>VXBW01001778.1:222617-280025 GCA_013400375.1 Thinocorus orbignyianus
GGAGGCTGTAGAGTCTGGGGGAGGCCGTGGGGTCTGGGGGAGCTCAGAAGGGTGAGGGAGGCCATGGGGGGTGAGGGAGGCCATGGGGCATGAGGTGTGTGTGGTCTGGGGGAGGCTGGGATCTGAGGTGTTTGGGGTGGGGGAGGCCATTTTCCCACTGCAGCCTGTGAAGTGAAAACTTAGGAAATCTTCCCAGTGGCTCCATCTCTTTGCCCACGGGCACCAGCAGGTGCTGCTGTTACTCCCTGCTGTGCCTGCTGGAGTGCCTGAGCTTCAGTTTTATCTTGTTGTTCCAAACACCCTTCAGCAACCTTAGTTTTGAAGGGGGCGTTGCCATAACCTGCCACTGTGTTTCGTGGTGTTTGGAGCATAAATATTCAGACTTAGAGGAGGTGCATGCAGCTAATCCTAGCTAAAGTAGAATGGTGCCTTTGTTATCAAGGTTATTTTATTATATTAAAATTAAGGTTTTGAGGAATCTATTTGATGTCACTGTTACTCTTGTACTGCTTGTTTTGCTCAGTGTGGCAGAGAGAAGCTCGCTCTTTTCATGCTTCCGCTTTACCATAATGGCTTCAGACCTTGGTTTCTGTAACTGGAAATGTGTTTGGGGGAAAAAAGAAGTTTGGTTTATGTTAATGGAATGGTTAAGTGAAGTGTGAATAAAGTAACCTTCTCCTTTTTAAAGGAATCCGTTTGGTAGAGAATCATCTGAGACATGGCCACGCGCCTCAGGTCGGTAAGTTGAGGACTTAGATGATGCTTTATGAAGCAGAAATGTGTTTTCATGGATCCTTCTCCTGAACATTACTAGGGAAGACAGGACTGTTCCTGCATTAATAGGCTAGACGTGTTGGTGGGGAAAACATGATTTTTCCAGGGAGTCATTTGCTGCTGTTCCAAAGAGAATCCAGGAATGTTCCACAGCCCCCCAAGGACACGGGTGCCTCCACCAGCGCTGCCAGATCCATTGGCCTGGAGGTTTAGTCACTCCAGGATCATTTCTTTGTGCATTATAACATCATTTCATGTTGCAGTGCAGGTGAAGGCCCAGCTGAGGTCCCTGAGATCTACTTGAGCACTGTAACCTCTTTCTGGGATTACTGCTTGGAATGCAGGAGGTTGGGATATGGAAAGTGTAACAGGCTGAGAGAGCTGGGACTGTTCAGCTTGGAGAAGAGAAGGCTCCGGGGGGACCTGAGAGCAGCCTTCCAGGATCTGAAGGGAGCTCCAGGAGAGCTGGGGAGGGACTCTTGGTCAGGAAGTCTAGTGACAGGACGAGGGGGAATGGTTTTAAATTGGAAGAAGGGAGATTTAGATGAGATCTTAGGAAGAAGTTCTTTGCTGTGAGGGTGGTGAGGCACTGGAACAGGTTGCCCAGGGAAGTTGTTGATGCCCCATCCCTGGAAGTGTTTAAGGCCAGGCTGGATGGGGCTTGGAGCAGCCTGCTCTCCCCAAAGCCTTCTCTTCTCCAGGCTGAACAGCCCCAGCTCTCTCAGCCTGTCCTCAGTGCCCTGTCCTTGGGCAAGAGGAGAACTGACATACAGAAAAACCCGGAGTGTCTCATCCATGCGGGGAGAAGCTGATTCTGATGTTTAGAGACAGACAGAGGGTGTCGCTCTGCTGCTGTGAAACTGCAGTTCAGTGCATCCAAGCACAGCGTGTGGTTTGGGTGCTCTCATTTTATGAAGAACACGCTGGAATAAGAAAGGGTGCAGAGAAAAATGAGTAAAAATGGTGACAGAAGGGGGCAGCTGCCTTGTGAGGATGAGCTGGAAAAGTCAGATCCCTTGACAGGGAGAGGACATGGTAGAGGGGAGGGATGTGACGGGGTTTAGAGGATCAGGAAGGTGACAAAGCACATAGAAACCTGTTGAAGGGGGGAAATGCAGGGAGAGTGAATGGCAGAGACTCCTTAGACTCACATATTCCTTCTGTATCTTCTGTTCTCTTCAAGTATCCAAACCAAACATACCACTCTTTAAAAATCACTTCAAGCAGGTCCTGCTTTGCATGCTTTAACTGCTTCTGCTTTAGTGCAGCTGAGCAGCTGCAGTGAGCTCTGCTGATTTCCACTTGAGGATAACTGATATTTTCCAGTAGAGGCTTTGTTTAAGGCTGCAGCACCTAGGAACTTCTGCATGGTTGTCATCATTGTGTGGTTTCACTGGGTTAAAATTCCCAGGTATCCTGGCAGAGGTGGGGTTTGTGTGGCAGCAGGCAGGAGCTAACCTGTTTCTGACCAGAACAGAGCATTCTTTGTCCAAAAGCTTCCTCAGACCTGTGCTTGTGTGTCCTGTCTTGGCAGCAAGGTCTGCAGTCTCAGCCTGGCTGGGCGAATGACCAGACAAATCTGTTAATTAGTGACTGTAGCCATTGATTTTTAAAACTTTAAGGGAAGAAAGGAAGAACTAATGACTAACTTCAAAGGATAGACCTTGCCTGTACCTGGTCGCATTCCTGTCTTGGAGAGGCTTAAGTTTTGCACACTCTGACAATGGTTTTGTCCTTGCCAGCAGTGACAGTTTGAGTCTTGGGGATTTCTGTGCTGTGTGGCTGCAGCCAGTGCTGTTTGCTTTCACATCAGGGCAGGGTTCTTGATCCAGTCCTCTTTTCCTTCTCCTCTTATAAGGCAGAGCCCTGCCCAGTACAAACCAGCATGTGAGCCGTGTGGACCAGTAGCGTTCCTGAACTTTTAAGTTACTGTGATAGCACAGATGTATTGAAGAGTCTTTTGAAACTTGAGTTTAGACTCTGCTAATTAAACCAGCTACTGATGAGCTCAAAACCCCAGCACACTAAGATCTCAGGAGGTTCAGATGAGTTTCCTTGCTGGCTAAAGGGCTTTTCTCCCCGTCTCTGCAGGCTGACAAGAGGTGCACGGTGATCGGCGGGTCGGGGTTCTTAGGCCAGCACATGGTGGAGCAGCTCCTGGAGAAGGGATATGCTGTCAACGTGTTTGACATCCAGAAGAGATTCGACAACGACAGAGTGCAGTTCTTCCTGGGAGACCTTTGTGACAAAGAGGTACAGGCTAACACCACTCCATGGTGTGGGCAGACAGAAAGGAGATCTGTTTGAATAAACATTCCTTGCCTGAAGCACTGAAACACCTGGTGGCATTGCAGAGGTGGTAAAGGGTACCTAGATATAGCCCTCAGCCTTTCCCTGGGAAGTCAGTAGCCCAAGGAGTTTTCTGTGGAACCCTTATTTAGAACATTTAAAGACATATACTTGACTTCTGCTTGAAGCTGGAGTCATTGGGATTTCTGCATTGGGATTTGCATGACTGTTAGCTCAGATCTACGGCCTAATTACAGCCCCTGTTGGTAATTGCAGGTGGGTGCTCTCCTGCCTAACCTCAGCTGCTGAATGCATTATTCCCAACAGTTGAGGCACACTGAAACCTCTTGCCTGAAGTTATTTGTGTGAGCCTTGGCAAAAGCCTTTGTACTCAACAAGAAGAGATGTCTCCCAGCCAGCACAAGGTGTCACGTCTCGGAGCTTTGTGCCAGTCCCCTCAGACACTGCCGTGGGGAAGAGCTGGCTGTTAAACCTGCTGCTCCCTGAGCCTTCTAACTCCTGTCTCCAGGTCATTCTGAGTCTCAAACCTACATGTGAGACTATTGCAAGTAGTTAAGTCTACGTGGCCTCCAGGTCTCAGAAAGTTCCCAGGTTCTTAACAGTCCTCAACATAGAAAGGACATGGANTCCAGAAAGAAAAGATGTGCTTTTTAGCCCAGTAAAAGGAGAGGACGCTGTGAAGATGCTGGACACCAGTCCTATTCCAGCTGCTCAGCTTTATGGAAGGAACATGACTTGGAATTTGGTGGTTTTATTTCCTTCCTTTTCATTTCTCTCTGAGTGGGCACTGTTGCTGTTGCTTCATTGCTGTCTCATGTTCTGTATCTCCTAGGCTTTGCTCCCAGCTTTGCGAGGTGTGTCAGTGGTGTTTCATTGTGCATCACCAGCACCTTCAAGTGACAACAGGGACCTGTTCTATAAGGTGAATTTTCTGGGAACCAAAGCAGTCATTGAAGCCTGCAGAGAAGCTGGAGTGCAGGTAAGGCTGTAAAAGCACATGGAGATGACCAGGTGCTGATGTGACTTCATAGCAAGTGCAGCAGGGGCCAGTTTTAATCCGGTGTGATAGAGGAGCAAGGATTTCAGATACTGAATTCCTACTTTTTCTGTGAAAATGAGTAGGGACTACTGAGAGAGAGACTCTTGGTCTCCTGCTTGGTGTCTGGTGTAAGCTCAACCCGTGTTTGTCACACACAACCTACACCCTGCAATCTTCCTGACTGGCTGCGCAAAACCCATCCATTAAAACTTGTGCTACCAGACGCCCGGGAATCACCCACGGGAGAGCCATGGCTGACAAGTGGATTCTTTCATGCTTTAATGAGAGGGCAGCTCTAAAAACAGCTTATCCAGCAGGGGAAGTACTCGTGGCAACTGTTACCTACATGAATTCTTTGACCTGTAATGAAAGAATGCTCTTATGCCATAATCTTACTAGAATTTGGTTTAAAAAGTCATTTGCCCACAAAAGAAAGAGCCAGAGGAAACCAGGCTGCTCTTCAGGCAAGGGTTTTGGTTTGTTGTTTTTTCCCCTCATGTCATTTTGATGCCACATGAGTTTTCATTTAAATTCTTAGCAAACTTCCAAGCAGGATGCATGTGAAGATCCCTTCCTTTTGGGCTGAGGTGTTGCCTCTAAAGCAGGCATTTTGTCCCATGTCCAAATACACAAGTGATAATGTTTGAAACTAAATGATGTAGGATATAGGATTCCCAGCCCCACAGCTGGTGGTTTGGTGTTTCTTCTCTCCTCGTGTCATGAGCTGCTGCAGGACATGGGCCACGTGGTGTTTACCTTCAGGCTCAGCCTGGATTCTCTCCGAGTGAGGAGTGAAGCCTTGCTGGGACCTGTTGGATCTCGTCATCTTTCTGTTACAGTGTTGGTCTTGTTTAAAGCCACATGTTTCTCGTTACTCAAATACATCACTGGCTTCCTGTTTTAAATCCACTACCCTACTTTTTTTATCCAACAAAAACATCCGAGATAAAAATTAAACCAAAAATTAATCTACCATTATCTCAGGATGAGTAAATCTATCTTAAAAACACTCTTAGTGTGTTTGGTGCTAAAAGGTACCAAGCCAAGTGGACACTGATTTTCCTGGGGGTGTTTTCCCCCTGCCTGGCTGCTTTGGGGGGTTGTTGATATGTTTTAATCTCCTTTAGGTAGCACTAAACAACGTGTCCAGTGAATTATAAAGAGTGGGGGTTCTCTTACCTGCAGTTCCAGCTCACTGTCTGTGGGCTCCTGTACTTCTGGACTTTGTGTATTATCTGCAGAATCAGTTGATTAAACACTATCATTGTCTTTACTCAGCCTTTGTAAATAATGACCCCTTTGTCTCAGGCTTTAAACAACTCTTTTCTGTCACTTCTATCACAGAAACTGGTGTTAACCAGCAGCGCCAGTGTTGTTTTTGAGGGCACAGACATAAAAAATGGATCAGAAGATCTCCCTTATGCAAAAAAACCCATTGACTATTACACTGAGACGAAGATCCTGCAGGAGAAGGTATTTGTCATCACATGGTTAACACTGTTTGTTAGTTTTTGATGCTTAAAACTGCCCTTCTGAAAGTAGGGCATGTCCTCGGGGACACAAGGGGCTCTTCAAGGCTGAACAGATCCCTCTTGTTCTCCAGAATCTCCCTTTCATTGAGAGAAGTATCTTGTTCTTACAGTCACAGAGAAAATCTGTGCATGCATAGTAACACCTACCGGAGTCCTCCGAGTATAACTGAAATCAAGAATTCCCTTCTTTTAGACAAATCTGCCAGATTTTAGCCCTCCTCTTCTGAGCATGGAAGCCTGTGGGCTGTGGATTCATTCCTTCTGTTACAGAGAAGGGCTGTGGCTGCCCTTTATGTCTTTCACAAGCTTTTCCCTGGCCACACTGACAGGTTGGTCCAGGGGAGGCTTTCCTGGAGCTGGCAAACTGTCCAAATACATCAGTCCTCGGTTCTGTCCTCCTTGGGTGGAACTCCTGAGTGGTGTATTCACTTAATAAAAAGATAATAAATGAAAGCTGTGACATTAATTACCAGGGAAGCTGAATGAAGCAGCGTGTTACGCTGCAGGGGTTTCTAGAGAAAGGATAAAAGAACAGGCAGAGCTGCTGCTTTCATTGCAAGAGCTGCGGGATCTTGCCATTTCTGGACTCATCCAGCTGCTGGATTTTCTGTTAAAAACCCAAGAACATCACAAATGATTAAATCAGGTTATCTTTGTTTACTTATCTCTCTTTCCCCACCAGGAAGTGCTCGGTGCGAATGACCCAGCCAACAATTTCTTCACTACTGCTATTCGTCCCCATGGAATATTTGGTCCTAGAGACCCTCAGCTGGTTCCCATCCTCATCCAGGCAGCCAAGAGTGGCAAAATGAAGTTCATAATTGGGTGAGTGAGGCTTGGGCATAGAATCACNCACACCAAAGAAATTCTTCCTAAGATCTCATCTAAATCTCCCCTCTTCCAATTTAAAACCATTTCCCCTCGTCCTGTCACTAGACTTCCTGACCAAGAGTCCCTCTCCAGCTCTCCTGGAGCTCCCTTCAGATCCTGGAAGGCTGCTCTCAGGTCTCCCTGGAGCCTTCTCTTCTCCAGGCTGAAAGAAGAGGAAACTTGGAATAAATATCTTGTGTTAAAGTCCTTCCTTTTAAACACAAGTGGATTTTTTATGTTTTTGTGTTTTGGTTTGTTTTGGTTTTAACCTTAAGGCTAAATTTCTTCCTTTTGTCTGTGCAGGGATGGAAAGAACTTGGTGGATTTCACCTACGTGGAAAACGTGGTGCACGGCCACATTCTGGCTGCAGAGCAGCTTCAGAAGGGCTCTCCCCTGTGCGGGAAGGTAAGGAAGGACCGTGGGAGGGGACAGGACTTCATCTGCAAGCCTGGCCTTTGTGTGCTCTGCAGCTTGTGCTGAATTTTGTCTGTGCTGGATGTTTATCGTGGTGAGGGCTGGAGCAGCTCTGCTGTGAGGACAGGCTGAGAGAGCTGGGGCTGTTCAGCCTGGAGAAGAGAAGGCTCCGGGGAGACCTTGGAGCAGCCTTCCAGGGTCTGAAGGGAGCTCCAGGAGAGCTGGGGAGGGACTCTTGGTCAGGAAGTCTAGTGCCAGGACGAGGGGGAATGGTTTTAAATTGGAAGAGGGGAGATTTAGATGAGATCTTAGGAAGAAGTTCTTTGCTGTGAGGGTGGTGAGGCACTGGAACAGGTTGCCCAGGGAAGTTGTTGATGCCCCATCCCTGGAAGTGTTTAAGGCCAGGCTGGATGGGGCTTGGAGCAACCTGCTCTAGGGAGAGGTGTCCCTGCCCATGGCAGGGGGGGTGGAACTTGATGATCTTTAAGGTCCCTTCCAACTCTGACCATTCCATGATTCTATGAACTCACACACACAAATGGATCGGGATTTTTCTGGCTGTGTGTGCAATGAATGGTGGCCCCTCTGGTGACCGCTCTGTGCAGCTACGTGGGCTGAGGTGAATGAACAGACTTTAACTTCATGCTGGAAAACTTCTCATGAGAGGAAATGCAGGCAGGACTGTGGGCAGCCAAGATGAGTACATAGAAAACACAGTTATCTAGTTTTTATGGTAGAGGTCAGGACAGGAGAAACTCTTCTGGATTTCCATGGCACCACTGTGCTCTGGGCACACACTGTACGGTGAGGGTGCTTTCGTGTGCTTGTCATTGGGTTTGTTTGACCATTTCTGAGTGATCTGAGCCTCTGGAGTGTTGGAAGTAGCTGGTTTTCTTAGCAAATGAGGGGTTCATCGCTCCGAGGACAGAGGTGCAAAGCAGTTTCTCAAGAAAATGTATTCTCTGTCAAGTCAGGGGTGTCTGTCCCAGCATGAACAAGAGACAAATTGATCAAATTGGTGAAAACCTCAGTGATTTCATCATCTGGCTTTTTGTCTTCCTCTCTTGCAGGCATTTCATATCACAAACGATGAACCGATTCCTTTCTGGGCTTTCATGTCCCGAATCTTGACTGGCTTGAACTACGATCCTCCCAAGTACTACATTCCCTACTGGCTGGCCTACTACCTGGCCCTGCTCCTCTCCCTCCTGCTGTGGCTGCTGAGCCCCCTGCTCACCATCAAGCCCACTTTCACCCCCATGCGGGTGGCGTTGGCCGGAACGTTTCACTACTACAGCTGTGAACGGGCCAAGAGGGACATGGGCTACAAACCGGTGGTGAGCCTGGATGAGGCCATAGCCAGGACTCTGCAGAGCTACCCCCACCTCCGCCGGGCCAAGGCCTGAGAAGTCCTGGATGGATTCTTTTCCTCCTTGATTTTTGTAATTTCTTTGGTCCTTAACATGAACACTGAAGAAAATGTCACTAATTCTCTGGAACAGGGAGCTTTCCCGAAGTCCCTCCTCCTCATCATCATTATTGAGCCAGTTTTATCCGAGTTGAAAATAAACTCGTGCAGGAGCTGTGCTCGCTGTTCTTTCCTTTGATGTGACTTCTTGTTTTGGAACAGCTGCTGAACTCTGTGGACTATGAATAAACACCCTGCTGTGCCCTCCTCAGCCCCAGCCCAGCACATCAGCATTCCTTTGGCTCCTCTCTCCACCCTTCTCCTCCGTTTTGTTGCTCAGGTGATGACAGCCACCCCTCCTGGCTGCAGACAGGTTGAGGAAGTACTTCTCCTGCCTGGTTCCTTGCTGTGGTTTGGCTTTTTTTCTTCTATACAGGAGAGGCTCATGCCAGAAAGGAGTTCTGCCACCACCTCTTAAATCATCAAAGCTGATTTTGTTATTCCCTTCATGATTGGTGCTTGATTTGAGCTCTTACTGTGGCATCGGGGGGAAACCTGAGAAAAGGCTGTCAGGCCTCTCTTCGTAAGGAAATCACCTGCCTTTGTTTCTGCAGGAGCCTGTTTCTGTTCAGAAATAACCCAAATAAATTAAGAAGAGATGACTTCCTGACCTCCTGTGGCATCTTTGAGAGGACAGAGCCCATTCTGAAAGGATTTTAATCGTTGCCTTTTGGGCTGGGGGAGATCTTTGCTGTGGCTGCTGTCAGTCAGCATGCATGAACTTATTGTAGCTCCATTCCTTCCTGTAAGAACTGCAGAGGTTGGATGATCCTCCTGCACAGAGCTCTCATCTGGTCTGACATGTTAATTGCTGTAAATGGTGATTTTTTTTTTTTTATCTTTTTGCTGCTTTGACCACTTAGTACATGAAAAAACCCTCTTCTCCACAAGAAAATGATTATCATTCACCAAACTGTTGAGTTTGACATCTATGTGAATTGTACTTTACCCTGTAATCTTCCGGAGTGCCTCAGCTGGGTTTTGTTTTGAACTGAAGAGTTGAGGTTAGGGTTGGAGCTTCCCCTCCTCGCCAGTTCCTGCCTCCACGGCGCTTGTGGTGGTTTGGGTTTGAGAAGTGCAGGCCGTGCCTCACCCCAGGAGCCTTAACCCTGTCTGGGAGCTCAATACCCTGCTTAAAAACTAGTTTTACTTCAACTTCTGGCTGGTTTTGGAGAGTTTTATCTCGTTGAGGTTCTTTTCTGGAAATTTTTCTGGGCTGCTTTAGTAGCTACCTGGTTTTACCAGCTTTTTCCTTAATCCATCCTGAAGCAAATAGTTGCCAGTTCCTGGGCCAGTTCAGCAGTCAGCTACCTCGGGCTTTTTCCTTTCCTTCACCCTCTAGGGTCAAATATTTAAAGCTTCAATTCTGGTGTGCAATTCTTCAGCAGCACATTGTTCCTAGTTTTTCTGGAAACAGAAAATCCCACATCTCATTGCAGTGGGAGACGGGTGTCACTTCCCAAGACCCAAGAGCTGTTAGGCTCCGTGTGATGCATTGATGTCTCAACACGGATTCAGTGCCCATGGAAGGACCCTTTCTTCCCTCACTGCTTCTGTAAGGGTCTATCAGTGCCCTATCTATATTTCAAAAGAAAAAAACCTCCAAAAATGTAGTTGTAATGTATAAAAAGAAGTCAGGTGGTGAAAGCAGGCCTGGCTGAGAGGCTTTATTCCCAAAATTTTGTAAAAGGCTGGGCATCCCACCTGCTTGAAGGGGTGAGGAGGGATGGGAGCACATTCATTCCCTGCTCCTTTCCGTAAAGCTGTGCTTCTGGTTTGTGTAGCATAACCCACTTGAGTCTGAACTCGTAGCTTGCTGCTCAAAGAATGGCCTTTTGTGAAAATGGACAGTCCAGAGGCGGCTGCTAAAGCCAGGCTGGTGACACCAGGAATCCCAGAGGGACAGGCAACGTGTTCCCATCGAGATGGTGCAGGACATCAGAGACCTTCAGCTCCTCGTCTGCCGAGCGGGGATAGCGCTGCCCTGGTGAGAGGAGAGGGTTGTGCTGAAGTGAAGGGAACGCGCCCTATGGTCACTTGAAGCCAAAAATAGTAAATAAAGAGAAAAGGTGAAAGCCCGTTTTGGCCTCTAGATGGCATTTCCCAGCCAGATCTGCCTCAGCTTCCATCAGCCCCCAAAATGCTGTCTCTTGGTGCTTGGACAGGCTTCCAGCAGAGGGTTACTCACCTCCCCCTGCCTTTGGAGGACCATCAAGGTAAGAGGTGATGGTGGCAGCCAGAAGGTGCTACAGAAACAAGAGGCACTGGAGGTCCAAGCCCTCTGGATACCAGGCAGCAGGGGACACGGTTTCCCTCCCGTGTCTGGTTGGAAGGAGCTGGATGAAGCAGAGGTTTTGCTGGGATGGGGACAAGTGGTTTCCCAGAGCCAGGCAGGGAGAGAAGCCTTGCATCATGCTGGGGTTGGTTTGCCTTGGTCCTCCCTATATAATTAGGTCAGTTGCCAGCGTTTCTCCTGGCAGGGTGAGCAGCTTCTGTTTGCCAAAACACAAGTAAACAGGGATTGATGCTGTGGGGCAGCCTGGCACTGCCAGACCTCTGCCCCCAGCCACATCAGAGGAGCCCTGCTTCATCCACAGCCTCTTCTATCCCTGATCAAACCTCTCTGCTCATCTTCTCATCCTGATGAGCACCTGCCTAACTCCCATCCCGTGTTTTCTGGGCAAGCCAATGAGATCCTTCTGTGCTTTCCTGCCTGAGATTTATTTGTCACGTCACCTCCTCACAGACTCTGTGTGTGTGTCACCAAGCAAGGAGGCATCAGGGCAAAACTGCCATGAACAACATTTCCTGCCAAATATCTGGGGTCAGATGTAGTTGCAATCTTTCCTTCTCAGCAACACTCACCAGGAGCTGCTGAAGACTTCAAAGGCTTTTCCTGGAGCGCTCTTGTCAGGCTTCTTATCTCTCTGGCTTTGCTTTCCTGGCTTTTTCTTGCTGCAGCTCCTAATTTTGCTGACCTGAGAGTGGTTTTGGTTTGACGAGCGGTGGGAGAGATGGAGGAGATACCTCCTGTTGCTTACCCTGGAGAAAGGAGAGGGAGGGGAAGGGAGAGAGAGGAATAAAAGTGCTTTTCTAGGTGGAGTGAAGGTAACCCAGGGCCCCATTTCCCCTCTGCAACAGTGCCTGATGCACAGGAGTGTGACACCTAACAAACACCTCCCACTCCTGCCCTCAGAGCGTGGGGGAAGCTCTTGTCAAGACACACCTTGGTGCCAGAAAGCAAAAAGGGTGGTTCAGTGGTAATTACTTGAGCTGGGGAAGAGGAGCAATAGGTGGAAAAGCAGTTCAGAAGTTATCTTGCATGTCCAGTGGGAAAGAAGGCACAGAGGGAAACCAAAGTCAAGCTCGGGGTGGGGATGAAGGAGATTTCAGGTGGAGGATAACATTTGCCTTGCACAGGTGTGTGGTTGCCACTCTGGAAGCTCAATACCTTCAATGACCTGCCCCATCTGGAGCACCCTGGCCTATTCTGGGCACCCCAGTTCCAGAAGGACAGGGAACGGCTGGAGAGGGGACAGCAAAGGGCTACAAAGGTGCTGAGGGGCCTGGAGCATCTCTCCGATGAGGAAAAGCTGAGGGACCCGGATCTTTTTAGTCCAGAGAAGAGAAGACTGAGGGAGATCTGGTCAACACCTAGAAATACTTCAGGGTGGGTGTCAGGAGGATGGGGCCAGGCTTTTTCCAGTGGTGCCCAGGGACAGGACAAGAGGGAATGGGCACAGGCTTGAACATAAGCAGTTCCATCTAAACATGAGGAGGAACTTCTTCCCTTTGAGGGTGGCAGAGCCCTGGCAGAGGCTGCCCAGAGAGGTGATGGGGTCTCCATCTCTGGAGATATTCAAACCTCATCTGGACACGTTCCTGTGGGACCTGCTCTGGCAGGGGGTTGGACTGGATGATCTCCAGAGGTCCCTTCCAACCCCATAGCAATCTGTGACTTACACGTACAGGGAGCTCTGGTGCATCACAGAGCTCAAATACATCCTTTTGTGCCCAAAATAAGCCTTTTGAGTGGGTAAATCCTGGCGTGTGTGTTCACATCTGCTGGTGCTGGTGGATCCCCTGGCACGGGTGGGAGCTGGCACCCCTCTGAGCGCTGCAGAACCGAGCCTGGCAGGAGCAGGCTGGTCCCAGCTCCTTCAGAGAAGTGTTTACCCAGTTTCTCCAGTGCTTGTGCAAGCTTTTGGAAAGCTCCAGCCCCGTGGATGTGAGCGATGGTGCAACGTGGCCCTTATTAGGGGAGAAGGGAAGCAACTGGTTTTCCTGGGAGCCCAGAGTTAGCTGCTGAGCTGGCGATGAGGAATAAACAGGCATCTCCCTGCTTGCAACAGAGCCTGTTTGAGGTGTCTCCCGTCCCGGATTGCGCATGTTTTCCCGCCTTAGCAATGCCACCAGCCTGGCACTCAGCTCCAACATCTCCTTTTTTCCTTTTTATTTGCCCAAGGTTTGCTGGCAGGATGATTTATCTCGGTGCTGGGAGCTCCTGACCTCCCCTGCAGGTGTGTCTTCCTGACCACGGGGGAGATGGTCGTGTTGTAGCTCCGAGTCCTCAAGGACAGAGGATTCTCCTCTGGTACCTGCTGTGAGGGAGGTGAGGTCTGGCCTTTTGGCAGCTCTTCCTTAACGAGGCCTCGTGAAAAACCAGTTTGATTCCCTTGTAACAAATGGGTGTAGTGGTTTTACACCCTTCTGCTACTCATCGTGGCTCTGCTGGGGCTCTGCCGAGGCTTTGGTTTGCTGTCCCCTTGGCAGAGGCCCAGAGGCCTGGTGGCTGAGTCACCTTCATTCCTCCTTCCATGCTGGGATGGGGGCCGGGTGGGTACATGGGAGAAAGTGTTATCACAAAAACAGGGATGGAAAAAGCCTCTGATGGAGATCTGGGGTGGTGTTGACTAATTTTTCTCGAGTACTCAAAAAAAAAATTGAAGAATATATTGCAGTAAGTGTTCAAATCCAAGCTGGGCTGGTCAGGGAGGCTGCATGCCTGGGGAGGGACTCTTGGTCAGGAAGTCTAGTGACAGGACGAGGGGGAATGGTTTGAAATTGGAAGAGGGGAGATTTAGATGGGATATTAGGAAGAAGTTCTTTGCTGTGAGGGTGGTGAGGCACTGGAACAGGTTGCCCAGGGAAGTTGTTGATGCTCCATCCCTGGAAGTGTTTAAGGCCAGGCTGGATGGGGCTTGGAGCAACCTGCTCTAGGGAGAGGTGTCCCTGCCCAGGGCAGGAGGGTTGGAACTTGATGATCTTTAAGGTCCCTTCCAACTCTGACCATTCTATGATTCTATGCCTGTGGACAGGAGTCTGTCACTGTCGTAGGAATGACAGGAATCGCTGTGCTGCTCAGCACAACCATAGTTTCTGCCTGGATTTCCAGCGTTGAGCAGGTTCCTGCCTCGTAGACATCCCTGTCTCTGAAGGTACGTGCTCTGCACCCCTGGAGAGGAGCGTGCTGGGGAGTTACACAAGCTGGTTTTGAGCTGGCTGTTTGTGGAGGTGGCAGCGACGTGTCCCTGGCAGAGCAGAGCTCACAGCCCACGGATTCACCCTTGCCAGAGGAACCTACAGGAGAGGCACAGCTGCAGCTCCCAGAGAGGGCTTTCCTGCCCTTGCCCCTGCACGGCTCATCTGCTGGCCTTTGGCTGAAGGGTGTCCCCTGGGACAGCTTCCCTCTGGGATGCGGAGAGCTCACCTCTGGGTGTTGCAGAGTGCTGGCAAGCACTTAATACTTGTTGCTCTGCCAAAAAAACCCAAATCAGCCCATCTCCAAATTAAAAAATCTTACTGAGAACGTGTAGTTTGCAGCTCAGTCCTCAGTTTGTCTTATTTTCATTTTTTGGTGCAAGTGCCCTTCATAATCACCATGTTCTCTCCGGGATAGTTCTCCTACACTGTGGTCAAGTCACTTCTGTTTCTTATTTTAATTTTTTTTTTTAATTTTTCTCTTACCAAAACTGTCTGAGTCCTTTAAATCTTTTCCTGTCGGGCATTCTCTCCAGCCTGCGTGTGGTTTCTGTGGCTGCAGCTTCCTGCTGTGATGGAATTTTCATGTCTCACTGATCCCAAATGATCTGCTCTGCAGCTCCCTGAGAGCGTGAGGGAGGCAGATAGACAGCAGAGACACCAACCAGGGCCAAGTGAGACCTCTTTGTGAGAGGTCCTTCTGCTTTCCTCCTAAAGATTTGGGGAGAATCCATTTCTTGGTAATGTCAGATATTCCTAGGTGAATAGTACAGTTTTTTTAATATGAAAATAATGTTTCCTAAGAGGAGATGGGGAAACAAGGCTCTTCTGACCCGCTCCTCCCTCCCTCAGGAGTGTGTATGTGTTGTCCTGGAGAAGGTTGTGTTGTTGAAACAGAGTGATGGGACGTTCCTCCTGCTTTGGGCTGGGCTGCCTTCTCCAGCACACCTGGATGGCAACCTTACCTGCACCCCTGGCCCGTGTCCCACGGGAGCAGGGAGGCCAGATCCGCAGCAGGGTGGTGGTGGGAGGGGGATTCAAGGAGACCCTCTTGGTTTTAACCTGGTATAGAAGAGAAAAAATGCCCCTCTGAGGTTCTCCTCCCGGGCTGGTGAAGATAAAGGGCTTTTTATTGCTACTGCAGTAGACTCAGGGTTTGCTCCAGAGGTGTGTGGGTTAACTGGGATGTTTCCAGAGGAGGCTGGTCTTCCCAGTAAAACTGAGTTTGGTGGCTCTCCTGAAACATCGTGAATTTGTCAGAATTTCACCAGCTTGGAAAAGCTGCTGCTTTTGCAGTGGTGAGAGTTCCAGTTTTCCTGGATTCAAAGTAGCATCAGGCTGGAGTTTTTGCTCCAGAAATTAGGACAAAGACATGGTTTTCTTTCTCCTCCACACACACACTGCAGACTCGATGGAAATCTGGGGTCTTTCTTCCTTCTAGAAGTTAGACTTCCCTTCTAGAAGTTATCTCCTGATCTGATTGTCCCAATTAAGTAGAGTAAATCAACTTTCCCTACAGACCTGCTGGCTGGTCCTTTGGCCCCTGCTCTGGGTGACCTGGTGGCCCTTCATTTTGGTGGCACAGGGCATTTCCAGATGTCACTCAGACCTGCCCCTCACTGGCAAAAAACCTCCTGCCTCTGGAGGAGGCTGTGATTTTGAAATGCCAGGTGATTAAAAAGGGAATATGCTCCTGTAATTATGAGGAAGAAAAACAGCCATGGGGGTTTCTGTGCCTGCTGGTGTGAGCCACATCCAGCTGCACTTTGGAAAGAGCCATTTATCTAAGAGCTTAATTGGGATAACACCTCAAGGACTTGTTTGGGACTGACTGTCCCGAACTGCTGGAGCTGCTGGGCACCACAAATGTCCTTGCTGAGCTTTATTTCGTAGAAATAAAAGGTTTCCTTTTCTCCCCTTCTCTCAGGAGCGTCGCTGGAGGGTTGGCACAGCGTGGAGAACCAGCACCGTGAGGGACCATCACGTATTTCGGACTGGAGCAGCAATGGAGTTGGCTCCTGGAGCAGAGCAAGGCTGTGTGAGGTGAGTGCTGGCTCAGCAGGGTTTTGGTGGGCATCAGGAGGTTGGGTTGGAGTTGGAGAAGACTTTAGAGAGAGTCCAGCTGGACATCTGGACATGGCCTGAGCGGTGGTTCCTGTGGGGAAGGGTCTTGGTGGGGCATTTCTCTGCATCTCAGGGGCTACGTGCTCCACGGAGAGTCCTTCACTCCCCGCCAGCACCCGAGTTGTTGTGGTGGAGCTGCCAGCTCGGAAGCACATTCCCTGCCTCGCGCCACACCCCTGGCTTTGGGACCTGTCTCCGGAGGGTTTGTGCATACGCTTGGGCCTGCATTTTCAAGCTAATGAAAATTAGCTTGAATTACCTAATGCTGCACTCACCTCCTCTGAGCTAATTGGAAAAGCAGTCCTTCACCATCTTTCTTTCCTTCTGAGGGAGGCAGCTGGGCTGATGACAGGAGGCGAAGGTTTTAGGCTGTGAATGTGCCAGTTCAACAAAACAGTTGCCTAAATCTAGTGAAGCAACGCCCGGCTTCTCTGCATATAATTTTAGGATCTCCTCATCCATCTCCTTTGGTGTTGAGTAAGAAAGTGCTCGTAGCAGGTGCTTTTTTGATATTTATTTATTTTTATTGGACATTCAATGCAGAACAGTGTGTTCAGACTGGGGAAAAAAAAGAAAAGCATAATCCTTAGAGGCTGGGGTGTCCCTCCTGCCCCCGTGGCAGAGGACCTGCTGTACCCGCAGGGCCGGCCAGGCCATTACTCACGGTTATTTCAGGGAAGAACCTGAACGAACCTTCAGCAAACGGTGGGATGAGTCAGGGGTTGCTGGAAATAAAGCTGCTCTGTCAGCTGGAGCCCTGGAGCAGAGGGTGCCTGGCTGAGGTAGGGGCTGGGCTGCCTTTTGAACAGCCCACCCTAAACTTTTTCTGTTTTCCTAAGGCGGGCACCCCTCTGTGCCCGCTCCGAGCTCCTCCGGGAGCGGCTTTGGGACTCTTACATCTTCCCCCCTGCGCTTATCTCGGCCGGGATCAGCAGCAGCCCCTGGGGGAGGAAGCTCAGCTGAGCCTGTGCTGCTCTTGCAGCGTGAGCAGATCAGAGGGAACGATCTGGGATGGGAATAACAACCTTGACATCAGGGTTTCTCAGGCGTTATCTCCATCGGGAGCCAGGGAATGAGTTATTAGCCCTGTTCCAGCACATCCCAGCCCGGCCTGACTGGTGGTTTGCCCACCATCCTGCAGCAGATCCATCACAGAGCTGGAAGGAGAGTGCAGGAGTGTGTCTCTCCAGCAGCTCGGCATTAATTACTTCGGAGCAGTTCATAGAGGCAGGAGAAAGTGCGTGCTGGGGGGCACAGAGGTCAGGAGAGGTCCTGGTAGATGCTTGGTGGGAGCTTCATCACCTTCTTACCAACCTGTGGCAGCCCTGGGCTGAAGCCCTGACTTCTCAGAAGTTCTCCAAACTCATGTCCCCAGCCACCCAGCTTCAGGAACTGGCAAAAAAGTGTGTCTGAGGGTCTCGCTGTGTCCGTTGGGAGACTCCCCAACGCTGGGCCTCGGGGATCCTGAGGTGACCACAGCAATTAGAGGGCAAGGTAAACTGAGGAAGGTGAGAGCAGCTGATCATTTCCTCTGCAGTGAATAGTGATAATCACACCTATGTCCCTCGTTTAATTAGTTAGAGCTAGACAGTCACTGTTGATTGTTAATTGCAGCACCAGCCCCTGATGCTACCTGGGTACCAAGCGGCTCTGAGATTCCAGGGCTTGCGGGTACCTAAGCAGCAGTGGGGTGCCTGCTCCCCCTTCCCGTGGGGCAAATCCATCTGGAAATGTTTGGCTTGGGCAGAAATTCAGTGGGGTGAGAGCTGGGGGGCTGCTCTCTGCTGCCCCGTGGCAGCACAGGGCTGGGGATCGGTGGCATTTGCTGGAGAATGTGAGGAATGTAGAGGAGAGCTTAGAGGGAGGAGAGACGGGGAGGTCTGAATGGAGAAACCTGTTTGATTCCCCTGAAGGGCAAAAACACACCCAAGTCTCCTCCTCAAAACAAGGCTTGGCTTTCAGGAGCCAGCCCTCTCCGGCCACCCGGCAGGTAAACCAACCCTCAGCCTCACCCACGGCCACCTCTGCTGCCGGGGAGCCTCTGAGGTACCCCCTGCCAGCCCTCGGGGGGCACGAGTGCCAGGAGATTGCTCACAGCCCGCTCTGCATCCCTCTTTTTGGGGGGGAATCCACAGCTGAGGAGCCTCCGCAGGTAGGGCTGGGCAGAGGGTGCTGCTTCTCTCCCCGCTTCTTCCCTGAGGAGAAGGAGGAAGAGGAGGCTTGTCCTCCCCTAACCTGCTTCTGTGGGGAGGAGGGAGACTGGAACTGATGCCTTAAATCCTTAAAATGGAGCTTTTTTTTTCTGTGTTGGAGCAAACTGTGGGTCTAAAACAGTCCTTGAGTGCTGGAGGGATGGTGGTGGTGCAAGTGCTCAAGCGGGGCAGAAGAGGGGAGGTTGGGGTGTGGGTCTCTGTTGCTTTTCTCCTCTGATCACTGGGTTCTCCCCCTGCCAATCGCCCCACATCTCCCCAAAATCTGTCCCCCTCTTAATTTCCCTGAGGGCAGTGCAGTGAGCCGGCAGGGGAGAAGCCTGTGTGTGGGCAGGAGTGAGGAAAGTTTGGAAAACGGGGGAAACTGGAGCCTGTGACCCTTGACAACCTCTTGAGAGGCTCGGGGTAAGGTCCAGCTCCCTCTGCCCATCCAAGCCCACCACCCCAGCAGCCGTGTGGGGCACAGGAGGGCACGGGCAGAGCTTTATCCCTCTCTCCTGCTCTACCTTGTTGCCTTGTTTGTTTGTTTTTTCTCTGAGTTAGTATGAAATCAGCAGCTGGGAAAGGGAGGGATGGGAGTGGTGAGGTTCCCTTGGTCCTTGCCTCATGCCACCTCCCAGCCTGGGGAATGTCTTCTCCCTTTCCCTGTCCCCACCCCTCCAGGACGAACCCCAAACAGGGGTGAGCTGGGCTCAGCTCCACCACGAGGTGGGGAGCAGAGATGCCCTCCCTCATCAGAGTGATCAGGACATACTTAGGCTGATTTATTTAATTAATCCAGGAAAAAAAAATATTAAAAAAAGAAGACATTAACTGCCTTGGCCCGAATTTATCACGCTTTAATTAGAAGTCCCAATTTCCACCAATGGCAAATTTTAGTTTTCTTTTCCAAAAACTTTTGTGTGTTGGTTTTTTCTTTTCTTGGCAAGAACTTCGTGCCATCTCTGTGACGTCCTGAAGCTTTGGGGAGCTTTTCTGCCCTGCTGGCCGTGCGTGGCTGCGGCACCAACGCTCAGCTCTGCCTTTGAAAGCAAACCCAGAGCTTTTCCTTCCCTCTCCCTTTCATCTTCAGACATCAAGGCTTAAGGTCAGCAGCGTGTGGGTGCGGTGAAGGTCCTTTACATCCTCCTTCCTTTTCCAGTGCAGAAATTAGTTGAGCAATTAGGAATTAATGCCTTGTAATTAGAGCAATGAAGCTGTACAGTGTGGTGAAAAGTGGCACAGTCGGTTTTTGGCAGCAGGAGCAGGGGGTTGTTGTGGTTGGGGGTGGTCGTGCCATCGTGGTTTGCACCGTTCCTGCCACAACGGGATCCCAAAACGATCTCCTGGGGGAGGCAGGTTTCTGTACTCCTCTGGTGAAATTCGTGCCCCACTTTCCTGACTGCAGCAGCTTTTGGTGACTTCTCTTGGCCAGGCTGATTCCTTTAGGTGTGTCAGTTCTGATGGTGCATCTGCAGCTTTACAGGGCTTGTCTTGGACAGTCTGGCTGAAACGTGTCCGTGTCGCTCGTGTTAATGAGTTCTGAGCAGGCTTTCTCTGCAGCAATCACAGGTTTTCAGCTCTCTTTTCCCCATGCTGGGGGAGGAAGAGGTGTTTGCTGTCCCCAGGTAGTGGTGACCAAGATCCTGAGGGACTGTGGTGCTGGGCTGAGGCTCCACTGCTTCTGCAATTTGTATTCAGGGTCACGTTGGACACCCTGGAATAGGTGGGCACACAGTTTGATGACCACGATGTGGTTTAAATTACTTTACTAGCACTGTGGGAGAGCTGTGGCAGGGACACAGTGTTACCTGCAGTGGGGGAACCCTCCATCCATCCATCCATCCTCTCCTCAGACACTTCTAGTGGTGGTTGCTGGGGAAAGGAGTCTCCTCTTGGGGCCTGGTTTCCCCTTGGAGCATCCCTGCGTGCGCCCAACGAGGTACCGGTGAGCTGCTGTGCTGTGTGAGCCCAGAAGGGTTGCTGTAAGGTTGTCTGGGCTGTTTCAGCTGTGGCTTTCCTCCTTCTCCTCAAGCCTGACTTTGGAAATCTCCGAGTGCTTCTTAAATATCACTGCGTGGGTGTGTAACTGTGGTTATTGGGGTGGAACTGGTCCTCCAGAGAAGCTAAACCTTCTCTGAACTGTGAGGACTCCTCTCCCTGCCTGTGTGGGTGACCCTTCAGCTGGTGTTTGAGCGTTCTCAGCCTTTCTGCTGCTCAGAGGCTGTTGTTTGTGAGTTTCTCTCCCTTGGGAAGCCCACAGTCACCCAGGTGCTCCTAATACTGGGCCAGTATCGGGGTGTGATGTGTGACTTCCCATCGAGGCTCAGTCCAAGTCCTGCAGAGTGCCTTGTGGTGTGGGTCTGGGCTTCCAGGGATACACAACCTCCCACTTCCAACACCTTTAACCCCACCTGAGATCCAAAATTGGGAGTTGATGGTGTGAAGCCTGGAGTGTGATCCCAGTTGCTGCTCATTTTCCCCCAGCGCAGGCAGTGGGAGGGAAGCTCCCGTCCTTCCCAGGCACGGGGTGTCCTTCAAGGAGAGAGCTCAGAGGTGAAATAGATCTGGTTTTAAAGGCTCAAAACGTCCTGGGCACTGGGCTGAGCCAGCATAAACTCCCTTTGCTGGTTCAAACTTGCTGAAGTGAATTTAGAGGGTTAACTCTGTCCCGGCAGGGTTTATGCTGGATCAGGTACAGTCCATCCCCGCCGCTCTGGCTTCCCAGCAGATCAGGTAACTGCTGACTGTGACAGCCTGAGTGGGGTTGGCACAAAGTTGGCATTGTGTGCTCAGCTGGGGAGGGAGGAATGCCAGTCCGTGCCCACGCCTAATGCAGAGACTGCAGGCACCCGGGGCTGCCACCCTGCAACCCAAATTCTGCCTTTCTGGGGCAGGGTGTCTCCTGCAACCTCCCTGGAGAAGGTCTTGCAGGAGGGAAAGGCCAAGAAGAAGTAAAAAAGTTGGGCTGGAGCTGTTAGCCTGGGGCTGTTCAGCCTGGAGAAGAGAAGGCTCCAGGGAGACCTTGGAGCAGCCTTCCAGGATCTGAAGGGAGCTCCAGGAGAGCTGGGGAGGGACTCTTGGTCAGGAAGTCCAGTGACAGGACGAGGGGGAATGGTTTTAAATTGGAAGAGGGGAGATTTGGATGAGATCTTAGGAAGAAGTTCTTTGGTGTGAGGGTGGTGAGGCACTGGAACAGGTTGCCCAGGGAAGTTGTTGATGCCCCATCCCTGGAAGTGTTTAAGGCCAGGCTGGATGGGGCTTGGAGCAACCTGGGCTGGTGGGAGGTGTCCCTGCCCAGGGCAGGGGGGTTGGAACTTGATGATCTTTAAGGTCCCTTCCAACTCTGACCATTCTATGGCTCTATGATTCTATGTTAGGAGTCCCACCTGAGGGCTGGAGAGTGGGGACTTGGACCCTGATTTTGGTCTGGATGACAAAATTAGCCGCAGAGTTTGGGAAGTTTGAATGAGGAAGGTTCAAACCTTTTGCAAGCTTTAAAAGCATTTTAATTTGAGGACGGCGAAGGTCAGCGTGGGCATCAATTATCATTTAAACCAGGATATTCTCACTCGTGACTGAGCTGGGACCTGCTCGTGGCTGAGGGTCAGTGCTCAGGTCGCTGGTCACAGCCTCCACCAGTGCACAGGTTCATTGCTGGTGGAACAAGGTTTGTTGGAGGAGCGTGTGAGAGCTCCTCGGGGAGCAGCGTGAGAGCAGGGGGGTCCCTGCCAGCGGGCAGCAGAGCCTGGAGCTGCTGGCTGTGGGTCCCAGCTCACTGGGTGGCTTTGAAGTCAGCCACAAAAGTGACACCATGTGGGCTTTGGGCTGAAGGAAGGGGTTTAGGACATGGTTTGCTGCCCGTTAATGACCTTCTTGGTGTTTCCAAGAGTTTCACTCCATTGCACAGACCAGGGAAGGCAGCAGCAGGTTGGTTCTGGGCACCTGTTCAGAAAGGAGCTGATGGATCCAGCATTTCCCAGTGCAGGGCATCTCACCAAGCAGCTCTTGCAGGGGGAAAATGAGCCTGGTGGCCCAGACATCAAAGGGACATCCCGTCCTGAGACCAAGGAGCGAGGACAGGAGTGCTGTAACATGAACCGGGGGGCTGGCTCTCCAGGAAAGCTGTTTTTTTTCAGGATCAAAGCAACTCTGCTTCCTTTCCCAGGGCGCTTGTTTAGTCCTTCAGAACTAGGTCCAGAGCTGGATCCAGCTCATCACCAGGGTGAACAGAGCACAGGGTGGCTGTCACCATGAGTGCCCTCCAAACTCCAGGCTGAAAAAGGGCTGTATCCATCAGAAAGTGGCAGCTGAGCCAGGAGGGAGGCTCAGGATGGGCAGGTTCTTCTCCTGCGCATTTGCAGGTAATAGGAGCTGCAGCCAGCTGCTGAAGAATAGCAAGTGTTTCATCTCCCGGGGTATAATTATGGCTTTTTAAGTGGTTTGTATGGAAAGCAGCATCATTCCCAGTGAAGTGATGAGCTGCTGATTTCAGGCACTTAAAGAATTTCTTAAGCAGAGAGCCCTGGTCTGGCTGTACTTCAGCCTCCTTCGCAGAGGCCCACAGGAGCAGGCAAGGATGTGTCACCCCCTCCCTGTGCCAGCTGCCCAGGGCCACCTGCCGCCTCCGTGGCCTTGGGGACAGACAGGGACAAGGCTGTAGTCAGTCCCTTGTTGAGCCCCGAGGCTGTGATCCGTAGGGATCACTCCCTGCTAAAGGTGAGAGAGAAGTTTGTTGGTGTCTGGGCCACCTCTTCGTTCCTCTGCTGGTACCACCAAAGGTGATGCCCACCCTTGTGATAGAATCATAGAATCACAGCATGGTTTGNGAGATGAGATTTAGGGAGGAATTCTTGACTCTATCTCCCCTCTTTCAGCGTCAGCCTGGAAGCTGGGACCAATTCCCTCTGGGAGAGGCAGGGACCACTGCCACCCCCAGGGAGTGGGGCGGGGGAGAGCTGGGCTGGCTGGCTGCCCACAGACAGGCGCACCCTGCAGATTGACATCTCGGAGAGGTTTCAGCTCCCCTTTCCTTGTTTAATAGCTCATAATTGCTTTCTTACACATGATGGGGATCTTCGGAGTTAGGATCTTCAGCGGGAGGTTGGCAGGAACCATGTCCTTTCCTGTCCACAGCCTCTGAAGCGAGGGCTGGCTGGCTGTCCAGCTCTGTAGTTGTGCATCCCAGGGCTTCCCAGAGGTGGGCAGAACCTGTGTGTGGTTTGGAGGACCATGCTTGGTCTTGGTGGGGCTCCATGCCTTCGAAAACCAGGATTTATTTGCATAAGGAGTTGGTATGGATATAGGTAGCGGGACATGGTCTAAGGATTTGGCTCTGCATCTTGGGGTGCTCGTGTTGGACACTTTGCCAGCAGGGATGTACCCAGCATAACACCCGTTTTTATGGATCTGCTGCTGCCTGGGACATCCTGGTGTCACATTCCTGTGGCTGCTGTTTGACAGCACTGGTTGCAGTCAGGCAGGATAAAGGTTGAGGGACTTGCAGTGGGTTGTTTTGGCCATTTTGTACTGGAAACAGGAGCCTGAGCTGGTTTGTAAATCATGGATTATTTCAGATATTGGAAAGAATCTCTCTCTGTCATGTGTGGCATCGCCCAGGGATGGGCATCCAGTGTCCTGTATCCCTAAATAGGGAAGGGCTGGGCAGAGAAGCAGGGGAGGTAGGGTTAAACTCTGCAGGATTAAACTGTGAACTCTCATGATGGACCAAATTCATCCCTGCTGCTCCCTTCTCCCGGCTGATGGAGAAGGAAACCCGGCTTATCAAGAGATGTTCTCCCAGAAACATTCCTGGGGTGATCAAGCTGAGGTTCTCCAGCAGACCCAGCACGGAGCTCCACCTGCCCTGCATACCTGAGACCTGCCATCGCAGGGAGGGGAGAGGCAATTAGGGTTTAATTGCCTGGAAGCCGGTCAGATCCTGACTCAGAGAGATCTCGTGAGAACCTGGGGAGAGGAGACGGATTTAAAAACTGCTCTGTCCGGTGGCCAGTGTGTCCCTTCTCCCCAGGAAGGACCAAGGCACTGGTGGCTGTTGGAGTTGACCCTGTTTCTCTGCTGGAAACATCCCCTGAAGCCAGAGCCCCAGTACGGGGCCCATCCTGTCTGAATCCTGGCCATGGGCAGATGCAGGGAGAGGGAAGGACAGGTCTGGGACACAGGGAGGTAACAGATGAGAAGGGTGACAGTGGTGTCGGGGCTAAGCAGCCCCCCAGAGATGGGCATGGAGTGGAGAATCCTAGAATGATAGAACAGTTTGGGTGGGAAGGGACCTTAAAGCCACCCCCTGCCCTGGGCAGGGACACCTCCCACCAGCCCAGGTTGCTCCAAGCCCCATCCAGCCTGGCCTTGAACCCCTCCAGGGATGGGGCAGCCACAGCTTCTGGGGGGTCTTCTCGGGGCCTTTGGGTTGGTTTTTTGGCCAGGTTTGCAGGAAAGGAGATTTTTGGAATGATTTTGGGGGGCTGTAGCCTTGGGAACTTGGATGGGCAGCGACGAACCCGATACAGCTCAGGGGGCAGACCGGCACAATTTCTTTCTTTTCTTCTCAGAATTAGCAACACTGAACCCTTTCAAAAATCTGTGTAAGTTTCATCAAGTTTTGTTCCTGAGGAAAAAAAGAAGTTAAAACCTGAAACCCAGGGCGACCTTAAGCCTTTTGTAATGAAACATTTTCGTTTTAGGTTTTGAAACAACATGGGTTTATTTCCCCCTCCATTTTTATTTAATTTTATTAAGAGTATATATAGCAGTGTAACGTGTAATTAAATCCTTTGGCTGGTTTGTCATGATCTACTCTGAGCTTTTCCCTCCAAAAATATTTATTTTTCTCCCAAAATATTTATTTTTGGAGCAATAACAACAAAACCAAAACAGTCTCCAAATATTATTCCTAGTGCTGGCTGAAAGAGCACCCTTTTGAAACCTCCACTCCGAGCTGTGTGTGCAGAGTTACCACCCTCTGCTGAGTCCCAAGGAAAAGGAATTCTGTAGGATAGAAAAAGCAGGATGTATTTATGCCCACAGCAAGGACTCAGCATCTTCTTGGATTCTCTTCTTGGTGTGTCTGGGCACGGCCTGGGCTCAGCCTGAGGAACCCACGGAGGTTGCCATGTTTGGAAGGTTGGTGGTATTTGGATTTGCACCCTGTTGTGGCTCTGGGGCTCGCAGGCTTTTTAAACCTGGTGAAATCTCAATTTTTTTAGCCCAGGAGAAGCCTGTCAGAAGGTGCAGGAGTGTGGGTTCTGTCCCTCGTGGTTCCTGGAAGTTTCCCCTGGACTTTGTATTTGGGTGGGTGATGGATGGAGGTTCCTGTGTTTTAAACACTGCCCATGGCAGAGCCCGGCTGTCCCTGCTGGGGAAGGAGCCCCCCAGCTGGTGGGTTTAGGGACCAGGGACACTCCAATGGGATTTTTATTGTTTGGTTGATGCCTCTTGAGCAGGTCACACTCACAAGATCCTGTGGGTCCCATGTCTCTCGCTGCTCAGGTAAAAGCCCTACTGTTGAACACCACAGCTTGCCCTAAGCCCACATTCCAGGGCTTTTTTTGCATGGAAACCAGTATAGAACTGGGAAGAAATGGAGTGCCTGGCTTTGTTTCAGTAAGATGTCAGGGCAAGGCAGGAGCATGGAGCTGAGGAGGGAACCCAGGAGATCCCGTGGTGCAGCTGCAGCCTCAAACTGCTGCAGCAAAGGAGATAAAAGGACGTCTCTCCACAGCCAGACCCAGCTCCTTACCTTCTGTGACTGGTTTAACTGGTGCTTTCCAACCCAACCTCGTGTTTATTCCAGGATCCTGGGGCTCTTTGCAAACGGGAAACCCGAGGCAGCTCTGGAGGTTGTCCAGGGGAGGTGTTTGTAGGGAACCATCCCTCCAAGTGCAGCCCTTTTGGAGTGAGCTGGGCAGCGCTTAACGGCAGTAATTGCCTGCATGGGGAAGAGGGATTATTGCTCATTTGCATAACGAGGGCACCCAAGGGTGCCAATTAGGATGAAGGGCCTATGGCACTGGTGGTGTGCAGACACTTAACGGGAGGCAGTTGGCTCTGAAGGGCTCCCACTGGGCTCCTGAAGGAAAACCTCCTTCACAGATACAGAGAGAATGGGGAATTTTATTTAAATGGGGGGGGTTTGTCTCAGATTTTATATTTGTAGCAAATATTTGGGAGAAAAGATCCATTCCTGAGCAGCTCTGGTGTCAAACCCAGGGTGACTCGGTGACTGACGGTGTGTCCTTTTGTCCTGGAGGTGTTCCCAGGGACACAGCAGGAGCATTTTGTGTTGGGGGATGAATAACCGGCAGACAGAGCCGTGTCCAGCCCAGCAGAGCTCGATTTCTGGCTGTGAGGCAAGAGGGAAGGGATGGATTTTGAGGCAGAAGAGGTTTTGGTCTCCGTGAGGTGGAGATCTCCACGGTGATGAGAGGAGCTGAGGTCTTTGAGGTTTGAATATAAAGGCAAAACCGCTGTGAAACATGTCCTGTAGCACACGTTGGAGCCTAAACTCAGGTTTTGCTGGGGAGAGGGAGCTGTTCCGATTTCTAAGCTGTCCCTGGAGCGGTGAGAAGCACTTTCTGTCCCAGGAGTTGTGGTATCAGTTCTCTGGAGCCAGACACTCTCTCCCTAATCCTCCCTGCAGATGGACTGGGATGTGGTCCCGTCTGCTCTTTCTTCTTGTGGCCACCAACTGTGGAATATCAAAACCTGGAGAAATACAGTTAGGAGGAAGATGTGAGCCCGTTCCCTGGAAACAATTTGCTGATCCATGTTTGGACCCGTCTTTCTCCTCGTGTTTCTCCATCCCAGCTCCTACCTTGGCACCCCTGGATGTCAGTTTGTCTGCCAGGTATCACTGCCAGCCAGCACTAAAACAAGAAGAGGAGCTTTTCCTTTCTCATCCGAGAAACACTGAGTTATTCCAGCTGTGGGATTCACGGTGTGACCCGGCTCCATTTGTCTTTTATTAGTGTTCCAGTCACTGAGCAGCCAAAATAAAGCTGAAGCAAGTGGTGGGTTAGAAGCACACGTAAGATCAGCCCAAAACTTTTCCAAGCCTGGAATCCTCAATCCAACAGGAGCCTATTGCAGGGGATTAAATATATGGGCAAGACACAGGGTGCCTGAATCACTCTTTTACTTGCTGAACCCACTCAGCTGCTGCTGATCTTGCTCAGGCTGTTGTTGGCCTGATCTTCAGGGAAGGTAGAAATATCCACTTGCCAGCCTTCATTAAGGAAAGAGAGAAAAAGATGGCTCCATCCCCACAGAAGGGCATTCTCACCCCTCTGTGTCTCTCACAGATGTGCTGAAAGCTTCATTTTGGATTCCTTCGTGTCGGGAGGGGCCTGGGAAGACATGCGGCCGACTCAACCTGAGTGATAAAGCAAGCTCCAGCGTTTATTGGGATAGCTCAGATATTTATACACTTATTGTAAATTATGCCTGCTTGTCACACACTAATTGGCTGGGCTTCTAAAGATTACATGTTCATACACCTCCTTCTTGCAGTTTCTGCTTCAAGGTTCTCCAACATTCCAGAAGGACACTCTCCCTCTCTCCTTGTTTACCATTCTCGCAGGGTCTGTGTGACCTTGGCTCTTCTCCCTTGTCGGTGTAACTTGCAGTTCTCACTGAGGCCTACTGAGGCCTACTGAGGCCTGCTGTGGCTAAAAGCCTACTTATGCTAAACACTGAGGCTAACAAGAGGATTGCTTGTACAATGCTTCCGTGGATCCATGGCCCTGCTCCCGCAGCCGTTCTGCAACACCTTCGTTTGTGGTCCCTCCCCAGAGTGCTGTGGGCTGGGAAGAGGGAAGGCGGCGCCGGAGGAGAAGGCTTGGCCAACGTGTAGTTTCTGGCACGTTTGTTGTCCACATGCTGGGCACCACCCTTCACGGCTTCCCCTCCTTTTTGGGTGTATTTGTCAGGGGAACCGTGTGAGTAAGAAGCAAAGTTTCTGTTTGAGCAATCAGTGGAGATGTTTCCTACAGGGCAGCAGGACGTGCCGGGCAGAGCCGCCGTGGTGACCGGAGGTCATCCCGCACCTCCTCAGCCACAGCCCTCGCTCCAGCCCTTCCCAAGAATCTGCCCTACATGCTCCTAAACCTCTGCTTATTCCTCTAAAAGGTGTGCTCTGGAGGGTTAATCACCTTTCAATTATACTGCCAGCTCTCCAGCTTCCCAATAACTTCCTCATGACAGCTTGTAGCCTCTGCCCACTGTGGTGGGATGATGGGGAAGGGTTTGGCACTCAAAGAGGGGAGATGGAGCTGAGATGTGGGGAAGAACTTCTTTGGTGTGAGGGTGGTGAGAGCCTGGCCCAGGTTGTCAGGAGAAGCTGTGGCTGCCCCATCCCTGGAAGGGTTCAAGGCCAGGCTGGATGGGGCTTGGAGCAACCTGGTGTGGTGGGAGGTGTCCCTGCCCAAGGCAGAAGGTGGCACTTGGTGGGTTTTAAGGCCCCCTCCAACCCAAACCATTCTATGATTCTCTGATTCTGCCCCTAATTTTCCTTGGATCAGGGCCATTATCAGACTCTTGGGATAGTTCTTTTCCGCTTACTTCAGCTTAATTTTGCCCAGGAATAGGAAAGATTTTAAGAAGCAGAAGAGAGCAGCAGACGGACATTGCAGTTGGCCAGGTCTGAGCCCACCTGCCTCGGACCCTGTAGGTGATGAAGCCACGGGGTGCAGGTCCAGGGCACTGGGATTTCTCTTTTACCCCAAAGTTGCTGGGTCACAGATCTATCAGTTGTGTTCCTGCAGATTTCTCCTGCTTTATAAAGATACCCATGGATTTCGAGGCTCTTCGTGGATCTCTAGGGCGACGCTGGAGTTTTCTTCTCTCTCTAAATAGCAGCCTCAATTAAATTTGGGTGGGAAGGGGGATGTGGGCAGGATAAGAAAAGAGGTGGGCTGGCTGCTGCTGCTGAAAGCTCAATTAATGTTTGGGGAGTGTTTGTGGAAGGGAGGAGGGAGCCTGGGGGGGAGAGCAGAGGGCTTGTCCTCCCTCCCAGCACAGACTGGGAGAGGAGTGGGTGTGCAGTGGGGAGATCTGGGGCTGAGACAAGCCTGAGGAGGAGACGGTGCCAAGAAGCAGCTCCATGAGCTCAGGGCTCAGCATTCCTCACGGGCGTGTGGCTTCGCAGCGATGCTGCAGGGACAAGCCCACCAGCAGGGAATAACAGCCTAATTTTAGATCCACGGGCTCCCAAACAGGGCTGGGCACTTTACTCACAGAGTCCCTGAAGGATCCAGGCTCAGCAGAGAGTTTTTGGCAAGGAGGGAGTGGAGGGTTGTGAAAGCTTGATTCTTCTCCTCTGAAATAAGGGCTCATCCCAAAGTTTAGATGGAAAACTTGACAGAGTGCAAGAAAAAAAGAAGCATTTCTGATAACCACATAGTCAGGTGCTGAATTAACCTGGGATCTACTCATTTCAAAACAGCAGGTCTGTTTTGAGGGGTTTTACTTTCTATTCTTTGTTTGTTTGTTTGCAAAGGTCCCAGAGCTGGAAGGACACGTCTCTCGTGCCCAATCTGACACCTTTCTGGTGTGGAGAAACTCCCCCCTTTGATTGTCCCCATCCCTGATGCTGAAGGATGGGGAGAAATCACAGCTCTAGTGTTTGTACCACTCTCCCCCCATCCTCCAGGCTCCGTGGCTGTTGTGATGCTTCCACATAACATTTTTTTTTTCTATCAGAACTGCTAATCTGCTTTTCCCCTTTTCCATTTCTTCCAGGGGCTTGTTGTCTTCAAACAGTAACTGCAGGGGAAGGGGATTCTGAGAACCATGATGTCCCTGGGTGTCAGTAAAGGTAATTTCTCTCCCCATCCCAAGCTCCCTGGAGATCTGACCACCCTCACGGCTTCCCTTTGCCTTCTCTGCTCAGCTGGACCTGCCGTGAGGTCTCTGCACCCCCAGAGCTCTGTGCCCCAGAGCAGAGGCCACTTTGTCCTTGGCTGGGACCTTCTCCACCCTCCAGTTCCAAAACTGGGTGTATTTGGCTGTAGTTTCCCTGTGTGTGAGGGCATGGAGAGCTTGTAGCCTGGCTGAGGTTTTGAGATGAGTGAAAGACTAATAAACTACCATATTGGACTCTTTTCAAAACCATCCTTTAAATTCTGTGTCTACTGAACACACAGCAGCAATTAGCAGCTGATGGGGATGCCATCCCCAAATCTCTGTCTCCCCACACCCTCTGGTTGTCTCTTCTGGAGATAAAACCCAAAAGCCTGTTGGGCTGGAGACCACCCATATGCAGTGTCCATACGGTCATGAGAACACTGCCTTTATTATTAATAAACTCCTAATAATATCTTACTATCAAAGGAGTGTGAAAAAATCACACTGGGCTGGGTGGGGAATTTCCCAGTTAAAATTCCTTCTTTTCTTGTCAATATATCCCACTGCAATCCATTTGGTCCCACAGGACTTTGGCACTCAAGGAGGGCTGAAGCCCTTCATATCAGTCACCTGCTCGTTCCCTTCCCTTGTGAGAGGCAATTCCCCCTCTCCAGCCTCCCCTCTCCTGCCCTGCCTGCTCCCAAGAATTTTTATGTTTTAATAACTACTCCTTATCTTGAATAAATACCTTAATGCTCCTCCCCATTTACCTGTGCTTTTCTCACCCAATCTTCTTCCCACCGGGATGACTTGGCAGGTCCTAATCCTAATCCTAAACCTTCTGCAATCTCCTAGTTTTTAGTTTCACACCTTAATTGACTTTCTCAGCCAGGGAATGTAGTTGTGGTTCATTACCCAGGCAGGGATGTGGGGCAGAAGGAGGACGGTGGCAGAGCTGCTGTTGGGCAGCCAAAGACAGACCGGATGGGATGGGACATTTCCAGACTTGGGACAAAACCAAATGGTTTGAGAAGATGTTTTTGGGACTGAACTTTATAATGGAAATGAGGACCCAAAGGATGTGACAGGCCAGAAAGCTGGCAGCTGGGGGGTTGCATTTCATGCTTTACCTCTCACCCCCAGCTCTTGGCATCCTCCTCTCCCACAACCCCAAAAAGCCTTACGCTGGAGTTGATGGGATGGGAAATGCCAGAGGAAGCTCAGACCACCCACCCAATGTCTTTGGTCTTCCTGAGGGAAAATGACTCCTTAATGATGATCAGTCTTCTGAAAGGAGAGTAGAAGCCCCATGAATGTCTGCAGAGGAGGTGGGAGCATCAGGGCACATCCATCCTGAGCTTTGGGTGCCAGCAGCTTGTTTCCATCTTCCATAAGAAGTGGCAAAAGCCTCATTCCGTGTTTGAATCTCTGGCTGGAAGGAGACCCATCCTCCCTGCTCCGAGATTCCCCCCTGCTCACCTGCCAACACTCAGAATTTTCACCCTTTCTCAGCAACTTCTCCTCCCTCCTTCCCTCTGCCTCTCCCAGGAGGTTACATCCCTCCCACGGATGAGGACCGCAGGAGAATCATTAAGCAGATGAAGGTTCGCACCACCCTGAAAGGAGATAAGAGCTGGATCCACCACCACAACTCCGACTCTGAGGATGAGAAGAGCAGCCCGAAGTAAGTCTGACCATAGAGGAGTGCTCCTCTTCTCCCTCCCTTTTCCCTCATCACCCCCCCAGGAGTTCTCTGACCTGCAGAAGAAACCCATGTTTTGGGGTCCCCATGATGGCAGGAAATGCCACCACCAAAGGGAAGCAGGACTCCTGCTTAATTACGATGAATGCAGGCTGGGAAGAAGCTCTGGGAAATACCCTTTCCTGGGAGCTGGGAACCCACAGCACGGGAAGAGCTGAAGTCTCAGGAGAGCTCCAAAGCTTTGCTGAAGGCAGATTGGGTTTCACCATCTCCTGAGTGAGGAAGGAAGGGCCAGACCTTGATGGGAGTGAGGTTGGAGTGATGGAACAGCCTGGCCTGCGTCTCCCCCTGCAGACACGGGGCTGTCACACACCGGGGAACACACCAGCTTCCCTCTAATTGGAAACAAACCAACCCCAAATTGGGCTTCTCTTCTTAGAGAAGCATTTCTGAGAGAATTTCTTCTCTCAGCAGCTCTCTCTGAGAACATCCCTGTGCTCAGCAAGGTCAGAAGTTAATTACATCATGTTGTCTCTTTGCTCAGGTCTGGACGGGCCAGTGGAGGATCCCCAGCCTCAAAACCCCCTGCTCCTCAGAATGACAGGTAATTTTGGGGGGCCTGTTGCTTCCCTTCTTATCTCAGGGGGTCAGTGCATTCCCTGGTTCTTCCCAAATATCTGTGCTTATTCTGAGGATTACTCATTTTTTTAAAGACTCCTTCCAGGGTTAATTTTGGTGCAGCAGCTGAGGTGTCACTCCAGGCCCTTCTAGCCAGATTTTTCATGCTGGCAGCCACGTGGACATTTCCATCTGACACTAGTGCTGCTCCTGGTGTTTTCCCCCATGGTTCTTACTTCTCTAATGTCTGTTCTGTTCCCAGGTCTCCTGTCTCCAAGCCCCAGCCCGGTTACCTCATCAGGTTGGTACAGAGGGGAAGGAGAACTCCATCAGGAGTTTTTTTCCACAAGTGTGAAAAAATGTGACTATTTCTTGAGTTCTCCTATGAGTTGGGAACATGACAATGCTCGAGGAGCACCTTGTTGAAGAGATGGTCCTGAGTATTTTGTAGAACAGGTGGTTTGGTGGTGATGATAAGAGAAAATCAGATCTCTGTATGATCCAGTGATCAGGTGTTGAAGGGTTCTTGTGCTGTGAGAACATCCCACCATCCTTGTGGTGAGCACAGCACCGGTGGTGGGGCTCGTGTCCTTCAGCCCCTCCTGACCCCAGTGCCACCATAACCCACCAGAGATTCCATACCCTCTCTTCAGGGCAAGATGATTTTACTGGGATGTCTCAGGCCAGAGAGCAGGGAGATGGGACTTTTCTCAGGGTGACTCCCCCAAGGAAGAACCTTCTCATTCTCCATCCCCTGAGCCAGCAGCTTCCTCCCACCAGGGAGCACAGACACCATGTGGCCAAAGAGGGGATGAAAGTCTTTTCATTTTAGTTCCAAAATCCCTTCTGCAGAAACTTTTCCATGTCTCTTTTCTCCCCAGAGGGGTGTTCACAAAAACCATCGACAAGACCCCTTCCACGCCAGATTCTTCCTCTTCTAAAGAAGCACAAAAAAGGTGGGTGTGTGGCTTCCTTTTTTTCAAGAAAACCAGCTTTTACATATTCTCTGTGTTTCTAGTCATCCTTTTATTTCAGCCTGTGCTTGTGGGCTTCCACTGAGCCCCAAAAAGTCCTGCCAGACACTGGGGGATGTGATTGTTGTGCTGAGCAAACACAGGGAAAGACAAGGCACCAAGCTCCCTGTTATCCTCACCGGAGCACGGGAGGGCAGTTGGCTGGGAAATTTTGGGATCTGGGTTTAATTTGGCAAGTAGTTTTGAGCAGGGGGACAAATCCCAAAGCTGTAGCACTGCCTTCTGATGGGTTTGGTGTGGGGTTTTTTTGGAATCTGTCAGGCAAGAGGTGCTTACACTTAATTCTAGTAAGATCTAAGCACAGCTCTGATCTAAGCAGGTGCTTTACCACACCTTAAGTCAAACCTTTTGAATTCCCATTTTTCCCCCTGTTTTGATTCATCTGGGGAGAAGGATGATGCCACATGAGGTGTCTTCTTCCTCACTGGCTGATCCCGGGAGGGACAGCTCACACTGGCAAAGCACTGAGCAAGCAAAGTAGATCTCAGATCCTTGTCCAGGGCTGCCCTTAGATTAAAAAGCATTCCCTGAATTCAGAAAGTGGAAATTTGGGATCACCCTGCTTTGCCCCATCGGGTGGTGAAGGGTGGGAGTTCGGGAGGGCTGTGTTGATGGCTGTGATTTGTGCCACCCCCAGCCCCGCCACCAAGGGACACGGCCAGTCCCGGCCTTCCTCTGGCTACAGGATGACCACGGAGGACTACAAGAAACTGTGAGTGTGCCAGGGGGAGTGGAGCTTTCACGGGCTCAGCAGGACCTTCAGCCTCATGATGAAGGCCCTGAGGGTGGCCGGCCAGGTGGTGAAGCCACCGAGCCACCACGGGTGCCTGGCCAGGCCTGGCTTCATCACCTGAGCACCACGGGACTTCCACTGGAAACCCAACCGGTTCCCGGTGCCCGCCTGGGCCATAAGTTGTTCCTTGAGCTGGTGACGGCCTTTGCACGGAGTGGATTTTATCACTTGATTGTAATTAAGGTAGAAACGGGAGGATGCAGCCTGAGGACTTGGTTGGCAGCATCCCTGGATCCTGAAAGCAGGAGGAAGGAGGGCCCTGGGGGCAGAGCAGCCCTGCTGAGGTTCCCCACCCGGCTTTCCATGTCAAAGACCTTGGCTTTAATCTGAAGCTCAGCCAAGCATTTACCCTGAGCCAGACTCTGGGCTCAGCCCTGCACTAAGAGGAGAAAAGCCTGTGGGGACACGCGACACACAAAATACAAGTGTCAGCCTGGAGAAGAGAAGGCTCCGGGGAGACCTGAGAGCAGCCTTCCAGGGTCTGAAGGGAGCTCCAGGAGAGCTGGGGAGGGACTCTTGGTCAGGAAGTCTAGTGACAGGACGAGGGGGAATGGTTTTAAATTGGAAGAGGGGAGATTGAGATGAGATCTTAGGAAGAAGTTCTTTGCTGTGAGGGTGGTGAGGCACTGGAACAGGTTCCCAGGGAAGTTGTGGATGCCCCATCCCTGGAAGTGTTTAAGGCCAGGCTGGATGGGGCTTGGAGCAACCTGCTCTAGGGAGAGGTGTCCCTGCCCATGGCAGGGGGGTTGGAACTGGATGATCTTTAAGGTCCCTTCCAACTCTGACCATTCTGTGATTCTGCAGTTTGAGGGTCTGGAACCCATTTCCACCCCCCCTGCCCTTGGATTTACTCTGGGTTCTGTCTGCAGAGGCCGTTCCCTCTCCCCGACTCCTTTCCCCTTCCCATTTCAGAGCTCCCTATAACGTCAAGCAGAAATCACTGGACGTGGACGAGGAGGACGTGCCTTTTTCTCCAGATGAGCACAAAAAGAGGTGGGTCCTCCAGGTGGCCACCGTGTCCTCGCAGGGGTGGTGACAAGTGGACTGACCCCTGTTTGACTGCTCATTCCTGGCAGGCTCAGTTGATGACAGCTGAGCCCTCAGTGCTGGCTGCAGTGAGAGCTCTCCTACAGGAGAGCTGGGGAGGGACTCTTGGTCAGGGAGTCTAGTGACAGGACGAGGGGGAATGGCTTTAAATTGGAAGAGGGGAGATTGAGATGAGATCTTAGGAAGAAGTTCTTTGCTGTGAGGGTGGTGAGGCACTGGAACAGGTTGCCCAGGGAAGTTGTTGATGCCCCATCCCTGGAAGGGTTCAAGGCCAGGCTGGATGGGGCTTGGAGCAACCTGCTCTAGGGAGAGGTGTCCCTGCCCAGGGCAGGGGGGTTGGAACTTGATGATCTTTAAGGTCCCTTCCAACTCTGACCATCCTGTGATTCTGTGAAGTACTAATAAGCAGATATTTCTCCCCAGAGCGCATCCCTACCCACGGGCCACCGCGCTCCCAACAAAAACATAATTAAAAGCCTGACGTGATTCAACCTGACAGCATCCCCCAATTAGTTTGGCAGCTGGAAAGGGGCTGTGGAATCCCTCAGCCGCACAGTGGTGCCTCTGTGAAAGGACAAAGAGGTACAAACAGCCCGGCAGCAGCGGGAGGAGCCACCTCCCACAGCCCAGGCGTGTCTCTGTGGGTCTGGGCCACCTGGGGACCCACGTTGAAACCCAGATCCCAGCAAATCTCTCATTCTCATACCAGGATGTGGTAGATCTGTCTCTGCTGTGGCCAGTGGCCCTTCTGGCTTTCAGGCGAGTTTCTAAAGATATAAGAAGAATGAAAATTTGGTAATTTTCCCACTGGGGATGAACCAAAGTCCTTTTGGAGACTCTCACTCATCATAGAATCACAGAATGGTCAGAGTTGGAAGGGACCTTCAAGATCATCCAGTTCCAACCCCCCTGCCATGGGCAGGGACACCTCTCCCTAGAGCAGGTTGCTCCAAGCCCCATCCAGCCTGGCCTTAAACACTTCCAGGGATGGGGCATCCACAACTTCCCTGGGCAACCTGTTCCAGTGCCTCAGCACCCTCAGTACTTCTGATGTCTCTGCTGGCCCTTGCAGTCAGTCCCTGTAGGATGCATCCCATTTCTTTGTCCCGTGGTACTCAATATTGCAAAAGCCCGGGTCTGGAGAAGGGAAACTCCCTCTGCCCTCCTGGAAGAGGAAGGATTTTGAGTTTTTCTTGATGCTGATCATCCATGTGGAAGGGTTGTGGCCCGGTGTGAATGATGCTAAAGGAAAAGATGTCGTTACTTGTAGCTGTGGCTGGAAATCTGCTCCCCAGGGCACGGGGGCTCTGTCAGGGTCACCTCTTGCCTCTTCAAGGCACGAGCAGAATGTCACCCCTTCTGTCCCTCCCTCCCTCCCTCTCTCCCAGGACAGAGGCAGCCAACAGTGTCCTGAGGCGCACTGCCAGCAGGGAACGTGCCTACGTCCTCTCAGCTGCCAAGAAGAGCAACGGGTGAGTCCTCAGCTCCCAAGTGTGGGAAAGGGGATGCTGAGGGTGGTCTCACGGGGGTGGTGGCCTGACCCAAGATGCTCTGGAGGTGGTGGGTACCTTTCCAGTGAGTAGAGAGGACTTAGCTGCCATCTCATGGGAGGTTCCGAGGATATCTGCAGGTTTCTGCAGAATTGGGGAAAAAATCCTGCAGGAGTGCTGGGAAATTTTCCTCATGGAGAGGGATGGAATTTGAGGTAGTGGAAAACCGTGACAATCCCTGATTCCCTGGGGTCTGCAATCAAGGCTTCAGTTTTCAGACGTAGTTTTTAACACCACTCGCTCCAGTGGGGAAAATCAGAACAAAGAGGAGCTGCATCCAACATGGATCAGCTCATTGTGTTTGAACAACACCTGGATTCACAGGATCCTGATCTGAGTTGTGGCTTCAAATTAGTTCTGTGGGGAAAAAGAACCAAACAGTAACGTATGGATGTGTGACAGGAACGGGAAGGTACTGGTGTTCCAGGCTCTGTTGTCCACCTCTTTCTTGGGAGGGGAAATAAAAGCATTGGAGATTTCCAAGGTCTCTGATCTCCCAGGAGCCACGATGGGGAGGTTTTTTGCAGCTGGCTTTCAGCAGGAATCCTTTTCCTCTTGACATAACTCAGGGTGACACAATGAGGTGCCGGGAGGGAGCAGGGAAGGGACACGCTGGCAGCACTCAGCCATGCGTGGAATGAGGGAAACACTGGGACAGGATTTGGAGGGATGTTCAGGGTGGTTTTGGTGGCTGCTGGTTCCTCTGGTGCTCCGAGTGTCCTGGGCTTTGTAGGGAGGCGGGTTTGGACCCGGGAAATAAAACAGGGATAAAGGGATAAAGTTAAAAAGGCCCTTTGGGGAAGCTTCTTTGCTTTATACACCATAATTAGCTGCTTTTTATTTTTATTTCCTCTGCCTTCTAATTTGCTCTGGGCTTTAACTCCCCCAGTCCCCCCCAGCTCTGCCCAAACGTGACCCCCTTTGTGCCTTGCACCATACGGAGCAGTTCCAGGTCCAGGGACTCCATGGGAGCTGCCCCTGCCCAAGGTGTCTCCTCGCCTCCAACCTTCTAACTCCTGCCTTTCTGCTTCCTCTGCAGCAGCCCCACGCAAGAATTTCCCTCCTTGTTTGCCAAGAGGTAGGTGACTGCCCCTCTGGAAGCCCTGCTGGGGCTCTGAGTCTGTGTTACTGGGCCAGGGCTGGGGTTAAATGGTGGGACAGGAGATCTCCAGGTGGTTCAAAGCCAAGGAGGGACATTTCCCTTAAAGGGTTGAATTCTTGTTGGCATTTGAGAGCCCACAGGGTGGTAACCACCCAGAACATTGATGATACTTTGGGTTTTGGGCAACCTGAAGTGTGGAGAAACTGCTTCACTGCCTTTCTCCATCCAGGAGGGCTGCTTCCAGGGGTTCCAGGGGGGTGAACACGCTTCAGGCTTCACTTGCCTTCTGAAGCAGTTGGTGTGATGGGGAAACCTCGCCTAGAAGTGCTCTCTCTGGATTTCAAACGTTCAGCTGACGCTAGTTAAAACCCACTGTGACAGCAGAACCCCCTGATCTGGGCTGAGGATCTCACTTCATGCAGCTGGTGGAGATTCTCACCAACCACAGAGCACGGGGAGCAGGAGGAGAATGAAAAACCTGCCCCTTGGGGAAAGAGAGGGGAAACAGCCCCAGGGAAAACAGGAATAAACGGCCTGAATTAGCTGGAACCAGTGATGTTTGTCTCTCTTTTTGCTTTCTGAAAGGATTGAGATAGAAGAGGAGGAGGGGCAGCAGAGGAGGAGTCCAGCCCTGTCTGGGTCGTGCAGGTTCCCACCAGGTGACAGCAGGTACTGACCCCCTCCTGGAGAGGTGTGCTGAGCACAACTGCCTGAACACAGTGAGAGGTGGAGGGGTTTCAGAAGGGGCTCCTTGGGAAATCCTGAGTGCTCCTTTCTGCCAAAAAGTGGGAGATCCAGGGGATCTTTCTGCCAAAAGGGGGAGGTTTAACTCCAGGCCACCTCTCACCCGAGCTGTAGGGCACAAACCTGCTCCCCAGCAGATTCTGTGTCCCGATGACACACACAATCCCAGAAGGTTGGTTGGAAGGGACCAGCAGAGATCCCCGGATCTCAGCTCAGTCTCCTCTCTAAAGATCTTGAAATGGTTTTCCACAGCCCTCTGGTTACTGACCTTGTCATGTTGTTTTCATTCTTTGTGCACTGTTGGCAGAAGGTAGATACTCCTGGTGATGGCAGTGGGTTTAATCTAAAAATTGCCTCTGATGAGGTGGCTTCCTAAGTGGCTGTATTGAAAACTGTGATGTTTGTTTTCCATCTTATTTACTCACAGAAAGCAACACTTCAACACAGTAAAACTCCATCCCACTTCAGTGGGGAGAGCTGGTTTGTTCAGGAATGACAGCTTTTTTCCTTTGCCTTCTCCCACAGCCCTGGGACAGGCAGCAAAAGCCAAACAACCGCATCCTCCAGTGAAACCTCGGTGGGATTTTCCTCTCCTGCTGAGAGCAGGTGGGTCTGGTGTGTCTGTGTCACCCTGGAGCTCCGCTGAGGTGGCAAGGGCACTGCTCCACCAGGGGGCTTGGCTCTGCCCAGGGACCTTTTCCTGGATACACGAGATTGTTCTGGATGCAGTGGCATCATGGAAGGATAAATGCTGTACACCGGGAATCTAAGGAAGGAGCACTTTGCAGAAACCTTAGGGATCTGGGAGGAAGCAGACCCAGATGGAAGCTGTGGGCCTCCCACTGCTTGAATGTTACTCAGCTCATTCTGATGAGAACACGAGCCCCCAAACTGCAGATTTCTGTCTCAAAATGATCAGATTTTCTCGTTTTAAATGTCTTTTCCATTTTAAATTTAACTCCCCGCAGCGTGGGCAGTGCCCTTCCAGCACACACCTTGCCAGGAGGCTCCTCTGCCTCACGTTGTGCCCCCTCATCTCCCCACCTCACCCCTCCTGCTGCTTTGTTGCAGAAACGGGGAGGACAGACCGGCTGCTGATGGGAAACCCTCATCTGAAAGCGTGGGGGACGGCTGTGAAGCTGAGAGAGGCCCATCTGTGCTGCTCAACAGGTCTCACCCTCCTCAGAAACAGCATCCACCTCCCCTCTGGTGGTCCTGGGCTGCTCTCCAAGAGCATCAGCTGCAGCTTGTTGGTTCCCTGCTCTTCCTTCTCCCTCCCTCAAGGGTTCTCCTCTTTGGCTCAGTCCCTGGAGTCTACTTCATGTATATTTATTTCTTTCCCCCCAACTCTGCTTGCCCTCCTGCGGCTGTTCCCTGGGGAGCTTCTTCCATCTACACGGGATGTGTTGAGCCTCAGTTGTCAGTGGCTCCTTCTAATGTTGGTTCTGGCCATCTGCACCCTGGAGGAAGTCTGGAGGGGTGGCTGAGCAATGGGAAAATGTAAAGAGCTCTGTTGTTTGGAGGGAAAACTAGGAAGAAAGGAAGTGATTAGGAACCTAAAGGCATGGTGTTGCCTGACCCAAACTTCTGTTGTCCTCAAGCCCCTGTAGAAGGTTTGGATTCAGCAGATGAGTTTCTGTAGCACACACAGTTAATTGCAGCTCACTCTCCACCTCCATCAGTGAAGGAAAAGCTGGGAACGGCCCCAAGCTGGTGAAGCAAAGCCTAGGAGTTCTTGAGAAAAGGTGGAGGCCGGGCTATTGTCATGGCCATTCAGCCCAGGCCCAGAAGTATATCCTTGTATGTCAGCACGGGGACAGCAGAGTTACAACGCCCTCATTATGTGTTGGGTCATTAGGGTGACTAATAACTGCTGCTAATTGTGAGCCAGTCTCCCAGAGAAATTAAGGGATGCCTCGTTACTTAAGCCACCTAAAACTGGAGAGAGAGTGATTGGCAGGGAAGGAAGGAAGGAGATGGCCACACAGCTTGAGGGGTCTGGGAGAAGAGAAGGTGGGTGCAGGGTCCAGCTGGTGCACCTGGAGGAAGGTCCATGGGCAGAGAGAGGAGAGTTGTTGGAGGGTCCGTATGCTCACCTGAGCCATGGAATTAGCAACACCTCTAATTAGCAGGGAGCAGCACGTCTGCCCTCCTCACCCCCGGGAGATTCCTTACAGTGAAGGTGGTGAGACCCCGACCCAGGCTGCCCAGAGAAGCTGTGGCTGCCCCATCCCTGGAGGGGTTCAAGGCCAGGCTGGATGGGGCTTGGAGCAACCTGGGCTGCTGGGAGGTGTCCCTGCCCAGAGCAGGGGGTTGGAACTGGATGATCTTTAAGGTCCCTTCCAATTCCAACCATTCTATGATTCTACAAGAAGGTCCCTAGATATTGATTTAGCCCATTTCCCTGCTCCTCCAAACTGAGCGTCAGCAGACTCTCCTGGGATGACCCAAAATCAGTGCTCTCAGGTTGTATCTCACCAGCCTTTTCCTTTTTCCAGTGAGAAACCCCTGAAGGAAAGGTCTGAGCCCTTCCCCTGGGAGGACCCGTCCCCCAGAGCCGCCGCGGTTCCTGCCAACGGAAGGTAGAGTCACCGAGAAGCTCCTTTATTGACCAAGGCTTGGCCTGAGTCAGAAACTGCTGCTCTTGAGCTGGAAACTCTGAGGGGGCATTTATGGGTGGAAAAACAGTGGAATTCCAGCTGTGCTTTGCAGAACTGCAGCTGTTTCTCCAACATTTTATTTAAGAAGAGGGGGGAAAAAGAAAGCGCTGCCCTCTGCAGTGAAATAATTTGATACTTTATTCCAGTTTTTTTTCCTTTAGTTTATATGATACAAAAAAAAAAGAAATCAGTCGCTTTTGTGGGTCACTTCTGCATTTTCCAGGTTTATTCCCAGCTGTAACCCAATTCTGGAATGTAATTTTATTATTTTTTTACAGCACAGAGAGGCTCACACTCCGTGTATCTCCAGGCTTCCACTTCCTATTTACTTTTGCAACATGAGGCCCCTCAAAAAACCCTCAAAAATCCAACCCAAACCCCAAAAGCCAGACCCAGGAGGGAACTGTATGTCCTGTGGAGTGTCTGGCAAACCCAAGGGTTCCGTGTGGAGGTGCCCGTGTGGGGCTGCAGGTGTCCCCCTGCCTCTGGAAAAGTCCTGCCTTGGATTTCCAGATGATTCCAAACTAGGGGCATCCATCCTGTGTGATGAGGGTCAAAGTTACTGAATCTCTTTTCTACTTCGTACTCACCGAGTTCCCCCAAAGCCTCTCACCATTTCACCTGTAGAAATAAACTGAGGAGCATCTTGGGGAAGTTCTAGGGATTTCCTCCTCTCTCTTTTATTAAAAACAGAAGAAAAATATTGCAGAGCATCACCCAAACCAGAGACTCTAACGCTGGGCTCTCTCCTTTCCAGTTATCCTGGGCACACAGAAACCAACAATGGATTTTACTCACCAAAGTAAGTGTAAACCTAGGAATGGGGAAAATCTCCCCCTTTTCTCTCAATTTTAGAGTGAGAGGGGTCTTCTCCTGACCCAGGGCTGCCCTGGCAAGTGTGTTGTGGGAGCAGCACTTCCAAAAGGGGATCCACCAGCTGAAGGAGATGAGATCTTTCAGCTTCTTTCCTTTCCCTGGTGTGAGTTGGTTGGGTTTAGGTCTCTGCCCTTGGGGTCTGCTGACCTGGGAGAAATTCCGAGTGAAGCAGGAAGGAGGAAAAGATGTTATATCTGAGAAGATCTCACATTTGATATATTTTCTTCTTGCTTGGTTCTCCAAGCTGCCAAGCGTCCTCCTGTGACCCACGGATCTCCCTCTCTTACCAGGTCTGGCTCCAGCAGCAGGGACCGAGCTGTGGATCCCATGGACAAGCTGCCCCGTCGGTACGAGACCTCCCAGCGCCTGGATGATGCTGAGCTGGAACCTGCAAGGTCAGGGCCTGGGGCTGGTCCTCACGGAGGGTTCACCTGGGGGGAGAAGCAGGAACTCCCCCGGAGTGAGAGTGGGAAGCAGAATCCAAACTGGGCAAGAAAGGAAGGGGAGCTGAACAGTGGGAACAGCTTCATTCTGGTCACATCAACTTCTTCCTACAGAAGCAGCCTGGGAGCAGATCCAGCTGCTTTATCATTGCCCTTAGCATCCATCTCAAAAGTGTCTCCATTCCATGTGCTTTTTAGGCTGTTCTTGCTCCCTGACAGTGTCAGAGGCACAGAGGCAGGAAGGAATTGCAGTTATTGACACCAAACACACTAATCTCCCTGCAGCTGCTTTTGTTCACCTGCTTCAGTCCATTATTTCAGGGCATGACTCCACGTATTGATTTACCGAAGGGCTTGAGGTGAGCAAATGAAGCCTCCAAACCTCCTTAAGGGGAGGAGGATCACGAGGCTCCCAGCAGGATGCTGTAACTCCCAGGCCCTAGAGCTGCTGCTGGTAACGTAGGAACATTGACCCAGAGTTATTCCCGTTGTGTGTGATCCCGTGAGAGGCCAGAGAAGTCTCATATCCAGCCAATTTGTGTGTGAGCCAAGGCCACGTAACCGCGTTAGCTCCAACAGCCTCTACTCTTTGGGATTAGGGAGAGTGAAAACAGTTCTCTGGGGAAGATTTCTTTCTGGTTTATGATCTGCTATGAAGGATGGTGGTGTTATTCTATACAAGCCCCCCTCAAGACCTTTGGCAACTGACCGACCTGTAGATTCCTTCCTTTTCCTTGACAGATCCAACGTGCACTCTGATGTCCCTTCTCCTCCTCCTGAGAGAGCCCCTGTGCGCCTCGAGGACACAGAACACTCCTTTAAAAGGTAGGAGAGGGATGGATGTACTGGGGGTGTGAGTAATGCTAAGAATTAAGGGAAATCTGAACGGGCAGGCACAGAAAGAGCCACCTTCTTGAAGCTTTTGTCCCCAGAGCTCATTTCAGCAGGTGAAAATGTTGCTGCTTGACCCATCCATCAAATCCTGAATCCCTTGGAGAATATCCTCCACCAGAGTCTCCTGACTCCCTTTCTTCTCAGCCTGTGCTGAACTGTGCTTTCAGGTGTGTGTGCCTGGCAACCACAAGTTGTGTTTCTCTTCCTTTGCCAGGTTTTCCCAAGATTTCCAAGAGAGGAACAGCCCTGGAGAAAGGGGGCATGAGAGCATGCAGGCCTCAGAGGACTCTAAACCAGAGCTGAGGTGAGTGTGAAGTCCAGGAGGCAGTTTCTGCCCTGACAGGGTGTGACAGGAGTCCCTTGGCATCAGCATGGTTCCCATGGTGCTCCGGTGCCAGGCAGCGGCTTCTGCTGCCCAAGGGTCTCAGCAAGTGCCACCCAAGCATTTACCAGCGCTGCAAAACCACGTGTGAGCGTGTCCTGAGGTGTTAAAAGCATCTGTCAGGCTGAGGAATCCTGACACCAGTGCTTTCCCCTGGGCCTGATGTTCCCTTCTGTGACAAATCCTGGCTGAAAGGCCTTTAGCTGGGATCCCACGAGCAAGAATGGGGTTTGTACTCGTGATTCCCACATCTGGTACCTGGGGAGTTTGGAATAGCTCTGGCCAAACAGCATCTCCTGCTCCCTGCCTGAGGGCTGCTCTCTAGGGAATGAGCTTCCACCCATCCCAGTGTGTTTTTTGGCCACTGCACTCAGCACAGAACTTCATTGTAGGCTTTTGGATTCAACCAACTGTACGGAGAAGGGACAAGAACCCCCCGACCACGGTGCCCACCCAGAGCCCCCCAGGTCGAAGGACCACACTGACCAAGAACCCAGTGTGACCAGGTGAGGATGATTCCCTGCCCTGCCTTTTCCTGTTGGATGAGGGTTAATTCCATGTGTGTCTTCCCCCATGTAAAGGAAATCTTCTCCCAGGTTCCCCTTTTGAGCCTGATCCTAGTGCTCCTTCTACTGAATCCAACCTTCTACCATGGTTCTCTGTGACATCCTGGGAGAAACCATCCCAGTGAGCTGGAGGCAGCAAACACTGTCCAGATGGACCCCCCAGTTGCTGCCTGGACCTCAAATTTGGAAGCAGAGACCACTCTGGAGGCAAATGCCAAATAACAACCTGATCTAGCATGGAGTGACACCCCCCAGTAACACAGGGTCTCATTTCTGAGCTCACTCCACCAGCATTGAGTCCAGGCTGGACTCTGGTCATCCCCAGCACAGGGACATTTCCCTTCCCACTGGTGTGGATTCGTGGTGGTTCTCCTGGTGCCTTCAGCCTGACTCAGCTCAGGGCCAAGGCTCCAAACAGAAGGACTTTGCAGACTCATTGCTTTGCTTTTTGTCTGTATTTTGCCCCTAAATTTGAAAAGTTGAGGCTCCTGCCCAGATTGGGCTTCCTAATTCGTTTGTGTGCTTTGGTGAGGAACTTGTTAATCAAATCCAGTTGTTAACCAGCCTGTTCTTCTCTTCCAGGTCCACGCCACGCTCCAAGGACAGCTCTAGTTGGATCACAGACATGGACAAGGGGATATCTCCCTCTGTGCAGGGTGAAGAAGTCACCTCAAGAAGGCAAGAGAAAAAATGGGTTTGCTTTTTGTGCTGAGAACACAGGGAATTTACTGCAGGTGGTTCTGGAGAAGGGAGTGGGTTGTGTCGAGGGTCAGGAGGCACCAAGCTGGGCTTTCTTCAGGAGATGCACCAGGAGTGGTGGGTCAGCAGAGCCTGGGGTGGGTGAGAGCTGTGGAGGGGGGTTCTCAGGAAAGGGCGTGGGAAGGGCAGCAGGGGGGAGCAGTGGTGTCCCTGTTCCTCTGAGGCACAGGGATGCCCTGGGGGTACCACGGGTACTCCAGATTGTTTGGAAGCAGTCAGCAGGTATCCGATGCTCATCAGGAGCTTTCTTTTTCTTTCCTCTCAGTGTTAACTTTGAAAAGATCTATATTTTCCCTCTGGTATTTTTTTTCCACGTCTCTTTGGATTATCTGGCATATTCCACGCAGGGCCACCAAGGTGCTCAGAGGGCTGGAGCAGCTCTGCTGTGAGGACAGGCTNGATTCTGTGCTTTTCTCGGGGCAGGAGGCTCACTGGGGGTTGCACCTACATGGTGCAGCCATTCTAGGCACAGACTATAATGCTCTTCTGCCCTGACAGGTCCAGCTCTCTGCCCAGAGAGAGCAGCACCCCTGCTCTGGAGACCCAACATGCACACGAAGGTGACCCATCCTGGGAAAGGTACGGAGCCAGGGGACTTTCTTCTGCCCTCTCACACCTCTCGTGTTCTCCCCACTGCCCTGTGCCAAGGACAGTGCCCATCCCTTGGTTACAGAGTTCAGAAACCAACTGAATTGTGATACCACTGCCCTTACTCAGCGCAGGGCACAGGCTGAGGCACAAGCACTAAAGCTGCTGATGGCTTTTTTCCTCCCTGCCCAGGATCACTCCAGCTTATGAAGAACAAACCTGCCCCACCACAGATGGTCACAAGAGCCCAGGAGACTGGGGGCACAGCCAGCCCAACCCGGCGGCACCCAGGTACGGTGGGACGTCCCTTTGATCCCCCCCCAGCAGCTCTCAAATCCTCAGTCTTTCCCATTCCTCCTTCTTGACCCAAACCTGGCTAAAGTCCCACCTAAATTTGGCCGGTGTGCTCCAATCAAATGAGACCAACAACAGGAATGTTGGGTTTAGGATTCCACTCACAAATGGTGGTTCATATTCCATTTCAGTTACCAAACCAACCTAGGTGACCTCTGAATCCTGCAGCATGAGCTGAGGGGAAGGAGTGCAGACCCCTGCCGCCCCCCTGGCTGTAAGAACCACCCACGGTGTCCCAGCATTTCCTTATTTCCAGCGGAAAGAGGCATGATCTTGGGAAATTCAGGATACAGAACACACAGTCGCTGGCTTTTTGGTCCAGCTGGCTCTAATTCTTCAGCAGGTCTAACTTCAGCTTAAGAGAGGGTGCTCTGGGTGCCCACGAGATGCAGCATCCCACCCCACTCTATGGCGTGTCGGCGCCCAGCCACAGGATCCCCTCCTACGTGGACAGCCAGGCCTTCGGCACCAGGAGGTAACGTTTTGGGGACGGGATGAGGACATGGGGAAAGCTGCTGGCACTGAAACCATTGGCAGAAGCTCTGGCCCGGGTTGTTCAGTCACTGAGGCAAGAAGTGAGGATGGGGTTTGTCCCCGGAGGGAGCAGTGACATCGGCGGGTCTCACAATGCATTTTGGGGACCTGAAGGGGTGAAAAAACGGGATTTGGGAGATCAGAGTCCTTGGCAGGTTGTACTCAGACCATCTACGTGGTGCCTGGAGACCAGACAGATGTGCAGAGCCCACATCTTGTTCCTCTATAAGTGCAGAGGTGATGATTCATGGAATCAGAGAATGGTCAGAGTTGGAAGGGACATTAAAGATCATCCAGTGCCACCCCCTGCCCTGGGCAGGGACACCTCCCACCAGAGCAGGTTGCTCCAAGTCCCATCCAGCCTGGCCTTAAACACTTCCAGGGATGGGGCAGCCACAGCTTCTCCAGGCAACCTGTTCCAGTGCCTCACCACCCTCACAGCAAAGAACTTCTTCCTAAGATCTCATCTAAATCTCCCCTCTTCCAATTTAAAGCCGTTCCCCCTCGTCCTGTCACTAGACTTCCTGACCAAGAGTCCCTCCCCAGCTCTCCTGGAGCTCCCTGCAGATACTGAAGGACCTTCAGGACCTTTCTGGTCCTTTCCCATGCCCCTCGATGCTGTAGGAGACAGGTTGTTCCCTTACAGCTGGATATCCGTGTATCTACCTTCACGCCATCTGGACGTAGCCTTCACCTCTTTTAGCACTTTTCAGTTGGTGTCATGAAGCTCTCCTTGGCTTTTGGAGGCATTTGCAGACCAGGACTGGGAAAAATGGGACAGCCCTTGGGTTTCTGTCACAGACCAGACGCATTCCTTGCTTGGAGCAGGGTTGTTTCTCATCTTGCCATGAGCTTATCCTACCCCTCCTCCTCTCCTGAACGCCGCGCTGGCCCGTGGTGCTTCTCGGCGTTGTTTAACATGAGGTTATGGAGCTGCCTGAAGCTTTAATTGGATCGAGGTGCTGATACACAATAAAAACATAATCTCTGCCCCGGGGCAGTTGCAAGGAAAGAAAGGCCATAAGCTCATTTCTCTCTGGAAAGAGCCTGAGCTCTGCCCATAGGTTAAAGCCATTCCCATAAGGGGTTTTCATGGAATCATAGAATGGTCAGAGTTGGAAGGGACCTTAAAGATCATCAAGTTCCAACCCCCCTGCCCTGGGCAGGGACACCTCTCCCTAGAGCAGGTTGCTCAGGTTGTGGTAGAAAAAGGGAAACTGAGGCCCAGATGGTCAGCAGCTCACACGTGCAGAGTGTTTTCCTGCCTATTTATGGATTGCTTCAGGTTTGCTCTCGAGCATTGGGTTTTGGGTCAGCTTTCCCAGCCTCAGCAGCACCAGCAGAGGCGAAAGGGCAGAGCAAAGGGGGAATGCATCCCAACAGGGACTGCTGAGACCAAATATCCACTAGCCAGTGTGGAAACTCCTGGTCCAGCATAACCAGGGCTCTGTGCTTCCTTGCCAGACCTAGCCCAGATTACGAAGGGAGGGTGTATGATGGGAGAGGCAGCCCCAGGAGCAGCAGATACGACAGCTCCAGCGCCAGGGGACACTGTGAATTCAGCCCCGTGGCCGGACGGTAAGAAGTCCAAGGGAATCCAGCCTGGAGAACCCACAGCACACCCCACAGCTGTTCTTACTCTGTCCCTGGAGTGTCCTACCCCACTCCAAATTAATTCCCTGCGCAGTGAGGTGCTGTTTGCATGGATGGTGGTGGCACGGGGTGACTTTTGATGCCCAGCAGGGAGATGTAGCCAAGATTCTCATCCCTCACGTGCTCAAGTTCGGTGCTTGAGATTGTGCCGCTTCCTTTCGTAGCCACGACTCCCTTCCCAGAGATCCCAGCATGTCCATTTCCCAGAGAAGCCACAGGGTGCCCTTCTACATGGACAGCTTAAACTATGGCAGCACCAGGTAACTGGGGAGTGCTGAGGGTTGTGAGGGAAACCTCCAGGGAACTGCGGTGGAAGAGAAGCTGGGAAGCAAAGCCAAGAGCTGAGGGATAGATGAATGCTTTCCAGGGCGTTGGATCTGGAGGCACAGAATTACTCTTAAACTGTTCCTAGCAAAAGCTGCCCAGCACAGGGACTCATAGCTCCATCTCTGGGGATTTTTCACCATGTGGGGTGACAGGAGAACACAGGGCTGGTCCCTGGCTCCACTCCCTTGACCAGGAATCAGCCTTTGGAGAGGCTGCAGGCAAACAGAGAGCTGAAAGCAAACAGAAATGTTGAGAAAGAGGATTGCTGTCTCCAGAAATCCAACGATGAAGTGACTGCCCTGGTCCCAGAGCAAGGCTGGTGGAAGGGGAAGCAGGTATGGGATATGGGATACCATTACCCTGGGCTTTCTCAGCCCTTCCTGGCAGTGTCACCCTGTCCCCTCATGGTCTGACACTGTGTGGAGGCACCAGCGCAGCTCTGGGTGTTGCAGCTGGACAAGGGAGGCTGTTGTGGGGGTGAAGAGGAGCCACAAGCTCCTTGGACAGCCTGGGGCTGGCTCCAGGCGGGATCAGCTTCATCCCTGCCAGGCCTTGCTGCTGAGGGGAGAACCAGAGCTGTGTTCTGAAGATATTTTAGTAGCCAGAGTTTTGCCTCCTTCTCCCTCCTGCAGCTTTTGAAGTTGTTCAGTTGGGGACAGTCATGTTGGACTTGGCCAATGTGTCCCCGTGTCCTCCTCTTCTCTTGTCTGCTGCTTCTCTCCGATGCTGCTCCCAGTCAGGCTGCAGGATTCATTTATCATCTGTACTTAATTGAAGATCTTATTTGACCTTTTCTGCCATGGCCCTGTAAATGAGACTTTTCCACATCAGTGTAGTACTGATATGTGTCAGATATAAAAAGAGAAAGGAGCCTTTTTGATCTATGATAAAGATGAATTAATCTGTAAGTTTAAAGACCTTAATACTGCACCCTCCCAAACTTTTCTCAGCCACCAGTTTGGCTCATGGCTCATGTTCCCAGTGGCCACAGACCTTTTTCTCTCTCTGTCTCCCACCAGGTTTCTCTCAGGTTCAAGTGAGAGGCTCTGCAGCCCCGTGGCCACCTTGCCCCACCACAGCCCAGCCCCCTCTGGCTACCAGCCCGACCCCAGCGCTGCCGGGTAAGGAGCGATGGGTGATTGTCCTCCCTGCTGCAATCCAGGTTTTTCACCCACCCATCCCGTTTGGTGGGGACACACCAGGCTTTGCTGCTTGGCACCTGGGCCACCTGACATTTCTCAGCCACTTCTGGCCACCAGCAGGGACACTGGGGCCAGGGGCACCCAAAAGGGAGAGGTGGGCTGGGTGCTCTTCTCCAGGAGCCCAGGACATAGCGCAGTGGGAGAGTTGGGTCTTTCCTCTTGAGGACCATCCTCCCTGACAGACTGGAGCTGGAGGGACACGATGGAGCTCCTCACACTGTACACACTCATCACACGTGTGGGGCTCCTGTGGGGGCTCTTTGCCTTGTTGTCACTCCTGAGCAAGTGAGGAGCCCCCAGCAAGACAATCAGGTGTTGGGGTTGGCACAGGGCACAGAAAACAGCGTCCCGTCACGGTGCAGCTGCCAGCTGGGAGCGGTGGTCTGGGATCTGGGATTCCCCCGGGCTCCACCACCGAGGTGGAAAGGGCTGCAGGGCTTCACACCATCCAGAGAGGGGTTTCTAAGTGCTGAGAGGTTCAGCGTAGGCTTTGACGGGTGACATCTGCATCCTCCTGTCTGAGGAGGAGATTTTCCTCTGGAACACTTGTCGGGAAGCGTCTGTGCTGAGTGAAAAAGGGGGAAAAAAATAATAAAAAAAGCTGTTCTTTTCTTTCCTTGGCTGTGACACGGCTTATTGTGCTCGTACAAGAAGGGAGGATTAATCCTAGCTCGTAGGCAGTGATGGGAATGCACCGTGGAGAAAAAAGCTGATTAGTTGGTTCCACGGCTCCGGGAAGAGCCGGTGGCGCAGCGTCTCCCCTCGCTCTGCCACACAGATTGGGAATGGCATTGGGAAACTGGGATTTTAAAGAGGGAGGGATGTGTGAGAAGGGTCAGCTCTGGAAGCAAAAAGCATCCCCCAAACAAGCCAGGAGCGATTTGTGATGGGTGAAAACGCTGGAGATGTTGCAGCGAGAGAGCAGGCACTGGGAACACTGGGAGAGCTGGGGCTGGCCTGGGAATGTGCGGAACCAGGAGCTCTGGATGGGCATTGTGTGCCTAATCCATGGTTTGGAAAAGACTTACCCTTGCAAAACAGGGGATAACCGGATGAAAGGCTTGCATTATCCCACCCCATTCTCCTTAATTAACTCGATTTGTTTCGGTGGGTTAATTAGAGGGGTATTTGGGGTGTTATTTAGCAGCAGTGCTGGATGTTTGGTGTTCATTCCTCATCAGCCCCAGCCTTTCCTCATGCAAATGCTTCTGGCTCTGTTCTCCTTTCCCAGAAAAGGGGTCCTCTTTGTGAAGGAGTACCTCAACAGCAGCGAATTATCCGCCTCCCCGCGCTACGGCAGGTAAGAGCCATGTCCAGACACACCATCCTGTGTCCGCATCCATGTGCGAAGCCACACACCCCCGAGACAGCCCTGCATCAGCCTGGCATTGTGCCTCAGCTAATTAGCCCTAGAGTGATTATTAATAAGCAGGATGGGCAGAGGGTTGTGCTAAGACCCCAGTGCTGGGGATGCAGAGATCTCTTCACCATCCACTGGGCTGTCTGGTGCCCTCGCAGTGACACGAGGAGACGTCTTTGTGGTGACAGGACCTCTGTCCCGCAGCCACAAAGGGAGAAGCTTCCCCTCCAAGTGGGTTGTGATGGGAAGAAATCACCACCCTGCAATTTTTCAGGCTGCATATTTGGCCCATGTCAGGCTTTGCTGGGCAGTTGCAGTGCTGCCAAGTGCTGAGATTTCCCTTCTGTCTCCAGTGGCAGCCTGGTGGATCTGACCGATTTGGAGAGAGCGACCTACGGCCACCACAGCTACCTGTCCAGTGCCCCCCTGCACAGGTAGGACAGCAGACTGACACAGAAATGACTTTTAAGGTTTTGCTTTTCTGGAATATTGGTGAAATAACGGCACAAAGTATATAAATGGTCTTTGGAAAATACAGAGGTGGTGACTTAAAGGTCTGTCGTGCCCCACTGCTGTCATCTTTGGACCCCTAGGGGAGCATGTGTCCCTCTGTGCTGGCACTAGACACAGTCACACACAGAATCAGTCACAGAATTGTGAAGGGACCTCTGGAGATCATCCAGTCCAAACCCCTGCCAAAGCAGGTCCACCCAGAACAGATCCCACAGAACGTGTCCAGGTGAGGTTTGAATGTCTCCATAGATGGAGACCCCACCACCGCTCTGGGCAGCCTCTGCCAGGGCTCTGCCACCCTCAAAGTGAAGAAGTTCCTCCTTATGTTGAGATGGAGCTTCTTATGTTCCAGTTTGTCCCATTCCCTCTTGTCCTGTCCCTGGGCACCACTAAAAAAACCCTGGCCCCATCCTCCTGACACCCACCCTTGAAGTATTTCTAAGTGTTGATCAGATCCCCCCTCAGCCTTCTCTTCTCCAGACTAGAAAGCCTTAAGTCCCCCAGCCTTTCCTTCTGAGAGATGCTCCAGCCCTTCATCATCTTTGTAGCCCCTTGTAGCACATGTAGAAGCAGCAGGTACCTGGTGCTGGCATGAGGTGACCTCCAGAACCAGTGCTGGAACTGGATCCAGCCTGTGTTACGGAGGAATTCTCTCTCCTTTCCCCCTTCAGGCCCATCGAACCTGTTTGCACTTACTGCAGCCGCGAGATCCGAGACTGCCCCAAGATCATAATAGAGCATCTCAACATCTGCTGCCACGAATACTGCTTCAGGGTAAAGAAATCCTTCAATCCTGCCTGCCCTCCGTGTGCTGCTGGGGAGCGGAGTGGTGGGAGGAGGGATCTCTGCACAAATTCTGCCCTCAGACATTCAGCTCGTGCCAAATCCCTCATCCACATCACAGCCAAAGCCAAAGAGTCACAGTCACCGGGGTTGGTTTCATCCCCAAAAGTTTTTCAGCTCTTCAAATCCGTATTACAAGAAGGAGAATTGTTTTCTGTCGCCTGGCAGAACAGCAGTGTCCTTCTCCTCGTGTCCCTGTCCCTGTGGTAGACCTTTGTGCCCCAGTGCAGGTTCTTCCTGAATCCCCCAAACTTTGCCAAATTTCCAAACGGTTTTGCCTCCAAGGTCACTGCTTTGGCACCCTCTCTCCTGCGTGGAATCACCCAGGGACTGCTCATTTCCCAGCCCCCTCCTGCCCGGTTACTGTTCAACCACCTTCTTTTCCCTCTGGCAGTGCGGGATTTGCCACAAAGCCATGGGAGACCTTCTGGATAAAATATTCATCCACCGGAACATTGTCCACTGTGACAAGTGCTACGAGAAGCTCTTCTAGGTGAGTGTCCCTCTGCGGTGTCAGCGCTCATGGCTGGATGAGAGCACCCATGGAATTTATTGAAGGGAGAGCATTTTACCGGGTGACCCATCCAGGGATTTTCCCATGGCTTTTCAGTGGGAAGCGGTGACCCTTGTTGGGGAATTAGTGAGAAATGTGCTGAGCTGGTCCCGGGGGTCTTGGTTAGAGCCAGAACCTCTGGCCATAATGTGATAAACAGGCTGTGTCAGCTTCACGTGGGGGAGACGAGCAGAGGGCTGGCTGGAGTGGTGAGAGATGTCCCTCAGAGGCTGAGAGGCTTCTCTGGTGGGAATTAAAGGATTCCTCCTCATGTCCTGGGCTGACCCTCTGCTGGGGGATGTTTGCAGCTGGAACCTTCCTCCAGCAAAGAGGCAGCAGGTCAGGGGCAGATGCTGTCACTGCTTCGCAGTGAAAACCTTTCCCTTTTGAGGTGAAAGCTGAAGAGTTGTGCACTCTGTCAGCAGATCAAGAAGGAATTGGGTCAGACGTGGTTTTGTTTCGCCTGATTATCTGCCTGGGGCGGGAATCTCCACGGTGGCAACCAGAAACCCTGCCCCTGCCCTGAGATTGCAGAAAGGGACCTCCTTTCCCGCCTTTCCCAAGAGAAGGAGGGAAGGAGGACCTGCCTTGCTGCATCCATGGCTGCTTTGTTTGCCTCTTGGTGCGAGGGCAGCAGCTGGCCTGTTTTATCCCCTCCCTGCACCTCCACCTGCTCTGCCGACCTCTAGCTCAGCAATTTGTGCCCCAGTGTTCACTTTCCCTCAATTTCCCTGCAGGGTTTTGCCAAGCCGGAGGAGGCAGCCAGCAGGACGCCCTCCGCAGCACGGATCGGAACATCCCCAGCAGCTCCCGCTGGGCTGAGATCGCGGCATTCCTGCTCCCTCCTCTCCTCCAGTTATTCTTCCCTCTCGCTGCCTCGTCATGATGAACGAGTTCAACATCCCCTGGTTTCCACTGTGAGGGGCACACGAGACGAGTGCCAGCCTTAACGAGACGAGGCAGCAGCATCCACAAAAGAGAAAGGGGCTGATTTTTCCGAAGGTGCTGAGCCCCCTCTCCCTGTCTTTCACTCCATTAAGATTCCAGAGTGCTCCCCGTGCTGGAAATCAGGCAGAGCTCCTTCAGTCTATGCTAATTGCAAGAATTATTATTCTCTGATTATTATTATCATCATTTTTCCCCCCTCCTTTCATTCCTGCAATCAGGCTGCAGCTTCCTGCGTCTGAGCACAAGCCTTAAACACTAAATTTGGATTCTTGGGAGGGTTTGGATGTAGTTCTTAGCAAAAACCTACTTCTGCTATGCTCACACACACCCCACACACCCCCAAATTCTGCCTGGAAATATCTTCTGCCTGATTTCCTCTTGCTTTCCACGGGCTCTCAGGAGCACTTGCGGACTCACTTGGCTCTAATTGTGTGTCAGCTTTGATTTCCCTTTCCTGCCCGCTCCCCGGCGGGTTGTTGCAGCAGCGCCTGTCTCTGCTGCTGCTTTGGGAAAGCTTCCAGCTGGGTGTTCTACTTAGACTCTGATGGTCAGTGTTTTGTGGCCACGCAAAACCTGCCAGAGAATGGGTATCTCCATTCCCTCTCCTGACAAGGAATGCTGCTTGGCTGAAATCTGACTTTCCCCCCTCCCTGGCCAAGGCTTGCCGTGATGCCTCTCTTCTCGCTGGGAATTTCCTGCATTAAACTCCTAGCAGAGGGTGTTCTTGCTAAAAGTCAGAACTGCATCATTTTAGCCCTTAATTCAGATGCTTGAGAGGTTGAGAAAGCCCAATCCCCAAACCTGGAAGTCAGCCTTAAAAGTACAGCTTGGAACGTGTCTTGGAATGTCAGCAAAGTACCCCGGTCAGCCCTGTCACAGCTCTTACGGGGAAACAGGTGATGGGAAAAGCTTGGACACAGGCTCTTGTTGGGGAGTTGATTCCTCCTGTGCTTGGTGGTGGGAGCTGGCAGGCACCTTAGTGCTTTACAGCTGCTTAGCTGATTTTTAGGCTGCTCCACCAGTTATTTAACCCCCCCAGAGGTAAGACCTTGGCTGGAAGCAGTGACAGCCCCACTGTTGACTAGCTTCAGGGTGAGACCTTAAAGCTGTGCCCGCGAGAGGGGACAGAGCAGCTCCCCATGAGGTACAGCCCGGGAACCACCAGCTCCCTGAACACTTAGTAGTAACAAAGGTGTGATTTTCAAAAACGGCAACTGATTTTGGCCACCTGAGATGTTAAAGAATCCCAGAATGCTATGGGGTTGGAAAGGATCTCTGGAGATCATCTGGTCCAACCCCCACCCAGAGCAGGTCCCACAGGAAAGTGTCCAGGGGGGTTTGAATGTCCCCAGAGACACAGACCCCACCATCTCTCTGGGCAGCCTCTGCCAGGGCTCTGCCACCCTCAAAGGGAAGAAGTTTCTCCTCATGTTGAAATGGAGCTTCTCATGGTCCAGTTTGTGCCCGTTCCCTCTTGTCCTGTCACTGGGCACCACTGAATAAAGCCTGGCCCCATCCTGACACCCACCCTTGAAGTATTTCTAGGTGTTGATCAGATCCCCCCTCAGCCTTCTCTTCTCGGACTAAAAAGCCCCAAGTCCCTCAGCCTTTCCTCCTAAGAGAGATGTTCCAGGTCTCTCAGCACCTTTGTAGTTCTCTGCTGGACCCTCCCTGTCCTTCTGGAACTGGGGAGCCCAAAGCTGGACACAGTGCTCCAAAGAGACATTACTTTCTGAACGGAAGAAGGTCACGAAGCATCTCATCTCCCCAGATGGTTGGTTTCTGCAAACCAGGGCCAGCAGTTCCTCACTGGTTCCAGACCTGTGGTGGGGAGCCAGTGGCACAGCAGCCTTTATGCATCTCGTGATGCCGACAATCAATGGGGGATCATTTAAAACTCCAAAAGAGATGGGGCTGTAACTGCAGCTGAGCTTTGAGAAGATGATCTGCAGAGATGAGCTGTTCCCGGTGGGTGCGTGGCCTTATGATGGACAAATCCTGTTCCCCTGGTGTTTCACACCATCTGTCCTCGCCACTACCTTTCCCCGTAGCGATTGTTTCACTTCTTGTTTCATGGCTCCAATAAACAGTCCTAGCTCACGTGCAGCTTCCTCGTCCGTACAACACACTCCTGGGGTGTGCCCTTTGATCTGATGGTCTCTGTTGTCTTCTGCTTCTCTTTTATTATTATTTTTTTTTAGTAAAGTCACTAAATGGTTTGTTGGAGGATGTGGCAACAAGAGAGAAGGAGAAAGAGTATCCTCAAAGGCAGGGGTGGGTTCAGCAAATACGTGATCTGGTGTTCTCCACACAATTTGAGACTGTCTGATCTAAAATCCTGCTGTCTCCTGGGGAAAAGGGAGCCTTGGTCCCCAGCGTGACATCCCAAGGGATGTGCCCAGAAAGCCCTCCTAAAGAGACACCCCCCAAGTGCTGCCTCCAGCTCTGGGGCCACCAACATCAGAAGGACATGGACCTGCTGGAGTGGGGACAGAGGAGACCATGGAGATGCTGGGAGGGCTGAAGACCCTCTGCTGGGAGGACAGGCTGGGAGAGTTGGGGGGTTCAGCCTGGAGAAGAGGAGGCTCTAAGGGCTCCATAGATCATTCTCTTCCAAGGTGGTGAGACCCTGGCCCAGGTTGCCCAGAGAAGCTGTGGCTGCCCCATCCCTGGAGAGGTTCAAGGCCAGGCTGGATGGGGCTTGGAGCAACCTGGTGTCCTTGATGGCTGTGAGGAATCAGCCGATGTCCTCAGAAGGCTCCTAGGGGGTGTTGGGCTCCAACATGCACATTTTGGGAGAGGATGTGAGGAAAGAACGGCACTGTCCGTATGGCCGCTGGCTGCCACCATGTCCTGAGGGAGGCCTCAATGCTGGGACCGGAGCCGGGGCTGACTCCCAAAACCTTTTTATTTTATATAGTTTATTTTATTTTATGTTACTATATGTTATTTTATTTTATGTTATTTTAAGTTATTTTATTGTATTTTATGTTATTTTACGTTACTTTATTTTATTTTACGTTGTGTTGTCTTTTTGTTATTTTGCGTTATTCTATGTTAGTTATTTTACCTTATTTTATTTTACGTTATGTTGTTATTTTGCATTATTTTGTTATCTTACGTTGTTATTTTCTTTTACATTGGTTTTTTTTTTACATCATTTCATTTCATTTCATTTCATTTCATTTCATTTCATTTCATTTCATTTCATTTCATTTCATTATTTTACGTTACTTCACGTTATTTCATTTTATTTATTTATTATTTTATGTTATTTCACTCCTCCCCTTCCCTGTGGG
>VXBW01001778.1:280081-306746 GCA_013400375.1 Thinocorus orbignyianus
AGAGCCCGTTAACCTGCCCGAGAAACCCGGATGTCTGTTTGAAAAACTCCAAATTATTGTCTCCGGCCTCAAATCTGCCTTTTTTTTCCCTTTTTCTTCTTTTTTTTCCCCCTTTTTTTCCCTTTTCTTCTTTTTTCTGCCCATTCCACAATGAAACCAAGTTTTGCCGTTTGATATCCCGTTTCCCCCCATATCCCTTCAGCTTTATTTAACCTTTTTTTTTTATTTTTTATATACTTATTCCTTGCGGGCAGAGGCTAAAGGCTTTTAATCTATTTGTTCCATAAATGAAATTGCAGATTTTTCCGCTCCTCCGCCTCAGGACTGGGGGGGAACTGATTTTTCAGGTGGGGGCTCCCGTCGCCTTCCCTCCCTCTCCCCGGGGTCCTTGTGTTTTGCTTTGGCAGCAGAACTCCCCAACTCCCGCTGGCCGAGCAAGAGCTTGGGAATTGCAGAAATCTTTGGAAATTACCCCAATTCTGCCACCCGGAGAGAGACGGGATGGTTTGGTGGCAGGGAGGATGATGCAGGGAGGTTTTCAGCGTAGGTTTTGGAATCAGATGGTGAATTAAATTTCTTTTCCCTGAGTCAAAAAGGAGAGTTTGGTGGTGCTGCTTGTGAGAGGCATGGCTTGGGAAGCGGTGGTTGGAGCATTCTTCACTCTCTTCACTGGCAGCTCATCCTTATTCATTCACACAGAAGCTTAAAAATTTCATCTTGCACGTGGAAGACCAAATTTAAAAAAATGCCAAGATCTATCAAGTGAAAAAAACCCAAACCTCCCCAAACTGTATTTTTAAGGAACCCTACTCAGATGCTGCTGTTACCATTAACTAGTGAGAGGGAGATGCTGAGGTGTGTGTGGGGAGGTGTCTCTATTTTTGACCTTGCTGGCTTTGTGGACTTGGGGTGACGTTTAATTTCCTTGTTTTCCTCTGCCTGCTGGCAGTTAGGCTTTAAAAACAGGAGAAATTTCCAGGCAGCAAAGGGAAGGGGAGAGAACACCCACCTACAGCCACAAAAAACCCGGGTTCAGATGCAGTTGTAATGCCTGCGTCACATCTTTTAAACTTTGAACTGGCTGTCATCTCCCTCCCTTGTCTGTCTGTCGGCCAATTTATGTGACCTACTTCTGCAAAAAAGAAAGGAATTATAATTTTTTTTTAGGGGAATCTGTTTTACTTGCCCTGCAGAATGTGGATCTTTTAGTAGGGGATTTCAGTGAAGAGTCAATTCAGAAATTAAATGCTTGCATTGAAACTGAGAACTTGTGTAAATCCTTAGTGTAGGGAAAATCCAGTGTTTGCTTATTACTGGGTGAGTGTTGTGGAGCTGTGTGTTAAACACACGGGGATCGTTTGATGGTTTTGGGGAAGCCTGAGTACCTCTGCAGTTTCAAGATGCTCTGCACACCCTTCCTCGGTCAGCACAAGCAGAGGATGAGGAGAAGCACTTAAGAGAGGAAGAGCAGAGAGGAGGCTTTGTTTTGTGAAACTTACTGAAACGTATAATCTGTGGTGTGATATATATCTTTTCTTTTTTTTTTTCCCCTTCTTATTTTTGCTGTGGTAGCATCAGAGGGTTTGCCTCTTGCTTTTTGGTCGTAAGAGGAAAATATGCCAGTAAAGACATTATTTTCATGTAAGTGCAGTTCCTGGCATGTTTGGTATAAGTTGGTGGAGAAATGTTTACAAGTTTTTTTTCTGCTTTTCCAGGATATACCTGGTCAGGAACAAAGGATGTTTTTACCGTTTTCTTGATGCTGTCATTGTCTGACGTCAGCACCCTGCTAATTATGTTTCCTGGCTTTGCTCAGTCGGGGCTTTTTCTCATGTATTTTGTTTGTAAACAGATGGAAACTCAACTATTGTGCGCGATTAAATCGGCTTCCTTTTATACACTCTAATTTGTAGCACAATAGTTGCATATCGAGTCATTTGTGTTTGTTGAAACATTTCATGTTAATTTCAGTTGCTTTTTTCCAGTAGATTTTGATTAAATTCAGTCACGTTGTATCGTGGTGTAGTTTATGCTTATGAAAGCCAGAATTTTTTGGTGTTTAATTCCAGTTTGCTGAAAATACTGTGAGTCTTTGTGGAGTTTTCACATGTTTGGTGTTATTTTTTTCCTGTTTTTCAGTGAAAGTGTGTGTTCTGGATGATGGTGGTGCCCGGGAGCACCCCGGTCATCCAGCAGGATCATGCTCTGGAGCCTGACTTAGGACGGGACTCGATGGAGAGCTCTGCCATGGGCCCAGAGCCGGAGCCAGCGGCCGAGGAGGTTGGGCCGGAGCTGGAGGAGGTGCGGAAGCTGCGGGAGCTGGTGAGGAGGCTGGAGATCAAGAACCAGCACCCCAGGATGAAGAGTGGCAGGAGCGTGCTGGGGACAAACACGCAGAGCGAGCTCCGTACTGGTGTGGATAACCACGACTCCGGTCTTAATGGGATGGAAATGAGTAACGGCATCGGTGCCATAACCGAGAAGCAGGAGTTGCAAATCATGGCAGATCTGCACAGCCAGTTAAGCAGAATAAGGAAAGAGGAAGAAGAGAACAACTGCTTAAAAAAGGACAGAGATGCCCGGGTGCAGTACAGTGGCAGCAGTGCCCCTGAGGAGTTGTCTTCTGACACGTGTGAGGCGGAAACTGAGGGCCATGGTGGCGTTAGATGTTCTTCCCATACGGATGCGGAGCTTATGGGAAACTTGGTCATTGCAGGTATCCACTCCTCAGGCACAACAAACCAACAACATCCCAATGCCAGATGTGGAGATCTAGAAGGTCTTTGGAATACCACCGACCTGGATGAAGTGAAAGTGTTAGAACTTGAAAATTGCAATGAAGAAGAAAATAGCTGGTAGGTATCTTGAAAGTTCAGTGATACGTGGGACTCAGGCTGCTGTGGTTGGGGGTTTCCGTGTTTAATTGCAATGATTTTTAAGGGCATAAAGTGATTTCTATCCAGTGCTTTGATTTTGAGCAGTAAGAATGCAGTTCTCGTTATTGGCTGCTCTTATTTTTAAGACCATTGTGCCAGAGCATTGTTGGGTTTTTTAAAAATCAATTTAACTGTGAGGTTTCTCTTTCCCCCTTTCTTCCTGACGCTGCTGTAGCAAGGACAGAAAACCTTCCTTCCCCTGCTAGCTTGTTTGTGTATAATGCATGCAGACGAACGAATAATGGGGGTTTTAAACTTTGTACATAACTGCCAAATACTGTATTTAAATAAGAATTTTGTAAAACACAAACCAAGACCTCAGACTGTCTGGAGTTTGTGGCTTTTCTTTGTATCTAAGAAGACAGATCTCTTCCATTTCCTGAGTGCTGCTTCTTTGCAGTTTAACCTGTGTCTTTTGTTTAGAGACACGAACTGAAACAGATCAATGATGTAATCCTTAGCTGACCTCCCTTTGTAGCACCCTCCACCCCCCAAGCCTTGGTGAGAGCTCCTTTTGTAAATCAGCAGATTAATTTCCCTTGCCCTTCCAAAGAAAGGGAAAGTTCGGGGCTGATCCCAGCTTGTGCAATAGCTGTGACTTGAGGTTTTACCTGGAGTTGTTCCTTTTAAGAGTTTGTAGGATAAGGGATCTGAAAATTGGGGTTGAAAACAGGAGGTGAATGTGGCAGCAAGGGCAGCACTGCAGAAGGGTTGCTGAATGGAAAACAAATCTTATAGTCTAAAAATACATTAGACCTTGTGAAGGGAAAATTTTGTTTATTAATGGAACAGAGCTCAATAACATAATGCCACCAGCTCACATAAAAAATTGAGCTTATATTAAAACCCAGGGAAAGCCTTTTGGAGGTAACAAATGAGGGAAGACCGATTTGTTGGTTTTGGAAAGGGAATGTGTGAAGTTAGAAGTGTTTATGATTTTTTCTTTTTTTGCTTCGCAAGGTTCCTTTTAGAACCCAAATACTGCTTCTGACTTCATCACTGAAACTCTTTAGGGTACCTAAAGAGCATTTTGTGCAGATTTATTGAAAATAAACAAGTAAAATAAGTTTAATAAGTAAAAATAGTTAACAAGTTGAGTTTGGAAGATGGGCTTTATTTCTTTTTATTTCCATATTAATGAAAATGGCTAGTTTCATGCCACATGAATAGAAGAGATCCTTCAAACTGTATTAACTTGTTAAAGAAACCAAGTGGAGTCTGAGATTTGCAGGGGCAGTGAATACTGCCCGGTGCAGTCAGGGGAGGTTCTGCACCCAGAGGCTCAGTTTATTAACCTTTCCTTGAGGTGGTGGCTAAATTAGGTTATTGTTCGTTACCGGGGACCCTTCTCACTAGACCTTGTGGCATCTTCGTGGTTTTGACACCTCTGTTTTCTTATCAGATTTGGTTAATATGGGCTGATAGATTTAAGAAGAGATGCCCCAAGGAGCTTAAATACAGGTGGTGTTGCAGGGCTCTTGTGCAAGTTCTATTACCATAAATTACCTTTGATCGTGTTGCACTTGCTTCTCTTTCTTTTGTTTCCCTCTTGTCAAACAAACCTGGTCAAACAAGAAGCTGTTCTTATGATGTTCTTATTCCAGAGCTCCTCAGTGAGACAAAGTGGGGAAAAAGTGATAGATGTACAATTATTAGGGCCTGGCTGTGCTTATTCCCAAATACCCTACGTTCTCGTCACAGACTTGTGTCCCACATGCTGTTTGTGGAGATCCTTGTGCATTCCTGTTGGGAATAACCAGAAAACAGTGGTGGTGGGCTTTAAAAACAAGCAGACAAAAACCCCCACCACCCAACAAAAGCCCCTTAATGTCATATAGGTTTAGGATCCACTTTAATAAGGTGGCCTTGCTGAGGAGGGGGAATTTTGAACTTCCTTAATGGAAGGTGTATAAATACATCAACTGGTGTGTTACCAAAACACGTGGCTTACTGTATTGCTATATTAGCAGTCCTTTTTAAAATACATTAGGAAAAAACCCTTGTAGCTAATATTGGAACCTGTATATTGTGTAATTTGGTACTTAGGGGTTTTGGTACTTCCTGGGCAATTCCCAGTGGCTTTGTTTTTCCCTGTTACTGGTGAATTGATGAATTCCAGCAGCCCAACCTTAAAGCCAAGGTTGCGGTGCCTGAACTCCTGTGAAACATGAGGTACAGCATCCCCTGCAGCAGCTGTAACTCTGTCCCTCTTTGCTGTCCCTCCCTGGACGTGCTCTCTTGGGTCACTTTCTCAAGTAGCTACTCAAAATTGTAAATATCCTGGAGGCCCAGTGGAGTGGGAGGCAGCTTTTGGCGCTGGTGAGTTCGACCTGATGCTTAATTGACACTTGAGTGCTGTTTGCCCAGTACTGGCCACCAGTTTCACTACAGTCCAGGGCAGTGGAGAGGCTGTTCCCCCTGCAGAAGGGGACTCAGGATGTGCCAGCAGTGGCACTGCCTTCTTTGTCTCGTTCTTTGGGGCTCCCCATCCAGAAGAATTAACTTGTGGTTTTCTGTGCCTTCAGTTTATTGTTCTTCCTGCAGTGGTTTGTGTTCAGCGCCTTTGTTAGTGCATTCTCTTGCTACTTGTTTGGTGTTCTGCCAGTTGTCAGTTATTTTCCCTGGTAAGACTCGGGAGGGAGAGTTTTGACTTGGAATTATGAAGTGATTCAAATTTTAGCCCTCTCTGCACTATAAAACAGCCTTATTAATATGTCATTGGGTGAAACAGGGAGATAAAGAAATGGCAGAAGTGAAAAGCCTTAGAGTTTTTCAGTAATAAATCTGAAAAATCAACTCTCTGAAGTCTGATATATAAAGGAAAGGCAGGTGAATGCATTACCAGTTTGAAATATCTGCTCTATAGAATAATTTAGCTGCCACCTTAGCACTTTATGGAGGTGTATCTTATAAACCTGACTTGTTCTAAACATGTCAACTACCTCGGGTCTTTTTCTCCTTGCATTGAAGGATACAACTCAAACACCAGTAGCTGGTGCTCTGTGCTGTGGAGGAGGTACAGTAAACCCAGCACGTGTCTTAAAAGTTGAGGCTCATTTCACTTTCACTTCAGTCTACTAATGCACAAGTTGCAGAGCTTTCTGCAGCCTGAACTCTCCTCCCATGAGCTATGGATTTACTAGTGCAGATATTCTGTGTGATTTAGGACCTTAAGTTCTCAGGCAGTGCTGGCTTACGCACTTAAAACTTGCCTGATGTGTTACTAAGTTGTTGAAGATGCTCGTGGGTTTCTTCAGCACAGTGTGCAGGCTGAGGAGGTTGTTGGAGTATTTTCTAGATACTTGGGGTTGTTGATTTAAAGGAGTGTTTTCAAAACCAGACAATAGTGGTTGGTAATGCCCATAAATCCTCCTGTCACATCGACCCCAAAAGAAAAATAGCGTCTCCAGAAGAGGCTCTGCTTTTGGTACACTGGAATGTGTCAGAACAAAGCTTGAAAGAATTCATAGATTTCTTTTGGAGTTTTGATTTCTCTTTTCTGCCACTGCATTCTTAGTGGCAGACAGACCTCACGGTGTGGTTGTTGCACAACTGGAACCCCTTGGCTCTTAACAGAGGTGCATTTCGTAAAATACTTTGTATGGGAGAGTGAAACACAGAGGTTTTAAGCAGGAGCTAAAGAGGCTTTATCTAAGGGTTTCCTCACAGAAGCTGAAGAAAATCTCATTCATATTTAATAAGTTATGCAGCAAAACCCCCAGACGTGGAGTTGAGAATCTATACCCAAATGTTTGCTTTCTGAATTTTTGAATGAGGCCCTTGTTACTATCTAAATAACTTCTTAATTGCCGTTTGCCACTCGACAAAAGGAAACACTGGGAGCTTAACCTTTTGCCATTAGAACAGAGCAGGAGTCTTGCCCCAGCTGCTGAGCTGTAGGACCAGAGTGCAAGGTAAAGCCTTTTCTGTGACTGGGGGATTTGTTCAGCCCCAAAGCCTGTGGCTGACTGGTGAACTGGGAGCCCAGTGCATGCTTCATGCCCTGCCTGGGTATGTTTTTTTCCCCCCACTTCTTACTGGATTAAATTAACCTGACAAATCAAACAGCCTCAGAGGAAACTACCAGAAATAAAACTCTGCGTGATTTTAAACAGAGCAGAGTTGGAGTGAGTTTGGTTTCTCAGAAAAACCTCTTGCAGAGGAAGCCTGTTCTAGTTCAGCTGGAAGGTGGTGCTGCCACGGGGGCTAAGGGAAGAAGATGCTGGCTGGTGGGGAGGACTTGCTAGTGAAAGAGGACTTCTGGTTCTTAATATTGTGTCTAGAAAAACTCACATCTGGTGGGGCTGGTGCTTTTAGTTTTTCAGCTGGTGGTGTGCAGTGCTGCAGAAGAACGAGCTACACCAACATATTTTGGGAAGTTTGCTGGCTAAATCCACTGAGCCTTTCCCCAGCACTACATGAAAATAGTAAACCTGATGCTGGGAAATCAAACCAGAATTGTCTTTCTTTTGTAAGTTGCCTGTCAGTGCTCTGAAAAATGGGGTTGTGCTTGTTTAATTGAGTTCAGTGAAATTATAAGCCATTGCCAAGAGACTTGTCAGCTGAAAAATGAGTCCTCTGGCACACTGCAGGGGACAGGGACACCCTGGGAACAGGCAGCTTTGCCTGTGTGGGAACAGTTGTAGCAATCAAACAAGTGCTCTCGTTTTCAGCTGATAATTCTGGGTAGAAACATGATTAGAAGTGTGGAAGGAACTGGGCAAAACAAACTCCTTCCTGAAGTAGAGCAGGAGTTTCTCCTTTAACCTAAAATATGTGAAGAACAGCGTGACCTGCCCTAAGGAGGCAGTTGGCCTCCTTTTTTGTTTGAGGGTTTTGTTGCTGCTTTCTGGGTCTGAACTGTAAAATAATCCAGAGGGAGAGCACTTTGCTTTCTATGTTTTATTGGATCTGAGTGGATGTAATGCTCGTTTATCCGTGCAGAAATGCAGCAAGAGGTGCTCTGTCAGAAGAGACAGCACTGTGCTTTCAGGAGTGTTTGTGGTCCTGTTTCTCAGCATTTATTTTGTCAAGAGCAGATTAGCTTTGGGGATTTTTATTTATATTTGGTTTTGTATATAGCTTGGTATGAAAAAAGCTTCTGTCTGAGACAACTAAAAAGACTAAATCTCAACTCTCTGAAAAAGATGGGTCTGTCAAGGGGCAGGAGTGTTATTAAGAGCTGTAAAATCACACGTGGCATGTCCAGAGGCAGTGGAGAATAATTATTACTTTCCACCTGTGTCCCAGCTCCAAGAACCAGGCAGTATCAAGAGTAACTAGGAGGGAAGAGCTTCACAGCAGGGGGGTGGAGGTGGTTCTTCACCCCACGCCGGTGTAGATCTTACCTGGATACAGGATCAGAGACAGGGTAATAGGTCTGATCCTGTTATATTTTAATTATCCCAGTTGTTTGTATGCTTTATTTTAGCCAATTCTTGCTTTACTGGGTTGAGCACCTGGCACAAGTGCCATAGTATGTTTCTGTATCTCCTAAAATACTAGAAGTTATCAGAAATTAATGGGATGATTACTACCTGGTGATTTATATTAGCTTTGTTGGGGAAAGGAGTGTTTTGTGAACGGAATGTGAGGAGTCTGTGTGAGAACGGGTAACTGGGGCGGAAAGGCTTGCTGGGGCTTCTGCAGGTGTGTCAGGAGTTATTGCTGGAAAAGAGAGTAGGAGGCAGCTGAAGCAAGTCCGGAGACATCCCTTGGAAACAAACTCATCCTCATCATTGCTTCATGCTCAAATACTAGATTTTTCACTGAAAGAGGGGAGGTTGAGATGGGATCTGGGGAAGAATTTCTTTGGTGTGAGGGTGGTGAGAGCCTGGCCCGGGTTGCCCAGAGAAGCTGTGGCTGCCCCATCCCTGGAGGGGTTCAAGGCCAGGCTGGATGGGGCTTGGAGCAACCTGGGCTGGTGGGAGGTGTCCCTGCCCAGAGCAGGGGGTGGCACTGGGGGGGCTTTAAGGTCCCTTCCCACCCAAACCATTCTGTGATTCTGTTGTCTCTGTTGGCAGATTCCCTCAATGACCACACTTCTTGTTTCTGTTCCTGCTAACGATAGACCAAGGTCTCCATGGTCTCTGCCTGGATCTTCTCCAGCTGACCTGCAGGAATTAGAACCTGTTTAACTTTTGTATCTACACAACACTGTTTGGGTTTTTTTTTTTCCCCTTCAAAAGTTCCATGTGTGTCACTATATATATGTTAAAATACAGGGTGCTGCTGCTTCTGGTGGGGTTTTTTGACTTTAAAAATGTCAATGTGATACATAAGCAAAGTGCTTGAGGAACTTTGCAATCCAGCTCCTGTACCCTTCGGCCTTTCTTGAGAGTTGCTGCTTTACATTGGATCAGTTGTAAATAATCCAAGGCTGTAAGGTGATTAAATCTGTCTGTGGGTAAGGCTGATCCTGTGCATATATACAAAGCAATGCTAGGTGTGTTGGAGCTGCCAAAAATTTTAAGTTTTGGGAGAGCTTACCTAATATTAAAAAGAAAATTTCTATTTTTTTCCCCGTGCTACTCAAATTAAAAACTTTTCTGTTGCTTACTGTAAGGTACACTTGAGTAAATGCTGCTTGTGCCTGTGTGCTGAGTTAACGAGCATTTTTTACTGTCTCCTTTCAATCCTTTCAAAGGCTCTATGTGTCCCCAAGAAAATCTTCTACTGATCAGAAAACGGACCCACCTTTGAAGTGGTGCCGCGAGGTGCTGGGTAACCCCAGCCCTGAGACAGAGGCCGCCTGCCGGACCCTTCTGAACAGACTTGATCAAGGTAATTAAACTCTAGGCATTGCTTCTTCCAGTGCCTTCTATTTCTGCTGGGGTTCTTCATGTTTCTGAGGAATGTAAGGTGGAATTTGGGGTTGCTGCAGTGGGGAGTATCTGCGGAGAGGGCGCTTCAGGTGTGCTCTGGGTGCCTCTTTGAACAGCTGCGGTTGGTGTTGCATGAAAACCTCCCTGCTTTTGGTTTATGCTACAATATATTTTAGTGTTTTCAGCCTGTAATTTTTTTTAAAAAAGAAAACATTTAAAGATCTTAAATGCAAACGTATGTAGAGGGAAAAAATGTGCTTCTGGGGAGTAGGGGAGAGCATCACATCAAACTGTTATTGCAGCCTTTTTCTATGTAAGAAGTTCTGGTGGTGCTGAGTGTCTCTCATGGGGATTATTCATACCCAACCTTAACCATTAGCATCATTACCTGGGTAAAACAGTTGTCTGATGCTCAGAGCTTACAGATTCTGATGGATCATTATTGTAAGTTGAAGAAATTATGTTCCTTGGAAACCAAATTTGTCTTCCAGTTTTCTCATCCCCTGGAAGCACTTCTTGGTGGCTTTCAGGAACATCCCTGGCTCGCCCTGCCTGAAATGAAAACTCTACAGAGGGTTCTGTTCAGTGCCCATGTCCCACCACCATTGGCAGCATTCTGGGGCTGTAAGAGCTGATGGAATAGATGCATCATTTACTTTCCAAACCCAAGAAGGTTGTTCTGTCTGCATTATCTGTAGTACCTGGAATCCCTCTGGTGCCTATCCTACCTGTATCTTTTCAAACATGGCTTTGTATGGAAAATGTGTGAGTCCTGGGCTGAATTGCTGATAGCCAAGGCTCTGAGGGGTTTGATGTGAATAAATAACCCTTTTCTATGTTGTACAGCTTTCCAGATCATCCAGCTTCCCTCTGCAGGCAGCTGGGATGTACCCTGCAGCTGGAGGGATGACTAGTTTCATTATTTTCTTGTGGCAGCTCAGCATTGCAGGGCAGCACGTGCTGCAACCTCACCTGTCTGCAGTGTTTGGAACAGTGAAGTTTCTGAGGGAATCAGCATTTTGGAAGTTCAGGGATGTGCTTAACTGCTGCAAACACAAGCCCCAGCTCGGCACAGAAGTTGTTGTCCACCCGGGGGTTGAATCAGCTCTTTGTCTTCTCTGGGAAGGCAGTAATTGTGACTGGAGCTTGAGCAGTGATCCGACCTCAGTGCTGGGAAGTCTGAGAGGCCACTGTTTTGGTTTGGTTAGGGCTTTGGTTTTTGGTTGTTTGGGTTTTTTTTTAAGTTTACGTACTGACAGTGTTTTGGCACCACTTGTAATCAGGCTGATTTTGAGTTTAGCCTTGAAATTCCTGGTTTGAGATAACTGGATGGAGTTTGAGAGCAAACTCCATCTATTTCTCTAAACCTTCTGTGCTTGAAAATCTGAGTGAAGGTTCATTTGATTAACTCTCTACTTTCTGTCTGAAATGTATCAGGCTTTATTTGTGTTCTATCACTCCTTTTCAGCTAAAATAGTCTGGCTTTATATTTGTAGGGAAAATAAAAAGGAAAACTGTTCATATAGTGAATGTTGGTTGTTTTCTTAGCGTTGTAGCTGTTTATTTGCAGCGTCAGTAAGTGTCAGTGCACTGAGTTTTGCTCCCCAGCTTCTTTTTGGTTCTTTCAGTAACTCTTAGGCAAGTCTGCACTGAATAAATATTTCAGAATGATTGTTTTTCATATTACTTTGCTCTCCTTTTAGTCTAAAGGCACAGCTTTTGTGAGTTAATGCTGTTTTGATTCCCTCATTAAAAATTCAAAATAACACATGTAAACAGAAAGTTCAACAGAGTTCTTGAAAGCAAAGACGGGGTGTAGAAGTGACAGATATTTATGAAAACAATCCTCTCAAACTTTCCAAAAGGTATGACTGCTTTAAAACCCAATTTGTCAGCAGTTATTCTTGGAATTCTTCAGATGTGACAAAAGAAGTGAAAGGGGGGAGTGAGGAAGGGAACAGGCTTTGCTTCCTGCGTGGTGCAACTCGCACCATCAGGATGTCCTACTTGAAGTACATCTCTTACCACATTTAATCTTGTTTGACCTGATGCCTTTCTTTATCATATGCTCTTTGTTTTTAACAATAATTTGCTAACCTTTCTGGCTTTTTTGTATTTTTTCCCTTCTAGCCAGTAGATGGAAAAACCTGTATTGCAGTCCATTGGCCTCACCCAGCGCCCATAATTTGAACCCAGAAACAGGCTCCTGTAGCAATGCACTAAACTCTCCTGGGCATCTCAAATCGACTAACAAAGCACTACTAACCTGTGGCAGCTCAGGTATGGCATGTCAGCAGAGCACTGAAACCTCCAGTGTTTAAAATGCAAGGAGAATTCCTAATTGACCCAGGGAAAAGCTGTCGAGAGACGCCAGTCTACCCGTGGGGTTTTCTCCTCTTAATTTGCTCACTTCATCACCCAGGTTTCATCTGTTACGTGGGAGAAAACCTCCTTGCATTCTAAATGTCTTATAGTTATTTCATGTTTTTGTTTTTATAGCTTCCTCTGTATATATTTATACGTTGTACTAATTTTGTGACTTAAAATAGAAAGCAGCTGTTGGAGCAAAGAAAATACTGCTTTTGAGTAACGTTACCCTCTGTAGGGGTTCATGTTATTAAGTTGCTTGGATTCAGTTTTCTGGCTTGAGAGTTTGTGAAGTTTCTTTTGAAAATCCTGATTCATGTAGGCAGCAGAAAGGAGCCTTGTGCTTTAAGATACAAGGTGTAGTCTCCAAGATAAACCTTTAAATTGGCCGAGAGGGCAGCTAAACACAAAATGACAAAAGCTTTCCATCAGACTTAATGGTGTTTGGAGTAAGATTTCCTACCTTAGAAGCAACTTCCACAAACCTCTTATTCAAAGCCTGTATTTGCAGTTTGGGAACTAAGCTTTTCCTGAAGTCTTGGCCTCAAATCTGCCTTGGGCCTTTTAGCTGCTGCCCAAGGAGTCCACGGGGGCTCCCTCAGGAGCTCTGTTTCCCCGTGGTGCAGTTCCTGCTCACTTTCCCAGTACAAATGCTTTGCCCCTTGGCTTTTTTATTAAAGGAGTCTTCCTTGATTTGTTTGTTTGTTTGTGGAAATTGCTATATCCTAATGTGCATGTTTGAAAGCATAAAGCATGTCTAACAGTTTCTGGTTTGAAACTTGATGTTAAATGAACCCTTTTTGTTTTCTAAGAAAGAAGGAGGGTTGCCTGTGGATGTTTTCCCAGCTGCAGGTGTGCTGGTGAGATCTGCTGTACATAGATATTAACACTTATCTCTGTTTTGCAAACAGGAGGAGGTGTGTAGGACAGATCGTTTTTGGAAGCTGAATTCTGCATGGGAAAACTCTCTAAATCAATTTCTTGGTTTTAGTTTGAGGCTGGGTGGCAGTTCAGGTGTCTCACCACCTTTTCACACGGGAACAGTTACTGCTGTGTGGAACCAGAGTGTCTGGGCAAGTCCTGGACCTCTTGGTTCACTCTGCAGATCTGCTGAGGTTGTCAAGGGGAGAGAATAAAACACCAAGTCAGGAACAGGCTTTGTTGGTGGAGGATTGTACGTGAGAGTTCACTCAGCTGTTTGGGGGCTCTTCCCTTGTGACTTGTGGAAGTGATGACGGGAGTTTAAAATTCCCTGTCAACTTGAGTGACTTGGGTCTAATTTTATTCCGAAGAAAAATGGAACTTCCCCACAGCTCAAATGAAAGATGTTTAACAGTAACTTCCCTGAAAATCTAAACAAGACCCCTCTTACAGAATCCAGATGGGGTATATTTTGAAGTTTCTGTCGTGAAAACCATAATGAGTTCGTCTTGGAATGTTGAACCAGAACAGATTTTACTGGGGAAAGGATGGGAATGTTTTTATTCGCCTCCTTGACTGTTTTCAAACAGACCTGCAGTTTGAAACACAACCACCAAACTCTGCACGCACACTGAACTGAGATCTTTGCTTTTCAAAAAGCTGGATTCAAGCTAAAGTGTGTTAAAAATACAGCTTTTAGTGTTAAAGAAGGTGTTAGTTACAGCAGGAGACCTCAGCTTATTATTTGTGCTGCATCCTACAGGTGCAATCCCTGCTCTCATGTTGCCTTTATTTATTTCAACTGCTTCCAATGTCTTTTCCTGACCCCAGAAGGGGAAGAAATAGGATTATTGTTTTTTTCACACAGCCCTGCAGTCGTGGAACTGAGTGGTTTGATGGGGTGTGTATTAGTGTAGCACTCCTGTGCACAGACAGCCCCCTGACTGCAGTCATGCTGTCACTGTGCTGTGTCAGCATCCTGAGACCTGAAAATCTTTGTGCTTTTCCAGATGAGGAATTTGGGAGTTACTGGTACTGCTCAGTGTCCATCCAGGAAATTTGTTTTACACTTGGACTTCAAACTTGTGTCTTCTGCGTCATCAGTTACTGCTCTTCAAAACTGATTGAAGAAAGAATATTGGCTGTTTTTCTCCTGCCTGGTTGGAATCAACCATTGTTGGAAAGGATTGCAATGGGTTTTTTTTGCTGAGAACAGGCAAAATGTTCATTTCAGGTGTCATTGTTGGGAATTATTCTGTAGGTGAACGGCCTTCAAGGCTTCCTAGAATGCAGCAGGCAGAGCTGTGGGCTAGAGTAGAAGTCAGTGGTGGGTGGCATCGTAGTGATGCTTTGGAGGCTGGCTTAAATTCTGGATTTGTTGGCTGCTCTACTGCAGCTGCTTGTTGCTTTTTACTGAAGTGATGGTGTGGGGTCCCTGCTGAGCAGGATTTGTGTCTGTTCAGCCTGCTCTAGCTGTGAGTGATGTCAAGTGCTCTCAGGCTCTTGCCTATCTGCTGGCTTTGTCTGATCTTCTGTCAGACCGTGGCTTTTAATTTTCTTTTTGGGTGGGTCTAAATCTATATAGTCCTAATTGCAGCCCCTGGAATTTCTTTAAGGTAATGATGTACTCTCTCCTGAAACAGCTCTGGATGTTATATGGTCTTAAATGGTTAATTATGCTGGGAAGATAGGATGGTATTTTGTACCACAAGGCATAGATGAGTGTGTTTGCCGTGCAGAGGTTTCACATTCACTAATCCTATTTTTCCAAAAATTTTTCAAGCAATGAGGTTTTTGGGTTGTTTGGGTTTCTTTTTTTTCGGCTGTGTGGTGGTTTTGGGTTTTTTGGATTACTTTTTTTAATACAAAGCAGTTATGGTGGTTATAAAACAGGAAAAGAAGATGCTGAGTGCTGCGTGCTCTCTCAGAGGTACTCCCCTCAGCCAGAAGGAATGATGGAATGGTACCCAGATCCTCCCATCATCACCAGCATCTGCCTCCCCCTGCAGGTGGAGATCTGCTCCCTGCGAGGTGCTGCTCAGCCTCCTGCAGCAAGGCTGGCCCCAGGGAGAGGGACACCAAAGGCAGTTGTGACACCACATTTCTGTGAGGGGGCCACTTAAACACCTCCCACGCTTGAAGGACAAGTACAGATTAGCCCCAGAGCCTTGTTCCCCGTTTCAGTAGCAAGTAGGAGTACTCATCCCGTGGGAAATGCTGGCTTGCTTTACTTAAGAAGTAGTACTATCAGGTAAAAGTTTGCACTTAGTGATTGTTATGATGATACTTTTATTATTCTTCAAGAGGAAGATTATTTGTTCCTCTTCCCAATGCCTGATGGATAGAGAAACTTCCCTGACGGAAAGATCCTTGCAGTTTGTTTTTTCTGATTTGCTGTACGAATAAGCTGTGTCCTTCGCTGGGAGAGAAAGTTTGGTTTATGATGGCAGAGGGGGGGAAAAAAGGTGGATTAAGCTCAGGAATGGGGTGGGGGTTTCCAGTGCAAACCCTGCAGTTCATAAGGAGGTTGCAGGGCTGATTCTTGCAGTTCTTGTACTCAAAAAAACATTTGGATCCTTGTTCTCTGACTGCTCCCCAGCACTCCACAAACACTTTGTGTGACTTTGCTGCTTATATCCAGGTCAATAGTTACCCTGGCTCAAACTAGGCAGAAATAATACTGATCTTTTAAAGTATGTTTTTAACTCAAAATTGCCAAGCATCCCTTTGCCACCTTCTGGGCAGCAATCACAATTTCCCCCCACACAAAGACCCTCTGCCTCTGAGAACTGCAAGTGAAAACACTGAGCATCACATTCTCAGTTTCTAACTTCTTGATTATTTCTAGCAACTGCACCTCAACAACTCCTTATATTTCTGGAATAAATGCTCTGCTGCTGGTTCTGGGGTGGTGTGTGTGTGTCTGAATGCTTTTCACATTCCTCCTCTTCCCTCCCAAAGGTTACCTGAGCATGCACTCTGCGCTCAGCTCCCAGTCGTCGGTGGACAGCGAGCTCAGCACCTCCGACGACTCCATCTCCATGGGCTATAAACTCCAGGACCTGACAGATGTCCAGGTGATGGCACGCCTGCAGGAAGAAAGTATGTGACTCCCATCTCCTTTGTGCTGCCATATTCAAATTGTAGAGAAATGTAGATGGGTTCCAACTGTTCTTTTCTTCCCCCTTTCCCCAACAGGAAAAGAATTTAATAGATCACTTCAAACGGTTGTGATTGGCAGGGGCTTCCTTTGAAAATTTACACACCCAAGCAGTTGTGTGACATTCTCATTAATGGCTGGAGAGCAGCCCTGAGGAGAAGGACTTGGGAGTGCTCCTGGATGAGAAGCTCACCATGAGCCGGCAGTGTGCGCTGGCAGCCCAGAAACCAACCCCAGCCTGGGCTGCAGCAAAAGCAGCGTGAGCAGCAGGGCCAGGGAGGGGATTCTCCCCCTCTGCTCTGTGCTCCTGAGACCCCTCCTGGAGTCCTGTGTTCAGCTCTGGAGTCCTCAACAGAGAAAGGACATGGAACTGTTGGAACAGGGCCAGTGCAGGGCCACCAAGATGCTGGGAGGGCTGGAGCAGCTCTGCTGTGAGGACAGGCTGAGAGAGCTGGGGCTGTTCAGCCTGGAGAAGAGAAGGCTCCATGGAGACCTGAGAGCAGCCTTCCAGGATGTGAAGGGAGCTCCAGGAGAGCTGGGGAGGGACTCTGGGTCAGGGAGCGGAGTGACAGGACGAGGGGGAATGGTTTTAAATTGGAAGAGGGGAGATTTAGATGAGATCTTAGGAAGAAGTTCTTTGCTGTGAGGGTGGTGAGGCACTGGAACAGGTTCCCAGGGAAGTTGTTGATGCCCCATCCCTGGAAGTGTTCAAGGCCAGGCTGGATGGGACTTGGAGCAACCTGCTCTAGGGAGAGGTGTCCCTGCCCAGGGCAGGGGGGTTGGAACTGGATGATCTTTAAGGTCCCTTCCAACTCTGACCATCCTGTGATTCTATGATTCTCTGTGTTACACCTCTGAAAGCAGAGGCTCATCTTGAAAGTATGATTCATACCCCCACCTTGTTAGATACAGAAACACTTTATAATACTCAAAAATGCCCCAGCACAGGTTGTTCCTGAAGTGCAGGTGAAGTTTCTTCACAATAGTGGCAGGTCAGTGGGCAGCAGCTCGCAGGTCCCCACAGCTGCCTGCCTGCTACTGGCCCCTTGCACTTTACAAGCTGTTTATTTCTGAATAAGGAGGTGCAAGGAATATTTCAAGAACACTAAAACTGAAAGAGCTGAAATTACAATTTCAGTTTTGCTCTGGTAAAGTGCTCTGCAGATTGAATTTAAGCATAAAGCATTTGTGTCCCAGTGTGTGGGGACTTCAGGGCCCTGATCCAGTGCCCATGAAATCATTGGTGAACTTTCTGGGTGACTCCAGCGGGACTTGGACGAGGTCCTAATTGAAGATCAAGGTGGAACAAAGTGGTTGGATCTGTTGGTCTCTGCAAATTAATCATTAATTTGATTTACAGGAAATAGAGAATGGAGTCCTCTGTTTTCCTTTGGGAGAACATTTACTTACTTTCAGAACTGTGCTTTTATAAATTCAAAAAATGCTGTGATCTGGAAATTGGAATATGAGACCAAAAAGAGAAAGAAACTGTAGGACCTTGTTATCCCTTTATTACACCTGACCGTGGTGGGGGAAAAGTTTTGTTAAATGAATAAAGCAAATAACAACCTTTTTCTTTCTTAACTTGAATATTTCCTTATAGTTTGTGATCACTTTAAAAAAGCCAAGGAAATGCTGCCAGGGTACAACGTTTCCAGTGAAATAGGAAAAGTGCTTCAGGCTGAGAAGGAGGGAAGCTTTTCCTGTTTGCACTGTGAAGGGAGAAGGGGACACTTGCCTTTTTTTTCCCCTTTTTTTAGTCCCTGCAGTGCAGGAACTGCACCAAGAAGAGGGTTTTTCAGAACTTGAGCTGATGCCTTTCTCGAAAGCCCTTTCAAGCAGTTTGATAAAGTAGCTCTTGGCAAGGAGTTGCTTGGATTTTTTTTGACTTTACTAAAGGCATAAGGTGGGAAAGGGCCTGTGGATGTCAATAAAAAGCAGAAATTCAGATTTTTTGTTTCAAGCTGTGGAAACACCAGTGGGTGTGTGATTAATTGAACTAAAAAATTCCTGCTTCAAGTTGGGCTGCTGTGCCTGGCCCATCTGACGGAGCCTGCACAGCAATACAGAGTCCACAGTCACAGCTCCTTGTGTATGGGACGTGAGGAGGAATTCAGGTCAGTTGGAATATTAACTCTTTGCTCTAATTAGACAGTATTGATGTGGGTAACGCTGCTCCAGTTCAGAGATTCCATAAGCTGTGAGTGTCTTCAGTAAAGAGAGTTATTAACTTTCCTCTTTGTCCAAGGTGAAATGGGTCGCTGATAAAGTCATTGCCTCCGGATTTGTGTTACAACTGGGTAAGGAATTCCTGTTTCTGGGTGGGATGGCCCTGAGCCGTGTCACCCTCTGTCCCCAGGCCTCCGTCAGGACTGTGCCTCCAGCTCTGCTTCGGTGTCCCGGCGCAGTTCCAGCGCCTCCCTGCACTCCCTGCGACGAGGGACCTACAGCGACCAGGAGTTCGACACCTACAGCCTGGAGGATGAGGATGACTATGACTGCTCCCTGTCCTACCGCAGCACCCACAGATACTCACCATCCCCACTCAGCTCCCCACGGTGTCAGTCTCCTTCTTCCACTGCTGATTACAGCAGGGCATCCGCCTCCCGCATCCGCCCCCCGAGGAGATCCGTGCAAAGCCCCATGCAGGACAGGCTCAAGTATGCCAGCAGCGAAGGTGAGATAGTTGTGAGCTTTGGGTAGGAGGCCATGGAAAGAGTTTTCATGGAAGGGTTTGGGTTGGAAGGGACCTTAAAGCCACCCCCTGCCCTGGGCAGGGACACCTCCCACCACACCAGGTTGCTCCAAGCCCCATCCAGCCTGGCCTTGAACCCCTCCAGGGATGGGGTAGCCACAGCTTCTTCCAGGGTCTCACCACCTTGGAGGAGAATGTTCTGTGGAGACCTTAGAGCCCCTTCCAGCCCCGAACAGCCCCTTTCGGGGGTTTTCGGGCCNGGGACTGGAAGGGGTTCTAAGGTCTCTCTGGAGCCTCCTCTTCTCCACGCTGAACCCCTCGAGGGATGGGGCAGCCACAGCTTCTCTGGGCAACCATGGCCAGGGTCTAACCACCCTCACATCAACAGTTTCTTCCTAAATCTCATCTTTTATTACCTACTTTAAAGCACTGGTGTTTTTGAAGAGAGAACTTTAAATCATTACACATCTCTGTTGCTACCAGAAGCAGCAGATAAGAGGATTTGCTCTTGATTTCAGAGGAGATGCGGCACAGCATGCCCAACCTGGCCAGGACAGGCCTTCGAGCTCTGGAGTCCGTACGGAGCAGCCGGAGCTTGGAGTCTGATCTGCAGGTGCCCAACAGCCGAATTCCACGGACGCAGCAACGCTCAGGAGGTCAGTGTCATCTCTTTACACACACCTCTGAAGGTGATTTCCTTTCCAATGTCCTCAACAGGCCCCGTATCCTGAAGTGTTTTTAAAATCATAGAATCACAGAATGGTCAGAGTTGGAAGGGACCTTAAAGATCATCAAGTTCCAACCCCCCTGCCATGGGCAGGGACACCTCTCCCTAGAGCAGGTTGCTCCAAGCCCCATCCAGCCTGGCCTTAAACACTTCCAGGGATGGGGCATCACCAACTTCCCTGGGCAACCTGTTCCAGTGCCTCACCACCCTCACACCAAAGAACTTCTTCCTAAGATCTCATCTAAATCTCCCCTCTTCCAATTTAAAACCATTCCCCCTCNTTGCCACCTCCCAGGTGTAGGACTCTGCACTTGGCTTGGTTGAACTTCATGTATTCATAAATCCTTACTTAAAACTTGCTTTTGTTGCTCCATTTCCAGGTCTGGCTCCCAGTAAGCTCAGGTATCCCTCGGGTGCTGGCCAGTCTCCCCTGACCGTGCGGCAGCCGCTGAAGGCAGGGTCATGCACAAACTCTCTGCTGACACCCAGGCAGCCCGTCAAAGCCTGCACTTACACAAACCCCGTGAGTGGAGTCCGAAAACCACAGGTGTCTTCCCTCAGTACCAGCTCTTCCAGCAGCAGCTGTGCTGCCAGGGGCAGTACCGTGGTCGCTGGGGCAAAAAATTCACCCATGAAAGCACGAGCATCTCTTGGAGGAATCTCAGTGCCCAAGAACAAGCCGACGCCACCATCCAAGAGGTAGGTGTGGGACTGATTTGACTGTCTGCCTTCATTTCACAGACACTAGAAACACTTCTTTATATGGTTATATTCATCTCTGGTTTTCAAATATGACATGAGTACAGAGCTGGGTTAACTTTCAGGCTTTTACCCTGAAAGAAAGGCTAGTGTTTTGCTGGAGGATTCCTGGATGTTCAATACTTTGCCCCTGAAGGGTTGCAAATTCCCTTAAAACCTGCTAAAATTAAATGCTGAGCATGTGTGTGAGCTGGCAGTTGGGACTCAGCAGCTTCTGGGTGAGATCTTTTTAACCACATCATCTGTGACCAAACCACTCAGGAGTTCAGTATTCCATCTGTTTAGAAAAATTACTGCTTTTTTTAAACAAAACTAATTATCCAGGGAAATGAAGAGGCGTAGGCTCCAGCTCATCTCTGTGAGGAATGAACGTTGGGGCACATATTTATTGGGTGCATACATCTGTTTTCTGGAGGAGGAAAAACTCTTCCAAAGGTCTAATAAACTCTCTTTACTATGAATGTCATAGTAATGACTTCGTCAGGAAGTCTAGTGACAGGACGAGGGGGAATGGTTTTAAATTGGAAGAGGGGAGATTTAGATTGGATATTAGGAAGAAGTTCTTTGCTGTGAGGGTGGTGAGGCACTGGAACAGGTTCCCAGGGAAGTTGTTGATGCCCCATCCCTGGAAGTGTTTAAGGCCAGGCTGGATGGGGCTTGGAGCAACCTGCTCTAGGGAGAGGTGTCCCTGCCCAGGGCAGGGGGGTTGGAACTTGATGATCTCTAAGGTCCCTTCCAACTCTGACCATTCTGTGATTCTATGAATATCATCTTCCCAGGTGACCTCTGGGCTGCCTCTGTAGCTTTGCTGCTGGTAAAATAAGTTTGGTGCATTGTTTTTTTCTTCCTTGGTGGGGTGTTGTCTGGGGCCTGATGAGTTTTTTGGTTAGAAAAGTAGGACAAATTAACAAAGCTTGTCTTAGGCATGGAAGTGGGGAGAGAGCAGAGCAGAGCAGGCTTGTCTCAAGCACGAAAGCAGAGTGTATGTAATGGTTTTCAAAAATTTACACTTTTTGTTGTTGCTGCACAAGTCTGAACTGATTTAGGGGCCTCATCCTAATCCAGAAAAATGCAATGGATTTTGGGTTTATATGCTTTTTAACATGTATTTCTAGGTTTTATGATTAGCTTCCCTAATATTTAGGCAGTGAATATCTGAAGTTTGTAGACAGTGTAAAGCAGCAGCTGTTTATTTAAAACAAGTTTGATCTCCTTAAAGAATAAAGCCTCTAAGAGGCTTCTAACAACTTTATGCCATTTTAGCAGAGCGTGTTCTTACCCCCTTGTCCCAAAGCACCTACTCAGCTTTTGGGTGTGCAAATCCGCTGCCACGTTGCCAAAAGCTGTTTGTACAGCAAAATTTTAGAAGTAAACTTTGATTGTGAGAAGTTAAATTGACTCTGTATTGGACTAATAAGCAATAAGTACTTGGTGACAGGCTGTGGAGGGGTGGCTGCAGCGGCTGTCCCAGGGCAGGCAGATGTTGGGGTTGTCCAAAGCCAGATGTTGCAGAAACAGTGTGAACTAAAGGCTGAGAGAAGAGAAAGGAGGCTGAGGGGAGACCTACAACCATCTGAAAGGGTGTAACTGGGGGGAGTCAGGCTCTTCTCCCAAGGAGTAGATGATGGGATGAGAGGAAACAGCCTCAGGTTGTGCCAGGGGAGGCTCAGGATGGAAATTAAGAAATTTCTTCACTGAAAGGGCTGTCAAACATTGGAAGAGGCTGCTCATCCTGGTGGTGGTGTCCCCATCCCTGGGGGTGTTGGAAAGTCAGGCAGATGTGGTTTGGGCAGTGCTGGATTGATGGTTGGACTCAATGGTCTGAAAGGTTCCCTACAACCCAAATGATTCCATGGTTCCTGTGTATGTAGCAATTTACTGAGGATTTTGCTGCTCTCAGTATCCTTTTTTTCTGTCTCTCAACCCAGATTCCTTCAGTCAGCACAGGCTCAGGCCACTGAGGATGATTCCTGGAAGGATGGGTGTTACTGACACCCCCAAACCGCTGCCAAACCACCTGAAGCAGACCCCCAGCTGGCTGGGTGGTCCTGGGACTGGAGCACGGAGTTCCTCTCCTGAATTCCAACTGCCCTCACCTTCCCCTCTCCTGCCACAGCCCGACCTCTCTGCGGCACAACAGCCAACTGCTTTGCCAGGTTGCCACTCCTCAAAACCTTACTGAAGACCGAAAATAGCCTTATTTCATACAGACCTCTACTCACAGCCCTTTGGGAGCTTTGTCACAAAAAAAATATGCCTTTTTAGGTGACCTACTGCAGAGGATGCTCATGGAAAAAGGCTGGTGCTGCCCTGACACACAGCAGGGGCCGGGGGAGCCTAGAAATAGTTCCATAGATGGTAGAAATAAGACTTTTTAACTTCATCCTGACCTACTCTGGTATTTGTCTGAAACTCAGCTGTTTGGGTTGTTTGGTTTGGGGTTTGGGTTTTTGGTTTGGTTTTTTTTTTTTACTTCTGTATAGAATGTATTTCTGCTACTTTTTATTGTTTGTTCTAGAAGAGGAAGCAGGTTTTTATAACTGTCCTACACTTCCAGCCGTTGGATCCCAGCGTCACGGTTCCCAGGTGGAGGAGCAGTACACAATATTTGTGTGGGTTTGGGACCAGAGACAGGGGACACCACTGGAAATACTGCTGTTTGTTTATCAGCATCTTCATATCTCCTCTGAGGAAGTTACAAACACCAGTTCAGAGTCAACTTTTTAACAATAACCCTCCCTGATTTGACTTGAAGTGTTCCCCCTGGCTCTCTTTTTCAGGTAACCCCCAAATACCCTCATTTTTTGTAGAAGTTTTCTACTGCCTCTTCAGCCACGAAGGATTCTGTCTCAGGGTCCTTCTCCTCAGCGAGTGCTGGATGCTAGGAATCCACTCCGAGTACAGAAACCACGCACTGACAGCAATGTTCTCCTGCCATCAATGTGATTTTGATAGTGTAGCTTAATAAAATGTTCTGGTGCTGAAGCAAATCTGCCTTATTCAGACCATGAGCCTGACTCACAGGTGGGTTTTTGCTGGGATTGAGGCTTTTCAGGATCTGACCCTGCAGAGGTCACCACGGCTCCAAGAGAAGTCCCTGATTGATAGGTTTACCCTTTAACCTCCTGGGGTTTCACAGGAATGAAAGGAATTAACTCAGTTCATATCTTTTCTAGGAGAACATCCCCCAGTGGCCTAGGCAGAGTGAGGTATGGGGAACACCACTTGCCCTCTTCACAGCAGAGATCACTCTGCATCGAGTTTGCTTTAGAAAGGAAAGGAAAAAAAAGGAAGAGGCAGTGAGCTCATGTTTCCTGTATCACCTCATCGTTCCACCGAGAGGATGCTGCCCCACAGAGATGTGAATCTGATTCTCCTCAGCCCCCAGTGCAGGAGAACCCGTCCCAGGACAGCAGCTGTGACACCAAGGCTGGCTGTGTCACCTCCAGCAGCTGTAAGGTAGTAACTGAAAGGCAGGAGGGGGTTATTTTTCACGCTCTATTTGCTCAGTCTAATGAATTTCAGTGTTTTACTATAAACTTCTGCAGATGTCCCTGTGTACCATTATTTCCCCCAAGCCAAAGTACCTTTCTTCTACTTCAGAGCAGCTCTGAGAATCTCAGAGCTGATTCCACCTCACTGAAAGCTCGTTAGGAGCAGTGAGAGGAGGCAGATGACCCTGAACTGCAGCTATCAGTCATGCTCTGACTATAAACACCTCCCTCTCTCACGTGAAAGTGTCTGAAACAAGAGCTTCTACACAGAGAGGCTCCTCTCTACCCCAGTATTCACCATACTGCCCAGTTAAGACTTCTCCTGTATGGAGAAGGTTCTTTTCCAATCCTTCTGGCTGGCAGAAAAGCCAGACCCTGCTCGTGCTGAACTTACTGACCCTCCAGTGCACAGAGAGAAAAACCAGCAGCGCTTCAGTTCCATTTCTCTGCTTTGTGGGAGTTCTCTGTCCCTCTGCCCTGGGAGCTGTGTTCCAAAGGGAGGAGCAAACCCCTGTTTCCCAGGCAGCGCCTTTCCCTGCAGCTGTTTTATGGAAACTGAACAGCTGGTTGATGCCAGGTAAAGAACAAAAGCTTTCTGGAAAAGTGAACTTGTTAACTAGTTAAAGGTTAGGTTCTAGTTAAGACTTATCCAGGCCTGAGATCCTGCCTCTGTGGGGGGATCTGTGCAGCAGGAACAGGTTTGGATACACATTTTCTAAAGAGAGAATTAAGCAAAAGGGTTAACGAGGGTTACCTTCTGCTTGGATTTGTGGGCATTTTACATCTCAATCTGGTACTGAAGCACTTGAAGAGAGCTCTGCCCCTGCAGGGGGGCGTGGGGGGAATAGCTCTCTGCTTCTGGGTGTCAGTCAGGAGCATTAGGCACACAACCCAGCTCTGCAGAACTGTTACCCTAAGAGGATGCTAATTGAAGTATTATCCTTTCATTTCTCTAAGCTGTTCTCGTACTGAGTGATCTCCCTTCAGCTTTTGATATTGTGTCATCCTGAGTCCTGGCAAATATTGTTAAAATGCAGTTTTGGCTCAAATTGAGGTAACAATCACCTGAATTCAAACTGTTTCTGCAATTTGAGGAGGGGACTCAGTTCCCTCACAGTGCCCAACGCTGCAGCAGCTCCTGCTGTCTCTGAGGCAGATGAAGGGCTGCAGAGCTATCCCCGTGCAGCTCTAATACCTGCTTCTGTCTGAGAAACTCCCAGAAAACGTGGATTCTCCCCAGCCAGGACAGGAGAGGAGGGAAGGCAGCCGTTAACAGGGATTTCCCTCGACCCAGAGGGGTTTTCTATCACTGAAAACTGCCTTTAAGTGTCCAGGAGTGACCACCTCTGCACTGTCCCACTGCTCTGCCTCCTGTTCTCTCCACCTGGCACCTTGACCCCACATCCCTCAGCATCCCTTTGGCCCAGACCCTCCCAGTTCACACCAGGGAGAAGCAGATTCCTCCCACCACCACCAACCAGCCCCTCCTGAGAAGCACCAACATCAAAATGAAGCCAAAATCCTTCCAGAGCTGAGAGATTTCACCCAACCTCCATGGAAACCAGCCCACAGCCAGCGCCAGAGCCCTGAGCCTCTGCTTTCTGTACAGGAATTTTATTTAAATCAAGTTAACTTTGTTTTTACACCAATGCCTCAGTGCATCCTTTAAAAGGGAAGGAAGTCGTTTTCTTTTTTAAAAATCGTTTGTACATGAGACAACAAATCAGAGAAATGAACACGGTAACATCAACAACCCCTGGAACATGCAGAGTCGTACACGGAGCTGCGGGCGGCTGGAAGAGCAGGAGGGAAGAGGAGAGGGAAAAAAATATAAAATAATCTGTTTCTGAGCTTTCTATTCCACTGCCTCAGACCGAACCCAGCCACCACAGCACTGCTCAGACCCTGGATACAGAGATCACAGAGATCCCAGTGCACAGCCCCAACTCTCAGCCAAGTAGAAGCCAAATCCAAAGGAACATGCAAATTCAGAGAGCCCCATCCCTGGCGGCCAGGGGAAGGATCACCAGGAGCAGCAGGAGGAGGAGCAGCAGTTCCAGGAACCACAGCCCCAGCCCAGTGCTCAGTGCCTCCCCTTCACTGAAGTCCACAGCCTCCACCCGCTCTTAGGAACAATCTCCCCTTTGTGGCCCATCTCATGCTTTGAGGAGATTTCAGTTGTCTCCATTTCTGTTGGAAATGAGCCTGGAAATGAGCCAGATGCCCCTTCCCTCCTCACTCCCAGCCCGGCCGAGGACTCGGGTGTCAGGATGGGACAGACACAGTCTCCAAGAGCAGGAAAAGACACCCGTATCCCCTGGAGCAGCAGCACCCCGACCCTGTGTTTGGTTGTTAGCCTCAGGTTTGGCTTTGGGTTGAGTGTTTTCCTTTTCGGAGAAGCCCGTGTTGCTGCCTCCTCGGGAAGAGCCTTCCATTTCCAGACCCCAGGGAAAGCAGCTCCTCCCTCGGCTCCAGCTGCCTGTCCTTCCTCTGGCCCCGCTTCCAGCGCACGCCTGCAGGTCCCTGACACCTCACCAGAAGCCAGAGGGACAGACTGGCCCCCAGTGTCACCTTTCAGCAAGTGATAAAACATCAGTTACTCATTTTTCAGTCCACCCTCAAAGGAAGAACAGGAAAAATAACCCGTGAGAAAGCAGATTCGTTACCGCAACCTTAACTCTGTGCAACCACCTCCTTTACTGGATGGATTTAGCCAGGAAGGAAGGGGAGGGGATGAGGAAGAAGTGAGGATGAAGAGGCAGCTGTTCCAAAATGCTGGGGG
>VXBW01001778.1:306769-319881 GCA_013400375.1 Thinocorus orbignyianus
CCCCCTTCTCCTGCCCCCTGCAGAGACACCTCCAGGAGATGTGGCAGAGGAGCAGCACCCACACCTTCCAGTGTGCAAAGCCCCCACCCAAAAGCCCTTTCATTTTTCCTTACTCCCAGTATCACACTCATCACCTCTCCGTGTCCAAGCCTAGGGAACCTTGAGGGGTTCAGATGTGCTGGGAGAGGCACCTGCAGCTCCACCACATGTAGGACATGGAAGTTAGAATCCACCCATCTTGTCCCTCCACCATTTGTCTGGCTCAGCACCCCCAAAACCCTCCTCAGCGCCAGGACAGGCCCTGGCAGAGCTCTGCTCCGCCTGCACACCCACACCAACGTGCAGGGAACCCTCCAGAGCTGGAAGGGTGTAGCTGGGACAGGAAAAGAAACCAAATAATTAATAAAATCCCTTCAAGTAATTTAAAGCAGCCCCTTCTCAAGGTTCTGCACAGAAGCAGGGGCTGGCTGGACCTATTTGGGGTGATAAGGCAAAGTCGAGGCTGAAGGCCTGGAGGGATGGGAGGATGAGGAGGTGTCAGTGGTGAAGGATGAGGAGTTGTTTCTGTAGGTTGCTTCTTCCTGCTCCTGCAATTCTCGTCTCCCAGTGACCAGCACCAGCTGCCCCGGCTACTTCTGCACACAGCTGGGCCACGCCAGGCCCCCACACACCATCGACAGGATGATGTAGAGGACAACCTGGGGAAAGGACACGGCCCAGAATTACACTTCACAGAGTCACAGGGTGATACGGGCTGGAAGGGACCTCTGGAGATCACTGAAGTCCAACCCCCACCCAGAGCAGGTCCCACAGGAACGTGTCCAGATGAGGTTTGAATGTCTCCAGAGACGGAGACCCCACCATCTCTCTGGGCAGCCTCTGCCAGGGCTCTGCCACCCTCAAAGGGAAGAAGTTCCTCCTCATGTTGAGATGGAACTCCTTATGTTCCAGTTTGTGCCTGTTCCCTCTTGTCCTGTCCCTGGGCACCACTGAAAAAACACTGGCCTTCTCTTCTTGACTCCCACCCTTGAAGTACTTCTAGGTGTTGATCAGATCCTTCCTCAGCCTTCTCTTCTCCAGACTAAAAGTTCCCAAGTCCCTCAGCCTTTCCTCATCAGAGAGATGCCCCAGCCCCTCATCATCTTTGTAGCCCTTTGCTGTCCCCTCTCCAGCAGTTCCCTGTCCTTCTTAATCTGGGGAGCCCAGCACTGGTCCCAGTGCTCCAGCAGGGAACACACCAGTGGCATTTTCCAGTTTGTCAGCCTGATCTGAAAGCTCAAGGTCCTCATGCCCCACACTTACAATTGCTACGATGATGATGATGATGGTCAGCTTGAGGTTCTTCATACACATGGCTCTGGCAAGGTTCCTGCTGGTCGTTTTGAAAGTGACTGACTACAAGAGAAAGGAAAACGATTCATTAACTCCTGAACTTGCTGCAGAGGAGGCTGCACCCCAAGAAACCAGATGAAGTGGCTTTTCCCAGCTCCTCCCTTCCCTGCTCCTTCCCCCTCCAGAGCCTGGAGTTACAGCTTCAGGCATAAGAGAAGGTGTCAGAATGAGCCCAGAACCAGCTTGGGAGAACCATCCATGGAACTGCTGGCTGCCCACAAGGATTACTTTACCCTGGGGTGCTTCTGCTTGGGTTCTCCTTTGACTCCCAGCCTTTTGGGAACTGAAATGTTCCAAAATATTTATGGAATTACTGATCTGATCACTAAGATGTTACAAGAGGCTTTTTCCTGTAGATACACCTGCCAAAGCCATTCGGCTTGTGGTGCTTCTCTTGGCAACAGGGCCGAAAGTCCTTCAGTGCCAGAACTTCCCTCCAGTGTTTGGCCTTGCTGCCTTTAACGGAAAGCTTCTGGCTGCCCTGTCCCACATCTCCTCTCTGTATCCTACAATTCCACCCAGGTTTTGGTCACCAAGTGACCTCCAACACCCACCAGGCTGTACTAGTGCCCCTGTTTCTACAGCCTTTCCCTGCGTGGCTCAGCCGAGGATGTTCCTGCCTGGAGAGAGGCTGCAGCACTAGGAGCAGCCAAGGCAGCAGCACACTCTGCTGGTTACTTACAGCTCCAGGCAGAACTGCATCCCTGGGGATGGCAATTTGGATCTAAAGCCAATTCCCGTGCTCGGGAGCGTTTCTCCCCACCTGCTTCCCCCCACTGCCTGAGGAAGGGGTGAGGTTCAAACACCTGAAAGCTGGAGGATGACACTCTCTGCTGGGTAAGATCCCCGGCACCTCTACTCCCTCTCTAAAGCCTGGCTGCTTTTTGCCAGCTTGGAGCTGTTTGGATCTCCAGAATCCAGACAGGAGATAGTGGGACTCCACTGGGCTGAGGACTGAATCCTGAGGGTCCAGGACAGAGGAAGGTGCTGAGCCAGGTTCATGGACTCCCAGAGGAAAGACAAAAAAGCTTCCAGAGTGTACGACACTGCTGGAGAACAGGGTGCTTTATAATTACATTGATGCACTGCTTTCCCCTTTTCTCAGTTCTTCCCCAAACTTACAGAATCCACCAGATTCTCTGTTTTATCGATCAGCAACTCCAGCTTCTCTCCTCTTTGTGCCACAAGGTCTGGAGAAAGAGACACAGATCCAGCTCTGTAGGTAGAATCCCGACATGAAAAGCTGCTCCCAGTCCCCAAACCCAACTGCAACCAGGAGCTCTCGACTTAAGAGACGTGGAACAGGTCTCAGCCCTTCAGAGATTGCCAGGATCAGTCTCACACCATGCTGACTGCGTTCTGGGACTGACCTGACTCAATTTTGATCAATTCAGCATCTAACCCTCTATTTTAAGTGGTCAGACTTGCCAAAACCAGAGTGTGACACAAAAAATAAGGCAAATAAACCTACAGAGGAGCATTTTCCTCAGAGCACCTGCAGGAAAGGCGGAGTGCCAAACAGACCCCATCCAGAGGGTGCTTCACTCCATCACAAGCTCATCTCAAAAGTGTTCCTTGTGCCCAAGGACCACCTCAACCCAGTTCCACAAGCTCAGGGCTCCCCCTTCTCACCAGGTCACTCTGTCACCAGAGGCCACCCCCCCCAACCAGCCCCACTCTCCAGAGCTCCTCCTCCAGAGGAAGGCAGGTACCTATGTTCCGAACCATGATTCCTTTGAGTTCATCGATCTGAGCTTGTGTCTCTGCCACCTGGTCGCTGCCCTTGCTCTCCGAGTGGTATTTCTGTAACAAAAATAAAGAGTCAGTGAAACCAACAAACCAACAAAGACCCCAAACCCTCGTGGTCACTACAGAACAGCACAGACACAAATGTCAGCTTTCAAGTTCACCTGAAACATTTCCAAGTGGGGAGGAGACCCAAATCTGATCTTCTCAGCCATTCACAGCTCTCAGCAGAGTCTGCTCCTGCACTGCTGGAGCTGCAAAGGACCCCCAACTTTTTGGGTTCTTTCCCTCCCCGTCATTTGCTACACCTGAGCTGTAGTGCAATCTCTGAGCTGCCACACGATCTCTTCCACCCTCAGACTCACACCAGTCCAACTCCGTACGTTTCAGGAATCACTGGGATAACAGCCCTGCTCTGTTGGACCAGCTGGGCTCCTCTCTCAGCAAGACTCAGCCATTTCAGGCAAAAACTTCCTGCCACCTCTCAGCTTGTATTAGCTGACGCCTGGATTTCTACCCACATGCAAAATCCAAAGCTGGCAGCTCCTCTCCTGCTTTAGAGAAATGGGATTTTCAGAGGAATACCAACACAGCCTGGCTCTTTCGATAAGGCAATTCATTAAGCTCATTCCAGCAATGAACAGCTCATGATTTGATGAGTCATCACTTTATATAGTTCCCTTCTCCGTGTATCAAAGCCTGGTGGGGAGGAAAAACTCAGTCCTATCAGTCCTAGGAAGTTAGCCAAATTTATAAAGCCCAAAGCACTGGATCCTTCTGGAGCCACATCAGTGCTATTCATTGCTGCTTATCTGCTGCACAGCCACGGAAGGGTTTCTGCAAGGAACTATCTGCAACTCTACCCGCTCCAAATCCCAACTGAGGCCACCAAACTGTCCCTGCCAGCCACCAGGGGGCCACCAACACGAGCTGCTCCTTTCACCAACTCCAATACAAGCTCCAGACAGCAACGGGGCAAGTGCAAATCCTCACCTCACCTTCACCCTGCACCCCAACACGCTCCCGTTACCGCTGGAGCCTGATGGAAACTCACCCAGTTCCCACACTCAGAAGGAAGAGCTGTGCTGGTGGGTCACCAGGGGGAAGGATCTCCCCTCCTGTAGGATCCCCCAAACCTGGTGCTTCCAGGAGATCCAGAAGAAAAGTGCCAAGCCCCTCACGTAGCACAGCCACAGCAAAGTGAGACCCTGCTGCACCACGTGGTTGTGGTGGGCCCAGACACAGATGCCTACAAGCTCCCAAAGCCCATATTCCAAGGACATCTCCCTAATTCAAGGGAGTCTCAAAAACTCCCCCAAAGCAGGAACAGCACTGCTCAGGTGATGAAGCTGTTTGCAGTCAATTAAGGACTCAATTAAGAGAGTCTTCAACAGAAGATTCAAACCACTTTCCTTGCAGCCCACAGAGCCCGAGGCTTTGTGTGCTAATAAGGCTATTGATCATGGAGTCAGGGGGCAGTGAGTTATTCCTTCTTGATTTTCCACCTGATCTCAGTGATTCAATTTGACAGCACATCTAGGAAAAGTCCTGTGCTCTCCCCAGGCCTGTCTTCTCTTCCTGCAGCAGCCCAAACAACAGGGAGAGGCACAAAATACAACATTCCCTCTACATTAACAACCCGTTTTTACCACGGAAGCAGTGAAGCCACTGAAGTGGGGAGAGCAGCCAGCTCCCCCAGCTTTGTACCCAGCCTCGGCACGGCAGTTGGGGTGACAAAACACGGGGAGAATTCCTGGGGAGAAGTTTGGCTCTTTAGGGAAGTCCCGTTTATCCAGAGATCTCACCAGCTGCGCGGCCAAGACGCTGGAGAACTCGCTGTTCATGGCGTAGGGAAGGGCCGTCTGCGCCCTGGAGCCATAGGTGGTCTGAAACCTCTTCTTGATTTCGTTCAGGAAGTTGAAGGCTCTGGAGCGTTCGAAATCCTGGAGGGAAAAGAATCATAGAATCATAGAACGGTCAGAGTTGGAAGGGACCTTAAAGATCATCAAGTTCCAACCCCCCTGCCCTGGGCAGGGACACCTCTCCCTAGAGCAGGTTGCTCCAAGCCCCATCCAGCCTGGCCTTGAACCCCTCCAGGGATGGGGCATCAACAACTTCCCTGGGCAACCTGTTCCAGTGCCTCACCACCCTCACAGCAAAGAACTTCTTCCTAAGATCTCATCTAAATCTCCCCTCTTCCAATTTAAAACCATTACCCCTCGTCCTGTCACTAGACTTCCTGACCAAGAGTCCCTCTCCAGCTCTCCTGGAGCTCCCTTCAGATCCTGGAAGGCTGCTCCAAGGTCTCCCCAGAGCCTTCTCTTCTCCAGGCTGAACAGCCCCAGCTCTCTCAGCCTGTCCTCACAGCAGAGCTGCTCCAGCCCTCTGAGCATCTTGGTGGCCCTGCGCTGGACCTGTTCCAACAGTTCCATGTCCTTTCTGTGTTGAGGACTCCAGAGCTGGACACAGGACTCCAGGTGGGGTCTCAGGAGCACAGAGCAGAGGGGGAGAATCCCCTCCCTGGCCCTGCTGCTCACACTTTTGCTGCAGCCCAGGCTGGGGTTGGTTTCTGGGCTGCCAGCGCGCACTGCCGGCTCCTGGGGAGCTTCTCATCCAGGAGCACTCCCAAGTCCTTCTCCTCAGGGCTGCTCTCCAGCCATTCTCTGCCCAACCTGTATTTGTGCCTGGGATTGCCACCTCCCAGGTGTAGGACTCTGTCGGACAAATGTTTTATGCTTCAGCACCTCCAAGAATTGAGGAGTATTAGGGATATTTCCCTGACAATTAAAGGCTGGTCTCTACATCTAGATTCTATTCCACTGGGAGAAAAAAACCAGGCAAAACCATAAACTTCACCTCAAAACTAACTCTTCACATGCATTTGAGCTCCAGGGTTAGACTTCAAAGCTGGAACTGATGGGAATGAGAACAGAAGGAGCAGCTCCAATGGGGGAAAAAAAGGCACCTCCAATTTGCACCCACTGTTTTTTTTGACAGATTAAAAAAAAAAAGCCAAAACTTGGAAAAAGTCTGTCAGTAACCAAAATACTCACATCATCTGTGATGCAGAGGTATATAATCCTGTCTTGGCAGATGTAATGGAACAGATAACTGCAGAGGGGAAAAAAAGGAAATAATCAGGTCACTTGGAGCTGCCACAGGACTGTGGTTCTAGAAGACACTCTGCCTGTGGAGCCTTCAGGGGTGGGAAAAGAGCAAATCCCAGTTATTCCCCAGGAAAGCACCCAGATGCTGATGTCTCCCAGCTGCCTGGGTTGAGGTGTCTCTGCTTCCACAAACTAGGCTGAATTAGAGACCGTGCATGTGTTACAGAATCCCCTTTGTGGGACACTCAGTGGCCAGAACAACTTCAGTCCCACTTCCTTAGAACCACAGAATGGTCAGAATGGGCAGGGACACCTCCCAGCAGCCCAGGTTGCTCCAAGCCCCATCCAGCCTGGCCTTGAACCCCTCCAGGGATGGGGCAGCCACAGCTTCTCTGGGCAACCTGGGCCAGGCTCTCACCACCTTGGAAGAGAATGATCTATGGAGACCTTAGAGACCCCTGGCAGAGATTGCTTTGCTCTCTGCTGGGGAGCACTGGGATCATTAATTAATGCACCTGCACTGCAAAGGGACAGTCTTGTGCTCATTCCTGACTGTGTCCCTAGAGGTTTAGGAGGTGTGCCAGGAGATCTCTGCAGCCTGTGGTTCTTCTACTTTGCATTCTGCTGCTAAAAACAGGGGTGTTGTTCTGCAGCTCCGGGCCCCAAGCTGAGCATCAGCATCTCTCCCTGCTAAAGTCTCTTCTCATAAGTCTTACAAGGCTGGTTGTTTTCTTTTTCCCTCCAATTTGGATAATCGCTCCCTTGGTCAGAACCTGCCACCCCCAGCAGAGGGAGATTTAGACTGGATCTTAGNGTGTGGTGGGAGGTGTCCCTGCCCAGGGGATGGCAGGGGGTGGCACTGGGGGGGCTTTAAGGTCCCTTCCCACCCAAGCCCTGGTTATGCTGCAAAGTTTTTTGGGGAAAAAAACACAGTTATTGAGCTGATGGCAGTGTCAATATGTGCATTAACACACCCAAACCCAAATTTGGTGACACACAATTCATTCCCACCCTCAGGCACAGTCGTTGGTCCCCAGTCCCACACCCAGAGGATCAATGTTACTCACTTCCCATGGGAATAGGTCAGTTTGTTGTTTTCAGAGGGTATTTTGGCCAGGATCTGCTCCGTCACCTCCAGGAAGTTCCCTCCACACCAGGCATGCTTGGCCAGGATGGTCGTGCCCCTGGCCACAACGGCGAAGAGGATGGCCATGGCTTCAGGCTCCCTGGGTATAAAACACAACAAGAATCACTCATCTTCTTTGGCAGAGAAAGTACCATCATCTTCAGCAGAGAAAGTACCATCATCTTCATCAAGAGGGAGCTTGTTCAACACTTTGATGGGGCACCACTATCAGAAACCATCTCTCATTTCCCCTTTTAGGTTCTGTTCAGAACGACACCGAGAGCATAACCTCCAAGAAGGTTTTTCTTATTCCTACACTCTGTGATCCCGTAAATAATGTTGCCTACCTTGCTTCCACCTCGACTTCTAGCTATCAGGACATCATTTTTTTGCTCTTCAGCTGATCCATCAGGTTTTTTTCTTGCATGTTATTGAAAATAACCCTCCTGCAGGCAGCAAGCTCCGGTTCGGAGAGGAAGTAAATGCCTCGCAGCTCATCGGCCAGACCGAGCCCTCCAGCCCTCACACATGACTGACTGCCCGGGGTGAGCCTCAGCTCTGATTGCTGCCAAACTGCAGGAAAACGGCCACGTGCTCAGAGTCCCATCCCCCACGGCCCCTTTCACCCGCCTGGAGACACTCACTGAGTGGGTGTTGTCCCTAAAAGCGCACGGGCTGCGCTTCTCCCCGCAGGACAGCACCTTTGCAAACCCATTATCACAGGATGGTCAGAGTTGGAAGAGACCTTAAAGATCATCAAGTTCCAACCCCCCTGCCCTGGGCAGGGACACCTCTCCCTAGAGCAGGTTGCTCCAAGCCCCATCCAGCCTGGCCTTAAACACTTCCAGGGATGGGGCATCAACAACTTCCCTGGGCAACCTGTTCCAGTGCCTCACCACCCTCACACCAAAGAACTTCTTCCTAATATCTAATGCAAATCTCCCCTCTTCCAATTTAAAACCTTATCCTGTGACTACACTTCCTGACCAAGAGTCCCTCCCCAGCTCTCCTGGAGCTCCCTTCAGATCCTGGAAGGCTGCTCCAAGGTCTCCCTGGAGCCTTCTCTTCTCCAGGCTGAACAGCCCCAGCTCTCTCAGCCTGTCCTCACAGCAGAGCTGCTCCAGCCCTCCCAGCATCTTGGTGGCCCTGCGCTGGACCTGTTCCAACAGTTCCATGTCCTTTCTGTGTTGAGGACTCCAGAGCTGGACACAGGACTCCAGGTGGGGTCTCAGGAGCACAGAGCAGAGGGGGAGAATCCCCTCCCTGGCCCTGCTGCTCACGCTGCTTTTGCTGCAGCCCAGGCTGGGGTTGGTTTCTGGGCTGCCAGCGCGCACTGCCGGCTCCTGGGGAGCTTCTCATCCAGGAGCACTCCCAAGTCCTCAGTAATTCCCACGAGCCAACATTCCCGCACAGGAATCGAAGCAGGCAGGTGTCAGGGTGTAAGAGTTTGACTCCCCCGAGGTCTCCAGCGACGGGCAGACCCCCCTGCTGCCACAGAACGGGACACGCTCCATCAGCTGGAGTCTCACCCCGTTAATCTGCTGCCAGCCCCGAGATCTCCCGTGTGAAACCACGTGTCAGAGCCCAGCTGTGACATCTGCTCGCCCCATCCAGCACATCCATAAGCCTCTTTTCTGCTTAGGAAAGACTTAAGGAAGACTTTTGACCCCTCAAAAAAAAGCTTATTTTTCAATTTGCACTTGACCACCCTCACTGCCTGCCTTGCTTTGCGTCTGGAAACATCCACATGCCGGCTGGAAAGATCCCACACTGATTTCAGGGCAACCAAGCAGCCTGAGGAGATGATGGAAGTTACAGAATATGGGAAAGCAGGAGTAACAGTTTTTTCCCCTCTTCCACAGTTTCTAAGGCAACTCCTCAGCGCAAAGATACCAAAGGAGAAAGAATATAAGGTCGTGATTGCTTGTGATCTGCAACACAAAACTGAAAAGGAAATTCACAAAGTTCTGGCAGCAGCAAGTAGCTCTTCACTCAAGACCTCCTCAGGAGCTCCTTCCCACGATATCACAGAGGAAAAGAGTTCACATGAGCTCAGGAAGGAATTGAGAAGTTGATGAAGGAAAAAAACATCACTATTAAGCAAGTTTCAGCCAAGCAGCCACTCGCTGGAGCCTTAAAGGCCTGCGAAGTTCCAGCCTTTCCCTCCCAGCCCAAGTTGCAGGTCTCATCCCACCAAGCATTTTCCAGCTGCCCCCCTACAGGAAACCCCATTTCCTTCCAGAAAAGCTGCCCCAGAAGAGCTCAGACCAACCAACCCGCACAACCTACTGAGCTTCCCAACATCCAGGAACAGGAGATTCCAGTAGCCAGCCTTGCAGTGGGGGTTGTTGGTTGTTTTTTAATCCAGCTTTAAATTGCTGCATCAGGCACTGACTGATTGCATCCGAGCAGGGAGAGCAGTCACAGACACCACTGATGTTTGGCTGCCTCTGGCCTTACAAAGCTGCTCCCAGCTCCTCTTTGCACTAGGAAGTCTGCCTCAAATCAAGGCTCAGCTACCTCTAATTAAACACAAGTGTGTTACTAATCACAAGTTCCCCCTCCACGAGCCTGAAGAGGCCAAAAGCTTTAAGCCTGATGCTCACAACGTTACTTAAGTGAGAACATCTGGACCCATCAGCAAGCAGAGGTGGAGATCACCTGGAGCTGAAACATAAAGGAACAAGAACTCCTTGGAACCCTCCTGCCAGAGCCAAAACCTCCACCTGAAGAAGCTGAAGCAGAAGAGAAGCCAAGGAAAAACAAAAAAAACCCCAGAAGGACCATGTTTATGGACAAACATGAAACAAACCCAAACCTTGGGCAGCTCAGGGTAAAGGCTTATCACAGCAGGGCCAAGGGCAGCCACTCAGCCCATTCTCATCTTGCAAACAGCAATGATTAACAGCCCTGCAGCATTCCTGCTCTCCCTGATTAACGAGGCAGCAGCTCCCTCCTCGCTGATGAGGCCACTGAGAGCACAAGCATTTCCCCCCAAAAGTAATAAACCTAGCAAAAAAACATTAAACCCATCAAGCATCCAGTTATCCATGAGGAATTCTCCCTCAACAGAGGCTCAACTCCCATCCTGCACCTCAGCTTTCACTAATTTAGCCAAAAACCACACAAACTGTGTGGGGGGAGGGGAGATTTAGATGAGATCTTAGGAAGAAGCTCTTTGCTGTGAGGGTGGTGAGGCACTGGGACAGGCTGCCCAGGGAAGTTGTTGATGCCCCATCCCTGGAAGTGTTTAAGGCCAGGCTGGATGGGGCTTGGAGCAACCTGCTCTAGGGAGAGGTGTCCCTGCCCAGGGCAGGGGGGTTGGAACTGGATGATCTTTAAGGTCCCTTCCAACTCTGACCATTCCATGATTCTATGAAACTGCGCTGGATTCTGTTTTCTCCTCCCCCAACACCTGATCATCTCCCCAGGTTCTCCCAGCCCAGGTTTTCCCAGCAGCCAGGAACCACGGAGCAGCACAAGGTGGAAGGATTTGTGGAGAGTTGCAGCAGCACAACCACCAGCACCAAAACTACCTCAACCAGGAGGAATTTATTACACAACCCCATCCCTTCGGACCCGCCGAGGTGGGGGTGTCTGTGACAGTTTGGCCAGTCCAGCAGCTGGAGCAGAACCGCGTCGGCACGTGGTAGGAGAGCAGGATATCCCCCACAGCCAGGGATAAACAAACCCCACGGAGCCTCTCGAGCCATCAGCTGACTGTCAAGTATCAAGAAACCCATCTCTTCCCGTTGCAGTCACTCCACCACAATAAAGGAGCAGCTGTAAATGGAAATAAAAAGAAGAGCCACCCACAAACCCTCCCCTCACTACACGCTGCAAAGGCAGCAAGAGACAGAGCTCAGAAGGTTCATGCAAGACACGAGACATCCTCATTTCCAGGGCAGAACAACTCCAGCTTCAAACTGAGGATTATAAAGTGGCTCAGACAACTCCTAAAAGTCTCCCTTCCTGCTGGATATTGGCAGAACTCACATCAGTGAGATGAGGGCTCAGCAGCACCCGAGGAAGGTGACGCCTGGTGACACACACCCAACCCCCCGGTCCCACCACAGCAAAGAAATCAGCTCCCTGAGTTCAGAGTCCCCATCCTCGGGAGACAACAGCCACGTCCTCTGCAACAACACCTGCCCCCAGCTCTGAGCAGGGTGGATTAAATGAAGTAATTAACACGAAGCACATTTCTCTAATTCACCTATTACTTTTAGTTAGTACCACAAATCTATTAAACTGCTGGAGAACCCCTCTCCTCAGAGGTTACAAGAGAGTCAGGAATTAAATCCACTGAAATCACCTCCTCTGTACAATCACAACTGGTTTCTATCTAAAATGACAACAGCTGGAAGCATCCAAGACCTTCCCTAAAGGCAAAACTCGGAGATATCAAGCATGGATTTGCAGGGAGAGGCTCCAAATGAAGGGAAGGGGTAAAAGGCTGCATTTCTCAGCCACCCAAAAACTGCCACGGATCCAAAAACCTCCCTCAGTGGTGCCAGGAGCATCTGGCAGCTGCAGGAGCTGAGGCAATGAGGTGAGCTGGGTGCTGTGTGTGCAGGGCAGCGTCTGCTCCTGCAAGTCATGCTGCCAGGCACAGCCTGCTGCCTTCCACGAGGTCTCAGCAGGAGTGGCATGGAAAAACCTGCAGCATCTTAAGGAACATCAGAAACACCAGCTTCAGCCTTTGACACAGCGGTTAAAAGCTTCAGTAGGGATGATTTAGGATTTTCCGGGACACAAAGCAGCTTGGTCACCACTCTGACTTCATGGCACATCGAGAACAGGTTACTGGGGGGCAGTGAGGAGCTGGGGAGGGACTCTTGGTCAGGGAGTGACATGACAGGATGATGGGAAATGGTTTTACATTGAAAAAGAGGAGATTTAGATTGGATACTAGGAAGGAATTCTTTGCTGTGAGGGTGCTGAGGCACTGGAACAGGTTGCCCAGAGAAGCTGTGGCTGCCCCAGGAGGNAACAAGAAACAAAGCCAGAAAACTACACCCAGCCTCCCTTACCAGCCAGGGGACACTCCTCACTCTTTCTTCTCACCCAGAAGACTCCCAGCCTTCCTCACAGAGGAAGCTACTCCTTGTGTTTCCAGAGATCCTCTCCACAGGAGGAGAGGGGCATCACGTTATCACGTTATTTCATGGCTTTACACAAGAAACAAGCCCCTGTGTTGCAACCCCACAAGCTGCAAACTGCCTGACTGCAACGAGAAGATCGTTTTAGGGATGGTGACTTCAGCAGAAAACGGCCCAGGCTTCCCTTTAACCCCTCCCTGGCACCTGCAAGTCGTTATTTCATTAAAGGATATTCCAACATCGGTTTATCTGCTCATTTTAAGCCTGAGAATCCAGACATCCGTGCACCAGCCGCACAGAGGCCGAGCTCTGCCCACACAGCTGACTTTGGGTTTCTCCACTCTAACGTTATGGAAAATAATCGCTAATGAATCCAGTTTCTCTTCCATCCCCTTTTCTGGAAGGCAGCGTGATGTGGGTTAGGAGAGGGATAAAGAAGCAGAACTGAGCTGGATAAGCAGCTCTCTGGAGAGGTAACGCACACCCTCACAGCATCCAAGTACCCCCAGCACAAGCACAACCGCAATTATTTATCATTATCCAGTGGTTCAAACCCGCACGAGCTCCCAGTTACACCAGTAACAGGCCGCTCTGGGGTTAACTGGCCGTTTCCCCCCCACTCCTCCCCGTTTCCCCCCC
>VXBW01001778.1:319948-408307 GCA_013400375.1 Thinocorus orbignyianus
GAGGAGCGGCCCACAGTGGGACACTCAGCCACCCTCGGGGCCTGCAGGCCCAACCCCTCCGGCCTAGTCACCTGGTCCCGGCCCGGTCAACGGTGCGGGCCGCGCTGCGGCCTACCGCCCCCGGGGGGGGTACCGGAGACAGAGAAGCCCGTTTGAGCACCGCTAGAAGGGTCTCCGGAGGGTTCCCGAGGGTCGTGGCCCGCCCAGCCGCCGCGGCAGGAGGCAGCGCTCCCCGGGCCCCGCCGGCCCCCTCCCGGTACCGGGCCGCCGCGACGCGCTTCCGCCGGAAGATGGAGTGGCCGCGGTGCATGCTGGGAGTTGTAGTCCCGCGGCCATGGCGGAGGAGGCAGAGAGGAAAGCGGCGCTGGAGACGGTGAGGGAGAGCGGCCGAGGGGAACGGGGCAACGGGGAAAGGGATGGGTCTGCTCGGCCGGTGGGCCCTGAGGAGCTGCTTTCCCCTGGCAGCCGCAGCCGGGGCCTCCCCGGTGCTCCCCGGGACTGGAACGGTGGTGGGGCCTCCCAGCATGGGCCTGCTGAGGAGGAGGAGGAGGAGGATGGAGGGTGTTGGTGTCGCGATAAATAGCGACAGAGAGGGTTGATCCAAGGGAAAAGCGCCTCGGCCGCATCCCGGGATGGTGATTCCTTCCATCCCGGTGGCTTTGCAGGCCGGCCCCACGCTGCAGCCCACCCCAGGCTTTCTTTCAGTGGGATAGAGCCCACCCTCAGTAAATTTGCCCGTGGCACCGAGCTGGGTGGCTCGGTGGACGCGCTGGAGGGAAGGGATGGCATCCAGAGGGACCTGGCCAGGCTGCAGAGCTGGGCTAGTGCAAATCCCGTGAAGTTCCACCAAGCCAAGGGCAGGGTCCTGCACCTGGGAGGTGGCAACCCCAGGCACAAACATAGGTTGGGTGATGAATGGCTGGAGAGCAGCCCTGAGGAGAAGGACTTGGGAGTGCGCATGGATGAGAAGCTCAACTTCAGCTGCCAACACACGCTGGCAGCCCAGAAACCAGCCCCAGCCTGGGCTGCAGCAAAAGCAGCGTGAGCAGCAGGGCCAGGGAGGGGATTCTCCCCCTCTGCTCTGTGCTCCTGAGACCCCACCTGGAGTCCTGTGTCCAGCTCTGGAGTCCTCAACACAGAAAGGACATGGAACTGTTGGAACAGGTCCAGCGCAGGGACACCAAGATGCTGGGAGGGCTGGAGCANCCCCAGTGCCCGCTGCGGGCAGCAGAAGGCACTAGATGGCACTGCACTTCACACTGACGGGGCTGCAGGCTCGGTTTTCGCCGAGATGAGATGACAGGGAGAGCTGGCACAGGATCTTCGGGTGCTCCTGTGCTGGTCGGTCTGTCTGTCAGTGGGAAACGGGGAGAGCTGAGCACCAGGACAGCTGTACAGGAGAAACAGGTGGGCTCTGTGAGTTGCCTGTTTCTAAAGGCTGCCTTTGGGCAAGGCTTAAAACAACAGGGGGAGGTAGTCTCTCAGCCTGCAGCCCCTAAACTTTTCCTAGTGGACCCTAGAGCCTCTCAGCAGTAGTCTGCCTTCTGCTCATCACCTTTTCCAGGCTTTTAGAGCCAGTTGTTTGGGCTGAAGGCTGAAAGTCAGGATTGCACCAGGAGAACTCTCCACAGGAAAGAGAACTTGAGTGTGCAAAGCGGAGAGGTTCAGCCTGGTGTGTTCCTTGGGGCTGTGTGACAGAGCCACGCTGCCTTTTCTCTCCCAAATTGATGCCCTGGGTGCTGTCAAGCAGGGACAGTGTGAAGCCCTCGGGCTGCTGCTCTGAGGCACTTGCTGAGCCCCACGAGTTGGCCCAGCCAGGGTGACAGAGATGTGACAGAGATGTCTCTGTCCCTTCCTTCCTGCATCCTCGTGTTCCTTCAGCCCTGGGAAGGAGCTTGAGGCCAGTGCAGCCCACAGACCAGCGCATTAAACTCCTGTTTTTCAAGTCATTTTTATGCAAGTTTTGTGACTCAGGTGTAAATATTTGGTCTCTGTCTGGAAAAGTGTCTCTCTGCCCCGCTGTGTGCAGAGCTGCAGCTCAGCCAAGGTGTGACTCCCATCCTGTGACCCAACCACATGAGTGTCACCGTCCCAGGGAACAGGGCTGTGCCTGTCTCCTGCAGGGATGGTGGCACTTGGGGCTTTGTCACCGTGTCCTGGCACACGGCTGCCTCTTGAGTTGCTCTGCTCCTGTTTGAGCCTGTAGCCTTTGGAAAAAACCAAGCTCTTGAGTACAGCAGGTGCTAATAATTCTAAGAAACACCTCCTTGTAGTAGGGAGAGACTGATGCCAGCAGCTACGGTTGGGAACTGGGTGCTGGGTCTGGCAAGTGGAGGAGCCAACAGGGTGTTTCATCCACGTCACCAGCTGCTCGGTGACCTGTGGCAGGTCACACCTTGTCCTCCCACACCGAGGGAAGGTGTTTTGGCCACTCACTGATTTTAATTTGGCTCCGGGGAGACCTTGGAGCAGCCTTCCAGGATCTGAAGGGAGCTCCAGGAGAGCTGGGGAGGGACTCTTGGGCAGGAAGTCTAGTGACAGGACGAGGGGGAATGCTTTTAAATTGGAAGAGGGGAGATTTAGATGAGATCTTAGGAAGAAGTTCTTTGCTGTGAGGGTGGTGAGGCACTGGAACAGGTTGCCCAGGGAAGTTGTTGATGCCCCATCCCTGGAAGTGTTCAAGGCCAGGCTGGATGGGGCTTGGAGCAACCAGCTCTAGGGAGAGGTGTCCCTGCCCAGGGCAGGGGGGTTGGAACTTGCTGATCTCGAAGGTCCCTTCCAACTCTGACCATTCTATGAGTCTATAATTCTAATTTCTCATCAAGACTTACTGCTTCGATTGTAAATTGCAAGATGCTGGGAGATGGGGAGACCCCCCTCGGTCCAACATCCTCCTTGTTGATGGGGTGTTGGTGCATCCCACCTACAGAATCACGGAATGCTGTGGATTGGGAAGGCACCTCTGGAAATCATCTGCCAAGGCAGGTCCTCCTAGAGCAGGTTGCACAGGAGGTTTTGAATGTCTTCAGAGATGGAGACTCCACCACCTCTCTGGGCAGCCTCTTCCAGACCCTTCTGTGGTAGCTGCTGAGTAGGGAGCCTGGCCTTGGATTGTGCTCCAGGTCTGGATGGTCTCTTCCAAAAATCAGTGTGTTTCCCTTCAGAACTGCTGAGCTGAGTCCCCGTGGTGGCTTTTCTTGCAGAAGGAGGAGCAGGGCTGCTCGGAGGGTATCACCACCCGAGGGAAAACGTGAGGGGTTACAAAAACCCTGGAGTGGTTGAGGATTTGGCCACGGGCAGGATGTGAAGAGATGGGCACTTGTCTCAGCCTGGCACTGCACTTAACCCTGAAACCTCTCTCTGCCGTTGAGAGGAAGCAGTTGGGGGCTGTCTGGGCACATCAGGCTCCGTGGTGGCTGCTTGGAGCCTGGGGAGAGGTCGGGGTTCATCAGCCCTCTGAGAGCTCCGTGATTAATTAGGCAGCTTGCTGGTTTTGGAGGGGATCCCAAAGCAGCCTTCTCAGTAAAGCTCTTTTCAGGTGCCTGAGCCAAGAGGCAGCAGGAGGATTAGGGGCTGGATGCTGGTGTTGGGGGGCTCAGCAACATAAGGCTCCCCAGGCTCAGCATCCAAATTTGGGCTTACAGCTCCTTCTGTTCTCCAGCTGGGATGAGATTTCCTTGCTGACAGACAGCAACCCTCCCTGGGGATTTTTTGCCCATCCCTCTCTAAGCATGGGCTGGTGGGGGAGCTGGGAAGGTCACCAACCTGAAGGCACTCCCAGCCTCATTCCCTCAGGGGTCCTGAAGCCACAGCTTGCCTGGGGCTCCTCTTCTGTCCCGTGAAGAGGAAGGACATCCAAGGTCTTTGATAACTGGGGAGAAGTTTCTCTGAGGTCGTCTTCTGCTGCAAAGGTGCCCTTGGTTGCACTCCAAGCCACAGAGAGGGACCTCCCAGACCTTCAGACCCTCCCTGGTACCCTGCTGAAGCTGAGCATAACAGCTCCTTCACCCGGGGCTGGTGTTTGTGACCTCCAGGAACCTCACAGCAGCTTTCCTTCCCTCCTTTGGGGCAGGTCCAGGCAGAGGGGACGGATGGGAACTGCGTCACGTTTGTGCTGCACGATGAGGACCACACGCTGGGCAACTCCCTCCGGTACATGGTCATGAAGAAGTAAGTGGAGCCTCTGTCACCTCCTCTGGCCTTCTCCTTGTCCTGCCTCTCAGTTTCTGCTGGGAAAAGGCAAAGGATGAGAAAATAGCTCTGTGGGTGCCTGCTGGGGTCTTTAGTATAAAGACTTCTCGACCTTCCTTGTCACCACAAACCTGCTTGGGGATCACAGAGCAGTGTCTGGCCCTCCTTACCCTCCCCTGATGTGGCTCTTCCCTGCGGATTGAGACCTTGGACCTGCTTCATCTTCCAAATTTAATGTCTGACACGTGAAAGACATCTAAATGGCTTATTAGCCCTGGGTAGAAGAGTGCACAGCTCCCTGTAAGCACACGTGGTCGGGCAGTGTTGGTGGCTCCTTCTGGGACAAGCACTGTCGGAGAAGAGGGTGGGAGCAGCCAGCACAGAGCGAATTGATCTTCTTTCCTGCTGGCATGGAGATGCAGGGATTGGTGCTGGGAATTAATTATCCCCACCAAAATGTACCAGTAGGTTCACCCTGGTTGCCCAGTTTTGTTGAGCTGGGCATCATCATGGTTTGTGAAGACCAAGTGGTCAGGATTACAGCAGGGTGTTTGGTGCCTCATCTCCACTGACAGTTGCAGATGTCACCTGAATTCCTCTGACAACTCACTGTGACCAGGACAAACAGGGTTCTGGCCAGGGGCTGTTCTTTCTGCTGGGCTGCATCCAGGGGCTGCTGGTGCGTGGATACTGGTTGTGATGGGTCTCACTGGTGTGGTGGGTCTCTGAGGGGAATGGGAGGTGAGAGGGGGCAGTGGAGGGGCAACGTGTGCCCTGGCAAAGAGAAAGAGCAGAAGTTGAAGGCCAGGCTGTATGGAGGAGGAGGCTGAGAAAGGTTGGGAGGATCAGGGGAAGGGAAGAGAAGCTGTCAGGTGTCCAGGTAGGAAACTGGGTAATGTTTGCAGGAAGGGAAGTGGGAGAAGGAGGAAGGGCAAGGAGGAGGAAGAGGAAAATGGACAGTGAGCTGTGTGGAAGTTCTACAACCAGGCTCAGCTGATGAAGGCAGATGCCACCCAGCCTGTGACCCACCTTGTGGTGCCCTAGACCCCTCAGCCCCTTTTCTCCAGCAGCAGGTGTGTGTGCAGGGAGGTTTCCAGGACCCCCTCTCTGCACTCTGCAGGGCTCCCAGGGGACCACTGGTGGTGCCAGGATGGTGCCTACATTGTGCCAGCCGTGTCCTTCCCTTGCAGAGCTCCAGCTTCACTCAGAGGTAGATGGGGGGTGTGAAAAAGATGACACAGGGAGTGTGTATCCCCCCCCCCGTGAGACCTTCAGTCATTTTAGGAACACCCAGCATCTCTGGGGTGGTGTGATCCTCCCCTGCCCTGAGGTCTGGCTGTGTGTTGGGCTGGGTTTCATGTCTCTGCCCCTCTCTGCCCCCCTGCAGCCCCGACGTGGAGTTCTGTGGCTACTGCATCACCCACCCCTCTGAAAGCAAGATCAACTTCCGAATCCAGACCAGAGGTAGGGGTGTGTGCCTGTCCTCTACGGTTGGGGCCCTTCTTTTGGGGAACCCCCCCTGCTTTTATCAGCTTTCCACCAGGAGGCTTCTCTGCTACTCCCTCCCCAGCACCCCAACCTCTCCAGCTCACTCCATCCCTCCATCCAGGCCCTTCGAGCTCCCCAGCTTTCCTGCTGCCCCAAGGGAAGGTGTTACTTCATTCCTTCCTCATGGGGCTGCTCCCTTGAGCATCAGATAAGCTTGTGCTTGCTGCCTCTTTAATTTCCTAAAAGTTAATTAGCCCTCAGGCTGTTCTCCTTGCCAAGGGAAGCCCTTCCCCACGGGGGAGGTGTCTGTGGTTCCTGCCCCAATGGCCCCCACACTGGGCTGCTGGTGGAGGGCTGGGAGGAGGAGTGTGGGCTCCTGCCTGCTGTAAGAACATCTCCTTTTCATGGGGACTGCCCTCGGGTGTGGTGGGAACAGCCACAGGACCCAGAGCAGCGAGGGAGAGGGCTGCCAACCCCTTTGGAAGTCAGCTCCCATTTCACCAACACGTCTTCTCTCCTCAAGGGTCCCTTCCCGCGGTGGAGCCGTTCCGCAAAGGGCTGAACGACCTGATGGGTGTTTGCCAACACGTGCTCAACACCTTTGAGGTGAGACTCTGGCCTGAAGTGCTATCCCTGTCCTCCCAGGGGGCTGGGACGTGTGCTGTGGGCACTTCTGACATGAAAACCTGATAGTTTTTCCAAACTTCTCTGGCAGACCCCTGCCATGGCCTGAGCTCCTTCTCCTTGCAATCACCTCCCAAAGTCCTGGAGCTCTCTCAGGGCTTCTTAGGCCTCCCCAGGCTCTGGGCAGAGAAGTCCCAGCGTGGTGGCAGGGTGCTGTGTGACTTGCTCAGGTGTTTGCTGTTAACATCTGTCTTTTGGGTTTGTTTTTATTTGCAGAAGAGCATGAAGCAGTACCGGGCCCAGCGGGAGGAGGAGATGCAGTAGCGTTTGGGGCTGCCCATCCCCGTGGCTGTGACACATCTGTGTGCCCAGTTCCCTGCCAGGAGTTCTTGTTTGGTTGTCTTTTGTTTGTTTGGTTTTTAATGCCCTCTACAAAGCTGTATTTTTTCTAATAATAAAGTTTATGAAGTTTGACGGCTCAGAGGTGATGCCACCATCAGCTCTCACAGGTGGGTGGCAGCTGGAAAAGCAGCTCTTTCACTCTTCCACTTATTTCTTTCCCTCTCTGGGTGTCTCCTGCCCAGGTTTCTCAGCTCACAGGGTTTGCAGGTTGTCTGGAGCACAGGATTACTCCACCCCAGAGTCCTCAGGGAGCAGGAGGAGTTCCCTGCTGTGCTGAAATCAAGCATTTAAATCCTTTCTGTGGCTGGCACCGGCGTGGCTGACCTCAGCAGACCCAAACTGCCTGGTTTTTGTAACAGGTCACTGTAAAACAAAGCTCTGCTCTTTTTTGGGGGGAATAATAAAAAAAAACTTGCCTTTTTTTAATGTCTCTGAGGAATGCAGGCAAAGGCAAGCCCAGGGTGCTCTGGTGAGGGGGTTTAAAGGGTGTAGCACCGAAACCCCATCCTTGTTGGGCTCTGAAGCCCTGTCCTTGCTGGTCTCCACTGGCCATGCTCTGAGGGAAGGCCTTTTGTGGGGTGTAACGTGGTGTGAAATTGCAGGAGCTTTTCCATGTGGGATTGGGAACATCTCTGGGGCTCACTCTGCACCGGGAGAAGGCAGCTTGTCTCCTCAGCGGAGGTCTGTGGTTACCAAAGGAACCTGCTGGCACTCAATGAGGTGTTCAGCAGACTGTGCCACCCCCCTGCTGCTCCATAAAAAACACCCGGAGATATTTTTTTCCCTTTCAAACCCCACCATGTTTTATTAACACGGGGAGGAATGGGAGGGAGGATGGAAAAGGTCGGGGTTTCCCTGTAAAACCCTCCTTTCAAATAGGAATTGACAGGCTCGGACTCTCGGAGAGGCTGGGGGGGGGGGGGGTGGACTTCAGTAAAAACAGCTAAAAAAAATCAAACACAAAACCAAAACAAACCCCAACACCTGGAAAACGGTTTTGCTTTATTTTCAGCTCTTTTCTCCCTTTTTCCTCCCTCCATTTTTTCCATAACGGGATGACAAGGGGAAGGAGGGAAGAAAGAGAGGTAAAAAAGAGAAGAAAGAACAACAGAAAAATAAAAAAAACTTTCTCCTGTGGGTTTTCTTAAACTTTTTCAAGAGATGCAGGCCTGGATTTTTTAGAGGAATGTGCTGGAACAGCTGGGAATTAACTCTTTTAACTGGTAAATTTGGGAAAGCCCTTGTTTAGCTCGTCTCCAGCGGCTCCTTCAGCCGAGCTCGGACCTTCCCCGTTGCCTTTCCCACCTTGGTGTGACCCCGAGGGGGACAAACATCCCCGTCCCCCTCACCAACGGTGTGAGCTCTGGTGTCCTGGTGCTGTGGCCAGGACGTGTCTCCGTCCAGCCGCCCCCTTGGAGCCTCGGTGGTGGGAGGGAGATGAATCCCAGGCACCAAAACACACGCCCCCTCCCTCCTCCCCTTTTCCCTTCAGAGTTGTGGGCTTGTGTGCCACCCCCCTTCCCAGGAGCCACTGGCTGAAGGAAGCTGTGGGCTTCCCAACTCCTACAGACCTCGGATGAAGGCTGGATTCTCTGCTGGAAGAGCATGTCTCTGCGATCCCCATCCTTGCTCCTGCCTCGGGAACTTCCAGGTTACACAAGGGGTTGGAAAGGTGAGATCCGGGTTTGAGCCATCTCTGCCTTCCTGCTTCTGGGCTCACAAACCCTTCCCTGGAAGGATGAAGGTCCCAGGAGCTGGGGAGGGGGAAGCTGGAGCCGGTGGTTGGGCCTGGATGCTTCTGCTGAGGATTTCTGGTCCCCAGAGCCGTGCGGTCACAGACGATCACGTTCTTGTGCCAAACAGGAGGTGGGATGAGCATCACCCCAGGGTAGGGAGCCTGGGGATTTCCCAGGAAAAGGTGGAGAGGAGGGGGCTGGTAGGGCTCCCTGCGGCACGTTGGTCACACCATGAAGCCAAGTTATTGCCCTCATCTCGCTGCCATCAACAGGAGGACGTTTCAGGCTGTTGATGGGCTGCAGGGACACACTGCCCAGGGACGAGCTATCCCAGGGACAGGGGGAGGTGACAAGGGATGTTATCAAAGCTTTTCTTTGGCTTTTACAGCTGGAAGTTGTCACTGAGGGTCCCTCTCCTCCTCAACCCACATCCACCTCCAGGTGACCACATCTCAACCTTCCTTCCCTTTTCACACCCGTCTCCCCGCCCGCGTTCCCACCCCAGACAGACGGCCGCAAGTCACTTGGTTTTCCTGCCAGGAAACGAAACGTCCTGCAAGGAAATGAAAAATCCTACAAGGATCTGAATCCCCTTCTTCCCCTTCTTCCAGAGGTGACGGCCCAGAGGACAGGTCGGTGTGGTTCAGAGCTAGTCCCGGGGAGTCCGTGAGATGCCGCAGCTCCTTCCAGGTGGGTTATGGCACGAAGGCAAAACCAATTCGGGCCCAGGCAGGTGAGAGGGATGGAGGGGTCCTGCCCTCCTGGGCAACAGTGCCTTCTCCTCTGGGCCCCACGGGTGGATTTAGGAGGAGCTGTACTTGTTGCTCAGGCGGGAGCTGCTGCGGTCCAGCCCGAGCTCCTGCCCGTTGGCTTTCCACTTCCCAACGGAGCCCTTCTCGTCCGTCGGCGTGATGCTCAGCGCCGGCCTCTGGCACCAGCAGCACAGGCAGGACTGTGGGGAGACAGGAGGGTGGGGAGAGGGGTCACAGGTGTGGGCTACGGAGTGAAAGAGGAGGAAATTCTCCCTTGCTGATGTTGGGAAGTCAACAACCAGAGTGCCGGGCTGGGAATCGCAGCCCACACTTCTGAGCCGTCCTGTCCTGCAGGTCTGCTGGGAGCAGGTTTTCCAAGACAGGGCTGATGGGATTGGAAATGAGGATACTGAAATCTTGGGTATCTTGTGCAGTTGTTTCCATGTTCTTGGGGGACAGAGACTACGGGTAACGCTCAGCTGGGCTCAACGCTTCTTTCTGGCACAGCAGCTGAGAGGTGACTCCCATCCCATCCCATCCCATCCCATCCCATCCCATCCCATCCCATCCCATCCCATCCCCTTCCTTTCTCAGGACTCCACTAGTCCTGAAAACTATCTCCAGGAGCTCTGGAGGGGTGCCAGTCCTACCTGGAAGCAGTTCTTGAATTTCCGGCTGACAAAGTAGAGCGCCACGGGGTTGATGCAGGAGTTGAGGGAGGCCATGTTGATCCCAAAATAGTCCATCACCAGGAGGAAACTGAGGCAAGAGGGGAGAGAAGAGGGTGGGCACATCAGAAGCTCATTGAGGGAACTGAGGGAGGGTTTCCTCCCGCTCCCACAAAGGGCCAGTGACTGGTCCCAGAGAGATGAGCCCAAACCCATCCCTCCTGCAGCTGGACAATTGCCCAACGCTTTTCCTTATGAGGAGGATTCCCTGAGGAGACCAGAAGCATGAGATCTGATTTCCCCTGGTGACTTTGTTGCTCTCAAACTCCAGCACAGGAGCAGTGTCTGGCCTGAACTGGATTTTGGCCTGATGGGTAGAGAGGAGAGGAGAAGATGGGCACCTACCACGTGGCAGAAAGTGTGCCCAGCCCTCTGCGGTCCCTTTAGCCCTGCCCAGGAGACCACTTTAACCCACAGCTCTACAGAGACATGTCATGATTTAGTTTATTCTCCTCTCATGGTCCCTCCCACCCTTTCTCTGTGCCTTTCAGGAGATCGATGCCATCTAGAAAAGGAGCTGTTGAAACAAGGTGTTTGGAAGGCCGCTCCAGCAGCCTGCCGTGAGCCCAGCAAAGCTTTTGCTGGTGTCCACTGGGGCTCCCAGCACCGTGCCCTCCTGCTGGTGGCCCTACCTGAGCAGTTCACATCTGTTGGGGTCCGTCTGGTCATAGATGGTCTTTTTGAGGATGCGGCTGAGGTGGAGCGGCAGCCAGCAGAGCGCGAAGATCACCACGAGGCAGAACACAGTCTTGGCCACCTCCCGGCGCTGGGAAGAGAAGGTGGGCAGGGGGGAAGGGGTGGGCTGGCTGAGTGCTGGAGAGCAGGTGGAGCAAAGCACCATCTCCCCACCCTGAGCAAGGACCCTTTGAGTCATTTCTGATGAGGGCTGGGCGCCCCTTTTGACTCCAAAGCACAACCTGCAGGTCCCAACTCCTCCATCACAAGGAGGACCCTGAGATCCAGGCTGTAGGAAGGGGTAGGGGGGTACCAGCAGCACAATATGGACCAGATTCCTTCATACCCCTTCCCACCGTTGCTCCTGGTGACTTTACTGGGACATGGGGTCCTCATCCATCCACCCTCCACTCCATATTATTGTGACAATCAATTGGTGTCCCTCAAGGGATTGTTTTGTGGGAGGGAACAATCAACTATTGTTTTCCTTGCACCCTTTGTCTGTGACCTGGCACATGGAGCATTTGATCCAGTTTGGGGTGACCTGGGCTGGCACAGCATGGCCAGAGATAACTGACCACAACATAATGGACAATCAAGCTGGGCCATGGCCATACGGCTGGTGGCTTGGGTTGTCCCTGAGAGAGGAGGTTGTGGAGCTGGAAGCCCATCTCCCTGGTTTAATCTGAGCATCTGCATCCATGAGCCAACACCTGCTGGCCGCTGTGAGGTTGTGTCAGCTCATTCCTGTCCTTTTCAGGGGCAGGTCTGTCTTCTCCCCTTGGAAAACACCCACCCACCAGCTTGGAGAAATATCAGGGTTTCTGCCCTCTTGGTTTTCTCACCCGTTTCATGTGGTCGTTCAGAGCAATCCTCATGCCGTTCCTCTTGCTCAACATCTCACATGACATGAGGGTGTAGAAGATGCCCGTGCACACCAAGGGGAGGCAGAAGTAGAAGCCGAAAAGCCACCAGTCCTTCACATCCCTGTAGAACTGCACGAAAAAGAAAGAGCAATGGGAAACTGGGGAGGGAGGGGGGATATAACTGGGGGAAGCGTACCAGCTCCTGTGCTAAGGGCACAATCCCAGATGGATTGTCTTCCTCCAAGGCTGGGCCAAACGTTTAACATAAAGAAGTAAAGGCTGGTTTGTATCTGGCTGCCGGTCAAGTCACTACAGTGCTGGGTCTTCTCACTTTGATGCTGCTCCCCCTGGTTTCACCCATATGGATAGAGAGGAGATGACCTCAGGTTGCACCAGGGGAGGGTTAGGATGAGTATTAGGAAAAAATTCTTCACCAAAAGGGTTGTCAAGACTTGGAAGAGGCTGCCCAGGAAGGTGGTGGAGTCACCATCCCTGGAGGGATTTAAAGGACGTGTAGACATGGTGCTGAGGGACATGGGTTAGCGGTGGACTTGGCAGTGCTGGGTTAATGGTTGAAGTCAATGATCTTAAAGGTCTTTTCCAATCTAATCCATTCTATGATTCCAAGAAGCCATCTACAGAAGCATCTAATCCTCTTATTGGGGAGGGAGGATGCCCTGGTCGCCCTTGTCTCCCTCTCCCTGGCACCGCGGCTGTGGTGGGACACAGTACGTACCATCATGAAGCTGGATTTCTGCTCGGAGGCGAGCATGCACACCCACAGGTGGCGTTCCCAGTAGCTGAGCTCCACCATGTCAAAGGCTATGGCTTCGGGGACCGCCAACACGATGGCCACTGCCCAGATCAGCATCACCTCCACCGCCTTCCACATGGGGATCCCTATCCCCTGGATCCGACTCCAGGATGCCACTGCTCGGTACCTGGAACACAACAGGAGCAGGCTGGAGTGAGAAAAGCAACCATCAGGAAGGGGCTGAGAAGGTACTGATCAGAGTTGTCCCCAAAGGCCCTTTCCCTTGTGCCCTCCTCCACCCTGGAACCTTCCCCTTCAGTGGAATGGGAAAGATCAGATACAGGTGCTGGAAATGGCCTCAAGTTGCACCAGGGGAGGTTTAGATGGATGTTAGGAAAATTTTTCCGCTTAAAGGGTGTTTAAACCTTGGAATGGGCTGCCTGGGGAGTGGTGGAGTCACCATTCCTGGCGGTATTTAAAAGCTGGGCAGACCCAGTGCTCAGAGGCATGGTGTATGGTGGGTTTTGTCAGTCTTGGGTTGGTGGTTGGCCTCCATGACCTGAAAGGTCCCTTCCAACCTCAACAATACTATGATGAATGAGATGGTAGCTATCCTTGGCCAAAGTCCACCTGCCATTGGGGAGGTGCCACCCTTCCCCACCACCCCAGGAGTTGTTCCAGCACATCATGATCCTTCCCTCAACCTTTGCTGCAAGATTTGAGCTCTGTCACCAGAGCCAGTTCCCACTGGATTCCAACTCTACGTGGCAGCCTCCTGTCCCCATCTCTCAGGGGAACTAAGGAACCAAGGAACCAAGCCACCCCACCGTTTGACCTGTGGTCACAACGAAGGGACATGTCGTGGTCAGAGGTGGGTCAGTGCAGCTGTAGAAGTGGTTTCTTACCTGTCAATGCTGAGGGCACAGAGGCTGAGGACCGTGATGCCCACCGAGGCCTTCTGGATGAAGGGGACCAGCTTGCACACCTGCACTCCAAAGGGCCAGTCCTTGGCCAGGAGCTGGGGAAGAAGAACCACAGGGTTAGTGGGCTGCTTTGGGGAAGCGTGTCCAGCTTCCCATAATGGCAGGTGGTTGCCCACAAGGTGTGAGAAACCCACAAAGAGCAGCTGGAAGCCCTCTGAGGGTGCCTCCACTGGGGTTACGTGGTGAGCTCTCACCAGTGCTTTGTGTTTGAGCTGGGAACCATTCGTTCCCCCAAGGGCTCGTTGCGAGGTGGGCTGTCACACAGATGGGAGGATGGTCCAGACACCGGGTTCTGAATCCATAACCCTGGGTGGTTATGGATTTTTTGGGTTTGGTACGGATTGTTTTGGGTGGATTCTGGATCCTAAATGCCGCGATGGGCTTTGGGGTTGCTTTCTCAGGGGAAACGGGTGCCGCTCTCTGACACAGCCCAGGTCCAGCAAGGACAGCTTCTTCCAGGTGGCTTTCAAAGCCGTGTAGTTTTAAGCCCTTCCCTCACTCTGACCCTCTGCCGTGCTCAGGTTCCTTATAGAACACACACTCTGTGGCCCCAAGCTCAGCAGAGGGTATTGATGGGGTCAAGATGCTCTGAAGGCAGGAGAAATCCAGGCCACTCACTCATGAGGATGAGGGTGAGCCTGGGTTCACAACCCTCATGTCCCTGTGACATGGAGCCCACCCTACAGTTATTCCTGCCCAGAATCACCCCCCTGTGCCAGCTCTTCAGTTCTCTTCAGGAGAAATCAACCCAGAAGCTCTCCTTGAGGTCAGGGTCCCAGGTGAAGGCAACCCACCAACGCTTTCCCTTGGTCTGGAAACCTGGGGCTTCCACCCATCTCCTCTGTCACTGTGTCCTCAGGGAGACACCCCGAGGGAACTGGGCTTCTCTTAGGACCAGGCTGCTCACAGTCAGTTTGGGCTTCTCAAACAAACATCAGTTTCTCCTCCAGGAGGTGGCTGGAAGCAAGAGGAGCAGAAGGGAGAGCGGTTGCTCAGGCGGCCTAGGAAAATCCTGGTTGCTCCTGGTGATTCGTTGTGCCTCTCCTCTCTCGTTCATGGGGCAGTGTCTCTGAAGGAAGCCCCTGGTTTGTGCTACAGCTCTCTTCCCTGGCCTTGGGTGAGTCTTCACGTTTAGCTAGAATAAATCAGGTATTTGCTTTGGGCTGGATAACTGAACTGTGCTGGGAGAAGTGTCCTCAGTGCACAAGAACAATAATTTTTCACTCAGCTGAAGCAAACACGGGGTTGCAATGTCAGGAAACTGCAACTGAGTCTTTTCTCGTGGTTTCCAGATGAGATTTAAAGGATCTGGAAGGTTGGGGGTGCGTGTGTGTGTGTGTGTGCACATAACAGCTGCAGCTGAGAACACCTCTGCTTTCCCGGTGATGTACTCTGAGCTTCTTGCCTTTTGTCTCACCCTTTGGAGAGCAGGAGCACCCTCCTCCCCTACAAAAATGAAGCCTGCAATAAGGACCAGGGGATAGACATCCCCCAGGACAGTAAGGCAGGTGGGAGCAGACACCAGCCACACGGAGCCTACCTTATAGACGTTGATGGGCAGAGCGATGAGGATGTAGAGAAGGTCTCCAAGTGCCAAGCTAGCGATGAGGACGTTGGGCCCGTTCCTCATGCACTTGTTCTTGTAAATGATCCTCAGGAGCGTGGAGTTCCCGATGATCCCCACTATGAAGATGGTGCAGGACACGATGGTGTTGATGTACTTGAAGATGTGTCGGATATCTGCAGGCTTCACGCACACGGGCAGCAGGGGTGGCTCCGAGCTGGTGGCCCTGGGGAGGGTCTCCGAGTGGTTTGAGAGCTTGGCTTCCTGCAACAGGCTTGGCTGGACCAGACTGTAAGCCTGCTCCTGGCCGAGCACCTCAAAGGGGACGGTGCTCTCCTGCAAAGCCCTTGGGGTCTGGCCGTGTACCCCAGAGAAGAGGCAAGTCAGGAAAATAGCTGCTGTGGTGGGAGCTGGGATTCTCGCCATTGAGGACAGAACAGCAAAGTTGCCCATAGAAGTCCTGGCAGTGCTCATGGAATGTCCTTGCTTGGGTCTCGGGTGGATCTGCAGCTGGAGAAAGGGACAAGAGGGAGAACTTGGTCAGCAGAGGAAGGAGGAACCTCAGATACTGTGTCCAGTTTTGGGTCCCTCACAACAAGAAAGATCTGGAGGTGCTGGAGCACGTCCAGAGAAAGCAAACCTGACCTTCCTTTTGTGCCCACCCCACGCTCCTCCTTTAGTTCCTGACTGAAACAGCAGCTCTGGATGGATGCCTGCTCATCTGGGCAGCTCTGCCAAGCCCACCTTGGTGGTGGTGGTGGGACACAGAACTGGCAGACCTTCTCTTCCAGTTTGTGCCGTGGGTAACCTGGGGCTGCAGAAACATCCCACCCTTCGGCAGATCATGGAAGGGTTTGGGCTGGAGGAGACCCTAAAGACCATCCAGTTCCACCTAAACCCCCTGTGCCACCTTTCCCTGCAAAGCAAAAAGGTTCTTGCTGGGAACTATGATGGGAAAATACCATCAGGGTTGTTTTCTTTTCCCCAGAAATGCCCTGTTGATACCTGACAGCTGACTCCAATTTATGCGGGAGCGGCGCAGCCCCTCCTTCCCCATCTGTATCCTGGGCAATTGAACCACTTCCTTCCCCAGCCCACCGTGCCCATCCAGCTCAATCCTCAGGGACATAAATCTCCCTGCACTCTTTGCAGTGTTGGCTGCAAAGTGACAAGTCTCTGCCACTCAGGGGCTCAGAGAAAGGTGGTGGCTCCTGGAGCCAGCAGTGAGAGGTGGGCACCGGAGGGTCCCTGGAAGGTTGTCCCCATCCTGTCCCCTCCGCAGCTGGGGGCTGCTCCTCTCTGCTCGCCCTGCTGCTGGGCTGCAGAGCCCGGGGTGGCCGTTCAGCCCCTGGGTGTTTGGCAGCAGGGCTCATGTGAGTGAGGATCACAGGACACGGCCCCTCTGCAGCGCTGGGGGAAAGGAGCCCTCCTCCCCCGTCTTGCCCTAAAATCCAGCAATTTCATAAAAGAGAAGCATTGTTTGCTCCTCTTCAAACAGCCCCTCTGCTTCTTGCCTTCCAAGCTGCCTCTGGCATCTCAGAGTGCTTGAAAGCAAAACCCTTTCTCGGTCGCGGGGGAAACTGAGGCACGGGAGCACCGAGAAGCTTGTTCAGTGCCAAAACCAGCATCGCTTGACCCAAAATCTTCTGAGCTTTGCCCACGTTGCTGACCCTCTGGGGAAGGGATCTGATGCGTTGAAGGGGCCATTCCCATCCCACCTGCCTGCCTGGGGCTCTTCTGTTGGCAAATAGCTTGGACACACGGATGTGGAGGTGCCCTTCATGCTGTGCTGAGCCCAAACGGCAGCTGAAACCACTGGAGTCACAACGTGGGCACCAGAGGATGAGTCCCAGAGAGGAGAAGAAATGGAAAACCATCACCATAACCCCCCACAACCTGCTCCTGTCTCAAAGGTGCCATTCTCCCACCAGTGGGCTGGTGGTTCCTCTTGCCTGGTGGCCCAGGAGACCCCACCACATGCCAGGCAGCACACTGTCCCACCATGGCGTGCTGCCTGCTGTCCACCGGGATCCTTGGAGACTCCTGCCTTGGAGAGCAGCTTCACCGGTGATGAGACCCACCCCCCCAAACACAAACCAGACCTTTGCAGCTGACAACCCCCCATCCCCACCTGCTTCCCTGACCTGGGCCACCTGCAGAGGGACCTTCTGCCCCAGAGGTGTGCTGGATTTCTTCTCACCCACCCTCTCGCACCTTGCTCAGGCACCAGGGGCCCTTCAACGCCTCCCCCCCAGAGTGGGGGGGTCCAAAAAACGTGCAGAAACTCACCCTGCAGCAGGAAATCACTTTTCTTTGCAAATTTGTAGAGTTCTTTTACCTTCCTCCTGACCACGAACTCGGGATGCTCCTGGGATCAGTTTCTCCTCCTCTCAGAGCTCCTTCCCACTGCTGGGGATGTCTCGTGGGATCTGGGAGAATCGCAGATCTTGGAGTTTGGTTTTGTGTATCCCTTTTTTTTTTTGTGCTCAGGGGAAGGTTTCTCCTCTCTCGTGACTTGCCGAGGTCTCTCCGAACCGAGGGGTGGGTTATATAGAAGCTGGCAGAGCTCCCTCCGGGCACAGCCCCCGCGACCAATGGGTGAGGCGTGGGACAGGGATGGAGGAGGAGAGTGGAGCAGGACAGCTCAGGGAAGGGGATGAAAATAATAAACAAATAAAGTCAGAAGGGGAGGGAAGGAGGGAGGGAGCTGGGGGAACGCTGCTGACCGCAGAGCAACGTGCCTGCTCAGCGTCTTGCTGTGATGGGCTCAGAGGAACCTCACGGCCATGCGTTGGTGAAGGGACCTGCAGCCCCAACCTCCTCTGGGGATAAGAGGATCACAGAATCTTAGAGTCATTTGGGTTGGAAGGGACCTTAAAGCTCCTCCCAGTGTCACCCCCTGCCCTGGGCAGGGACACCTCCCACCAGCCCAGGTTGCTCCAAGCCCCATCCAGCCTGGCCTTGAATGAGTCCAGGGATGGGGCAGCCACAGCTTCTCTGGGCGGCCTGGGCCAGGGTCTCACCACCTTCACACCAAATAAGTTCTTCCCCAGATCTCATCTCCATCTCCCCTCTTTCAGTGTCAAACCCTTCCCCCTTGTTCCATCACTCCCCTTCCTCAAGAGTCCTTCCCCATCTCTCCTGTAGCCTCCATTAGGTGTTGGAAGGCCACTATAAGGTCTCCCTGGAGCTTTCTCTTCTCGTGGCTGAATCCCCCAACTCTCTCATCCTGTCCTCCCAGCAGAGGGGCTCCAGCCCTCCCAGCATCTCTGTGGCCTCCTCTGGACTTGCTACAACAGCTCCATGTCCTTCCTGTGCTGAGGACTCCAGAGATGGATGATGGGGACATCAAAGCTTTCTCTGCCTAGGGTATGTAAAACCAGCTGCTCCACCTGGAGCTTTTGAGGAAATGTTCAGGAGCAAGATGAATACGGCAAGAAAGACAGAGGGGACCTGTGGTTTCTGTTCTAGCAGAGAGGACAGAGTATAAGAAATCTTTACGGAGGTGCTGGGGAAGGACAAGCCTTGCTTTTCCCTCTAAGATGGTCTCCCCGAGGTCTGGTAAGGGTGAAGTGGGCTGGGAACAGGTTTCAGACCATCTACAAGAAGTTGCACTGGTGCCTTCTCACATTTTTATTTTAGAATCATAAAATCATAGAATTGCCCGGGTTGGAAGGGACCTTTCAGATCATTGTGTCCAACCACCAACCCAACACTGCCCAAACCCACCGCTGACCCACGTCCCTCAGCACCGTGTCTGCCCAGCTTTTAAATATCTCCAGGGATGGTGACTCCAGCACTGCCCTGGGCAGCCCATTCCAATGCTTGATAACCCTTTTAGTGTAAACATTTTCCTAACGTCTAATCTAAATCTTCCCTGGCACAACCTGAGGCCCCATTGTGTCCCCCATTTTGCCCTTTGGAGGCATTGATGAAAAAACCCTCGTTAATGTGGAATGTGCAAACAAATCTCTTCTGTGACTCTTGAGAAATTTTATCCTGGTCTTGGTACAGATCTTAGTCTTTAAACTGGGTAAAGTGAGAAGACAGAAGAGATTGATCAAGTCTTCTTTAGCAACTGAGAAAAGTATCACTCAGTGCTGAAGCCTAAGTAGAATTAAACCAGTGAGGAACAGAACTTGAAATTAGGAAAGGACTTCTAATTTCAAGAGCTGATGAAGATCAGACCATGACAATTGAGATGACTCTCAGCAGGGAGAACTTTCTAGCATTATGGTTGGCGTTGGCTGGGCAGTAGGACAGTAGGATCTCTGCGACTTATGGGAGAGCTGCAGAAGTTTTTATGGTTTTTTTTGTTTGTTTATTTTTTTTCCTGAGTGGATCCAGACAGGAGTATGGATTAAACTCTCTCTCATCTTGAGATTTGGCCAAAGATGCCAATGAGAATTTGGCCAGCCTGGCTTTTCTCAGTGGTGGAGAATTGTAGATAGCGTAGAGATAATCTATATTAGTTGTTTGGGAACATTCTTCCGTCTTTGTGTAAAACGAAATTGTCTGTGTTTCTCCCCTGGATCGTTTCCATGATTCCTTGGAGATGTGATGAATCAGAGCTGCGGATAATCCACAGAAAAGTGATGGCTTTATTTACTGCCTGCCCTTGTTTATCAGGGAGGGTCCCTCACCCAGAAGAGTGGAGAACAAAACCTCCGTTGAGACTCTTCTCTCCTCGTCCTATTAACCATCCCAAACTGGGGAGTGCATCTGAGGGATCTCTCACCCTCCCACCTCTCCGTGCCTCCTCAGGTGTTGGCAGATGCCTGCTCTGCAGACAGAGGTGTGGTGGCACAGGGACAGAGATGTCCCCAGCAGCACTTTGGTCTAACCAGCTCAGGTGCCAGAAGCAGCACCCGTGATGGGCAGGTGTTGAGGGATCTGGTTTTCTTTTATTTTAAGTTGAATGTTTTATTCTCACTTCATAGGTTTGGGGATTTTTTTTTGTGGGTAGAGGGGTGCTGATGGAGTCTGCTTGAGGATCCTGTTTCTCACTTTCTTTGTGGACACCACCACGTAGTGACGAGACCCAGCCATTTTGCTTTCTTTTCTCCAACTTCAGTCTTCCTTGCCCTCCTCTTCTTAGTGTGGGACAAGCCACATGGAGCTCTGAGGGTGGAAACACAGGGCAAAGCCAAGCTGGTGGCCTGGGCTGGGTGGGTACAGCCCGTCTCCGGCCTTGCTTTATGGACAGTCAGCTCTGGTTTGGTCAGTAAAGCTCATAGATGTCTCCAGCTTGCAAGTATCTGTCCCAAAATCAACTCTGGGCCTCAGTGATGCATTTCCGTACCTCGAGGGATGCCTGTGACACTGGGTCTGGGACAGGGTGGGAGTGAAGAGGTTCATTACCAGCTGGTCTCCTTGGAGGGCATCAGGAGGTGACCTCATCACCACCCCACCATCCCCTAGGTGACTCTTCCCCTCTTCACACTCGCCAAATGGATCAGGAAATATGCACCTCAATTGCTCATCTCCACCCAGAGCAGAAGTCACCTCCTGATGGTTGGTGACTCCTTTAACCCTTCGGAGGCCTGGTCTCTTCCCGGACCGCATACATCTGCACCCCACCTCTCCTCCCAGCCCACTGGGGAGGTTTCCTGCAGTCCTATTCTGGGACAGTCATGTTTCTGCATGTGACAGGGGGATGAATGGCCCTTTCTGTTCTCCTGGAGACAAAGGGCAGCTCCAGCCCCCTTCAGAGACCCCCGGGAAAATGGCAATCTGCTGTACAGTCAACTTCTGTCCTCAAAACACAATTTAGTACCAAGGTTGATCTTAAGGGTCACTTAAATTAAAGAAACTACTTCTGAACTAAGCCATGGTCAATCCAGCAGCAACCAGCAAGGGAAGCAATAGCTTGGTGGGACCCCATTTTGTGCAGACTGCCCTTCTGTTGTGAAGACAACATGTCAAATATAACCACTTTGGCTTCTGCTGCCCCTTCTGCTTGACTGGTCCCACACCAGCACCACAGGAGGTGGCTTGGCCACACTGACTAGTCCTCTGCATGGCAGAGGAGCCACAGCTCAGGAGAACATCAACTCCTCATCGATATATTAGATAAGGAGACTGATACCTTGCCCTCACGCTGCCTTTAAGCCCGGTTGATGGACCTGCAGCTTGGAGCTAGGAATTCATTTGGATATCAGACACAGTCTGTAGTCCTTGAGAGTGCATCTGGGTGAGATCCTGCTAAAGACCATCATCCTTCTGTCGGTGTCTCCTGCTAATGCAGCCCTATTTGTGGAGACAAAAGACAGATCTGGATTGAAATGACATGCCACAGCCTTTTCAAATCACACGGAGGAGGACACAAGCTTTTGCTTGTAGCTGCTGGAAGGGTGTGCTCTGAAAACTTCCTTCTGCAGCTAAACTTTAAAGGCTTCTGCAATTTATCTTCTATGCAAGAAGGTAAGGGGTGGAAAAATCACACCTTTGCACTGAGCGTCACTGTCTCGAGTACCTGATTCATCTCCTTGATTTGTCCAAGGCTCATCTTCTTCCATCCCTTTGTTCCTCTTGGCATGGGCTTTGGGTCAGCCATTGGCCATCAAAGCCCCCAGTCTCCTGCTCTCTCCTGTTCCTCCCTGACTCGTTCCTGTCTGTACGACACTCAAATACTACAAGGGCCAACAGGTAAAACCTAAAAACCATGAATTTCTTAGATCATAGCAGGGATCTCGTGAATGAGGGTAACCAACAGAGCGCTGCTGTGATGGAAGAGGTCAGCACAAGGTGAAGTGAATGGTGACCAAGTTTGGGGCTGTTTGTGCACTCTGAGACTGTCTTTGACCAGAAACTTTTTGATCTAGCACTCCTAGGGAGTAAGTAGATCTCCAGAGCTGTGAGCTAAGATGAGGCTTGTTCCTGGCCTTTGATCTGCAGCCCTCTTGCTCATCCTGGAGCGTTGTCCCAGTGCCTGGCTTTGCCTGGGAGGGAGCCTTTAGCCATTTAAAGCTGCAACACCAAAGTAAAGCCAAGTCCCATGATATTGTGTCACGGTAAGAAATCAGTTTACTGGTGTGATCAGCATGTCTTTGCGGTCTGGGGAGAGGCACAGATTTAGAGCATCCATCCCTCATAGTGGGAACTGTTGATGGGAACTGTGGGAACATGTTGATGGTTTTGTAGTCAAAGCCCCTGAAAGGGCAGTCCTTGGAGTGTGGATAAACAAAAATCAGAGCTTCTGCTCCAAGCCTGAATCGCTGCATTTAAACCTGCAGATGGGTGAGTTTGGGACCGTCCCACAAAGGGTCAGCTGCACTCTGAGTTTTGGTGTGTGAGCAGGTGAGAGGAGTCAGAAGGTGCAGGTATGGTCACGCAGCAGAGAAATAACTGGAAGAACATTTCAGGGGCTCATCTCACCTCTCCCCGAGGTGGGGACGCACACAGTCATTCACCCTCCTGCAAATGAAGGCAGCTCTTCACCCTGAGATGCATCTAGACCTGGGCTAGAGGTGGCTGTATGGACCCGTACGGAGTTAATTAGCCTTAACGACCCTGAGCAGCCTCACCTGAGACCTCCAACCCCACCCATGGGCCCAGAGCCCTATTTCAGCTCAGCTGCAGGAACCCTCATTTCCCTCTCAGTCCTAGCAATGCCTCTGTTGAGCCCCACCTGGACCTGTAGGCTGATTCAACCTCAAAGTGCACCTTGTCACCATGAGTTTACCCAACAATTTCAACTCTTGGTTGAACCTGGCTGCCTTCTCCAGTCCTGCTCTACTCATCTAGCTCAGGTATGGTGGGACAGGCTCGGCTCTGCTCTGCTGGCTGGAGTATCCCCTTGGCTCCTTGTCCCTGGGGGAGTTGCTGGTCTTTGTGGTGCCCCAATGATGAGGTGGTGCCCCTTGGTAGAGGTGCACCTCTAGGGGCAGGGACAGGGAGGAGAACTTTGTGGCCAAGCCAGGGGATGGGGATCATGTCTCTCTAGGGAGAATCACAGAATGGCAGGGATTGGAAGGGACTTTTAGAGATCATCTAGTCCAACCCCCTGCCAAAGCAGGTTCACCTGGAGCAGGTTGCAGAGGAATGTGTTCAGGAATACTGATGTCAAAAGCTCAGACAGTGGCTCCTAAACTGACCTCTTCAGTGGTAGTATTTAAAAATAAAAATAAATGCTTGTATTTCTAGTCCTACTGCTTAAATCTTCCTGCCAGACTCGCTTCACCCCTTACCCTCCCTCTTTTGCTGGAGAGGTCTGGAGTCCTGGAGCACAGCTCTGGCATCTTTCCAGGGGTGCTTTTCTGCAGCAAATGTTTTCATTCTTGTCAGGCTCAGTAGGGCTGCACTTCCTCCTGTCCTTTACCCTCTCCAGGCTCATGTCCCTTGGTTTTAACCCCTGGTGCTGCTGGTACGGCAATGGACAGTAAAAGAGAGCAAATGATGGTGCCAACACCCATCCTACCTTCTGTTTGTTTCCTTTCTTATGGGAAGAGGTGATCTACTGGCTTGGAAAAACTGTGGAGCAGTGGGGTGAAAGCCCCACTGTCCCATACTGTTGCCAGTGGTCCCCACTCCTGACCTGAACCAGCCCAAGAGGAACTACAGAAAATCTCTTGTGGACCTACAGCAGTGGCCTTCCAACACCTAAAGGGGGGCTACAGGAGAGACGGGGAGGGAATCTTGGTCGGAGAGGGAATCTTGGTCAGGGAGGGGAGTGATGGAACAAGGGTTTGACACTGAAAGAGGGGAGACTGAGGTGAGATGTGGGGAAGAACTTCTGTGGTGTGGGAGTGGTGAGAGCCTGGCCCAGGTTGTCAGGAGAAGCTGTGGCTGCCCCATCCCTGGTTCAAGGCCAGGCTGGATGGGGCTTGGAGCAACCTGGTGTGGTGGGAGCTGTCCCTGCCCAGGGCAGGGGGTGGCACTGGGCGGGCTTTAAGGTCCCTTCCAACTCAAACTGTTCTGTGATTCTATGACCCCACTCTACAAAACCTCCAGAACTTCCAGGCTGGATCCCACCAAACTGTGATGTTCTTCTTGGCAAAGGGCTAGGTAATAGTAATTGTGTGAGTCCTTGCATCTCCCTGTGTGTTTGTGTGTGTTTGTAGCCACATCCCTTTACCACTGGCCAGGATGGGTGAGTGGAGGAATGGACTTGTTAAAAACATGGAGTGCTGGGATTCTTCCTTCCCACTGGAGCAGGGGATGTCTTGGAAAGCATCTCTGCGCTGCAAAGCCAGATCACTGCTGTTCCCACGGGCCCACACTGACCCTCCACTTGATGGGTTCTTTTTTTTTTTTTTTTTTTTCTTTTTTTTTAATTTAAAGCTCGTAACTCTCTTATCTGGGGCTGAGTGAAGTCGAGCTGGCTGGGGATGACAGGGCGCTTGCAGCTCCGGCTTCTAAGGCATGGGGAGTTTGATGATGGATGTCACAAGTGGAGAGGGGCTGCTTGCCAGCTTCTTCTCTTTGAAGGTTGTCTGTTATGTCCCAGTGTCAAGTCTGAGGGTGTATGTGACTTCCTGCCTGGACGTTTGATAAATGGGGGCTTGCAATGGGCAGAAGCCTCTTGTCATCTTCAGATGCCTCAGGAGAAGGCCCTGATGGCAAGTTCAGGGTAACTGTACTCCTCGTGGGTGGAGGGTGGCCCCAGAAATTGTGGACGTATCTGTACTCCAAAAATGTTGCTGCAGCTAGTGTGATGGATGTTGATCCTGACCATGATGGAGAGAAGACTTGTTTCTCTAGAAGCCCTCCTGTTGTGCTTTAACACAACCAGCAACTAGGGTCGCTCAGCAAACACTAGAAGGAAAACTGTGTCCCTGTTGACACCAGGGCACCCACAAATCCTCAGGATCCTCCAGAGGCAGAGGGGAAGCATCTACCAGATGCTGGACTGGCATTCAAGCCAACTTGGCCTCGTCAGTGAGATGCCAAGGGCTGAGAAGCTTCCAGCCTTCAGTGTGGCCTCACAGCTCTGCAGGGAGAGCTGTTAGTAAAGTGCTGGGTAGAAAACTGAGAACAGAATCCTCTGTCTTGCATCTACTGGGGACTTTCTGTTAGTCTTTTGAAACCAACCAACCAAAAGCACAAGACACTTAAAAAAGACACCCCAAATTATCATGATGACAGCTATAGCCTATCAATTAAATAAATAACAGAGGGATTTTGGACTTTCTTCCCCTCACTGTGAAAGTGGAAGGAAACTTCCATCTCACTTTGGGTGTGATTACTTCAGGGTAAAACCCAACCATGAGGTTGGTCTCTCTTAATGTGTTCAGAAAGGACCCCATGGCAGCACCTTCTCTGAGTGCCCCCAAAAGTTTACTCCCCTGTCTGGTTTGACTTTGGGATGGGTAGAGCTGAAGAGACTGGTGAAACAAAACACTGCCAGATGACAGCATGTTTTAGCAAGGTTCTTTTATTTTTTTTTTAAAAAAGGTGATTGGAAAATGAGCATTTTGGGTCCTCCTGGTGAAGCAGCACCCCAAAGAACCTGGGGAGATCACCAGGTCCTCCTGTGATCTTACCAGCATGGGAACTGGAGAGTGGCTCAGTGGTAGCTTTCCCAGTCTCTCCCACCTTCTCTTCTCTCACTCTGCCTAACAAGCTGCTGAGAAAAGTTTGGACAAATGGGTTATTGCTCCTGAAATAATTGCAGATAATTATATAAAGATTAATGGCCTCTTCTTGAAGAGCTACCAATGCAGGCTCCGTCATCTTCAAGTGCTGTTGACCTTTCCAGGAAATGGGAATGAGGAAATGCAGTGCGAGGGGGGTTGGGTAAACAATATGTAATTTAGAGGCTTTAAAATTATGGGGAGAGCCAGACTGATGTGATTCCCCACGTTCATCCCCCTGCTCGCTGCAGTTTGTGGACAGACAGTGGTAGCTGGCTGTTTACCAGTGATAAAGTCAGGAAGGGTAAAGTGCAAAATGCCTCAGAGCCAGCAGAACAACCTATTGGTAGCAAGAAAAAGAAAACACAGACGTGTATCACCTCCCCCAGCATCTGATAGAGGGCTCTTCCTATGGACTGAGCTTCCGTTATCCATGGGCAAAGGGAAGAAAAGCCAAGGATGCAGTGAGGAACTCAAGGTCTTCTTCACTTTGGGCTTTGCTGGCAACTGATGACCTTCAACAACCTGGTGGTGGTGATCAGATCAGGGATGGAAAATGCATTAGGAGCTTTGTGAGGGGATCACGCCACCAGCTGAATGATGCCATAGGGATGTCTCTAGATGATGGTGAGAAGGCTGAAGGTTGTCAGCCCCACACCACAGCGGGGGACAGCCGTCTCTGGGCCAGGCACTGGGTTCTTGAAATTAGTGTCCCCAAAGCAGTTTTGAGAAAGGAGTTGTCATGAACCTTCTCATCTTGGTTATTAATTACCTTTTGTTACCTCCCACTAATTACCTTGCTGCTGCAAGGCGACCCTGGAAGAAGAGGTGGAGAAAACCCTTGAGTGCACGTGCACAAGGCTGGCTTTATAGATTCACTGTCAGTTAAAAAAACACTCATCCACAGAAGTAGACATCCCACTTAAGTGCCCAAAGGTCAGCTTCATGCCAAGAGCAGCCCTCTGTTCCCTTCCTGAACTTAATGCCACTAACTTCTGAGTCCCTCTGGTAGCCCTGGCAGCTCTCCTAAATGTCCCACTCATGTTGAAGAGTCCCTGTGCCAATCTGAGCGACCAGTGTGTCCGTGCTGGGGGGGATGTGCTGAGCGAGGCAACGTGAAACATACCCCCAGAGTCCAGGGTGAGTCAAGTGACATGAGCCCCTGGAGGGGGCTCAGGGAAGGTTTTCATCCTGCTGGACTGGAGCTGGAATAGTACTAGTGGGGAAAAGAAAGATAAAGAAAAAAATAACCCCCCCCAAAAATATAAATAAATTAAAAAAAGATGGAGTTGCCTTGTAAATCAGGGATGGCCGGGAGACAAGCCCTGGTCACGCGTGTTAGGACTGACTGGCTTCATGTGAGGCTTCTCAATAGCGTCTGTGTGTGGAGGAGACACTGGCCCTCTGTGGAGGGCTGCACGTCCCAGGAGAGCTGCCGGGTCACAAGTGCTGCATGTGACTGGAGACCGTCACCCCAGGAGGAGGCCCCCACCATGGCCAATCCATCTTGATGGTGGAGTTAAGGACAGTGTGTGTAGGGACATCCTGTCTCAGGAAACCTCTCCCAGCTCCCACGATCAGGAGAGTTAGAGAAGGAAAGGAATTTTACTTTTTGGTTTTTTGATGGCTTCATGTTAAAAATGCTCCCAACGTCCTTTGAAAATGTTTTCCGGGGGGCTTGGTGGGCTCCTGCACGGGAGCTGTGCAACGTGGTTCTTGCTGCTGTGAGCTGATGAGGAGAAGGCTTTTCCTGTGGACAATTCTCGCTTGCCACCCAGAGATCTCCATTGGGATTTAAGATGGGAAAGCAGCACATGGGCAGTAGCTGATGCCCTCTGTTCAGTTCCTAAACATGATGATGGGAGGTTCCTTCGTGCTGAGATGTCTCTCCACCCATGAATGCACTGGAAATACTCACTTTGGAGCAGGTGAGAGCCCTGTGTGCTCCGTTGACAGCCTCTGGAAGAAAGGACCTGGTCCAGACTGCTGGGATGCCATGAGAGTCTCACCACCCATCTGGAAGTAGATCAAAGATGGGGAAGGATCAGCAGAGGAAGTCAAAGTCAAGTGGAAGAAAAGTGTCCTGGTGCTGTGATAAAAAAAACTGTAGGAGGAAACAACACTTCCTACACTGAGCCAGGGGCTTTATCACAGCAAGAAAAGTGCCTGGACCTTTCTAGGTTCTTTTTTTGCCTCCTTCACTGTAAATCACCCTCAGTCTTCTCTGATCTTCCTCACCTATAGGAAATCTTGTGCACCAGGGAATCTCAGAAAGCATCTAGTCCATCCCCTTGCCTCCACCCACCATCAGCTCCACCTAACCCAGTGGTGGAGTTTGTCCACCTTGTTCTTACAATCCCCTGGCCTGAAGGTGTCCTGGCATCTAGAGGGGACGTCCAAATGCTTCAAGAGCCTTTTCATTCAATGTTTTTCCTGTGGCAGGGGCCAGCCTGCCAGGCTTGGGCAAGTAGTTTGTCTGTCCTGGAGCAGTTTCCCCCAGAGGAAGAGCTTCCTACAGCCCATGGAGGCAGGATGAAGTCTTTGAAGATCCCAGAGGGAGATACTCCCTGCCAAAGGCAAAAGTCAACACGAGAGGAAGCAAACCCTGCAGCCAGGTGTTTGTTCCCCATCCTGTGAGGTTTGGAACTCCTCAGGTGTCATCCCAGTCATGGAGATGGTGTCAACACTGAGTAATCCCCCATGGGTGGTGGGTGTCTCAGAGCTTTCCTATCATGACTCCCAGGGATGTCCCTGCTATTCATGTGCATTCCACAGGTCTCTGCCATTGACATCACCTGCTTTTAGGTAACTGAGTTAAGATCCTAATGCTGCTTGTTAATTAATGGGGACTCTGTCTCCACTGGCACCCAGTTGCCCTGTGGGCACTCCACAGACTCTTGAAGGCTGACTGACCAGTGGTTTCAGGTGGTGGAAAACGCTTTCCTCCAACATCCCACCTCCCCTCCAGCTCTAGGGGATGCAGGGTGAAGGCATCTCACTGGTGGAGGGCTGAGATGAGCCCCCCCAGCACTTCCCCCTTGAGGAGGGGAAAGCAAAAGTGGAATAAGAATTTGAAATAACTCCCCCAGAATGTAATTCATGCCCCCCTAAACTCTGCTGGGACAGTGGTGCTGCTCAAAGGGTGAGCTGGGTCCTGCCTGTTTATTTTAAGCTGAGAGCCGGAATGCTCACGCCAGTTACTTAAAAGAAAAGTTTGTTTCTGTGTTCTGCTAATTAACAGCCTCTGAGAGGCACCCAGAACCTATCTCTGGGGCCCAGAGTGTTGCAAAAACATGGAAAGGTTAATTGAAGGCAATGGGAAAACAAGAATCCCAGCTTTAACCTTCTCGGTCTGCCCTTGTTATGCTAACAGCATGGTGCAGGCAGATTTAATGACTCCTCATTACCCTGCTACCTAATTAACCTTCTGCCCTGAAACTCAAGAGAGTGGAAGGAAGAACCTCCCTGCCCAGGAACCCCTTCTGCCAGCAGCCTCCAGGGTTAAAGGAGACATCTCCGGCGCTGCCAGGCTCAAATCCCTGCGTGGCTTCCAGATGATTCCTGGTAAACGGAGAAGAAGGGCAGTGGCTGGTGTGTGTCTCTCTTGGGGTGGCTTGGTGGCAGCTGGCCATGTGGCTATGGGCAATCTGAGTGCCCTTTGCTCCCAGGGAGAGAGGTGGCACCAAGTTGCCACTGGAACAGGCAGAAAGACCTGCTGTTTGGTATGATGGGGATGCTGGTGCCAGGGATGAGGGTCAGAGAAGATGTCCCAGGGAGGGCAGAAACCTGGAGAGCTGCCCCCTTCCACCCACAGCCATGGGGAGAAGGAGCAGGGGCAGGGTCTGCTCTGCCTGGTCGTGTCCCTCTCTGCTGGCAGCGGGAGCAGCTTTCACTCCAGATTGGTTAACGGAGCAAAAAACATTACCCATGGCTTTTGCTGGAGCAGCTTTTGCTTCCCTCCTTGCCTCAAATGTTGCTTGTAAGTGAAGTCAAGGACTTTTGTCTCCGTGATTTCCCTTCCTCGATGTTTGCTGTTGGGCATCACGTTTGCAAGCATCGGTTTGTCGGGTTCTCATCCAGCTCCTGCCTTTGGGGATCAAACCTATAGCCACAACTGTTTTGGGTGTAATTGAGCTAATTTGCGTGCTCCATGAAATGAATCACTGTCAGTCAGTTTGTCAGACGCACTCACATGGTATCAGCTGTGCCCACAAATAGCATCCAATCTGGAATCAGAGATTCATGGGGCACTGTAACACCCTCCTGCTGCTACCACTGTGTGGGACCAGCGAGGAGGTCCAGCTTCAATGTGAGGTGGTGGTTGCACAGGAGGATGTCCATGAGAGCCATGCTGTGGTCAGAAAGGTCTCTGGTATCTGTTTTCCCTGTGATGGTCAAGGTGGTGATGGCCAAGCCTGGATTGCATGGGCACTCTGAGTTGTGGGTGAGACGTGGAGACCCACGCTGCCAACAGAGCTGTCAGGAGCTGCTGTTGCTTGATGGGGTCTGGCCCCACCTCTGAGGGCTGTGAGAAAGCTGAGCCACCAAACGTGAGGCCAGTCAGTGACTTTTTGGCTTTTGTTACAGGAATTATGGGGTTTTTTCTTGGTATCCCAGTCTGGGACGAGTCAATGGGTCTTACAGAGCATATGACATCATGACCATAGTCTCCAGCAGGACTGTTGAACACCTTGGTTCACATTAGCTCTCCTTCTAGGAGCAGCTGGGCAATCATGGAGCTTTGGGGCGAGATACGGGCAGTGGACAGAGAATGAGCAGGAGCAGAAGTGTCTCAGTGGGCCACAGCCACACCATCGGGGAAAAATGCAGAAGCCAAGAACTCCAGTGAGATAATGTCACCCCAAGCCCTCCTAGAAAGGGCAATGGTCTGCAAGGCTTATCTTGGCTTTGTTGGCAGTACATGGGTCTCCTCTTTTGATGTGTCAGTGAACTGCAGAGAAGAAAGGACTTTCTGGAATTTGTTCTCCAGAACGTTTGCCCAGGGTTTGATTTCTTTCCAAGCCGCCGGTTTGGTCATATCCTGCCTGTCCCTACGGAGAGAGATGGGGTCGTTGGCATGGACTGACCCAGCCTGCTGTAACTCCCAGTGTCTGTGTGGTAGTTCCTGTGTGTTTGACTGGGATGGAGCCTGCACACAGGGTGCACCAGAAGGGTGGTGGAACAACTCCTTCTGCCTTTCTTCTCTCTCCCTTCCTGGAAACTATTGATGCTGTTGCTTCTGAACAATGAGGAAAAGGACCCCCAGGGCCAACTGCTTGGGGGTGAGGGACAACAGCCTAAAGTGGTCCTGGCACACTCCACTGACACGAGCTAGTGGGGTCCCAGCCCCACATACCCCCTGCTTCATTCCACTGTACTTTGGTGGCAGGAGAGGACATTGGCAGAAGGATGAAGGACAGCACAGTTTCTGATGATGCTTTCTCAAAGTCCTGACATGGCTTCGTTGTCTTTCATGGCCAGACAAGTATGAGCGTCTTGAGGTCCTCTCTGTGGGTGAGGCAGTCTGGAGTCCTCTACACCTGCCAGTGGCTGCTGGTCCAAAGGGATCAAGCTGTTGGGTTCTGGCATGGTGTCCACTATGTTGACAAGGTGAGAGGTTGAGACTGGCTCCTGGTGTCATCTGGGCAGCTGCACCACCTTGGGTACCTCTGCTGATGGGCCACCAAGGAGCTGGCAAAGACCCCTTGTACCGCTGTCCTTGCCAGGACTAGGCCTGAAGATGGTCCCTCCTAGACCCAGTCTGCAGCTGAAGGACAGGTCTGGAGGTGGCTGATGGGGTCCCTGAGGGAGCAGCTGCTGTACCAGGAGTGCCAAGCGCTAAGCCAAAGTGGAGCACATGGGAAGAGTCCTCCTCTCCCTTTCCCATGAAGCTGGAAGAGCTGCTCTGTGATTGCTGTGGTGGGAACTGGAGTGACGATCGTGTGAGGAGCCCTTCCCACCCCTTCAGGAAATGGGATGCTGCTGGAGCTATTTTGAGACAAATGCTGCTTGTTTTGGCCCTGACTGGACTGCTTTGGTCATCACCTCGCTCAGGTAGCTATTTTTGGTCTTGCCAAGAATTGACTTCCTGAAGGGAAAAATTATGTAGAAGGACCTTGTGTTCCTGAGCCCTCGCAAAGCTTTCTGAGAGCTTCTTGGCTTTTCCCAGGAGCAGTGGTGACCAGGAGCATGGGCAGGAGGAGATGGAGAGATGGTGTCCTTGCCCTGGGAGGCGTTGGGGCAGCAGGAGCACAGTCTGATTTGCCGGTGACTGCTGCAAGTCCCCATGGGATGGCAAAGCTCTCCCCAGGGTTTGGCCCTGCTCCTGCTGGTGAGGAAACCTTCCTTGGCCAAGCAAGTGGAGGTGAGCACAGCTGAGTATCTCCCTGGTTGCCTTCACAAGGACTCACTTGGGCATCACCAAGGTGGAGAGGGTGGACCACTGAGCTACCAACCCAAACTGGTGCGTGGAGTGACTGTGGTGGGAAGCCCTGCTTTGCCCCAGTGCTGGTTGCTGGGACCCTGCTGTGGGTCCCCAGCCCAGAGGGAGAAGATCTGTGATCCCATGTGTTCCAAAAGCACTGGGACCCAACACGACTCCTCCTTGGACCTGCTTCTGGCGGGACCCTGAGCTTCCCTGCTCTCCAGCCTCAGGGCAAGGGGCTGGCGTTGGCCAGAAGATGGTGCTGGTTGGAAAGTGATTGAAGACCTTGCTCTGCTCCGCTCCTGCCGGCAGAGGAGTTTCGGTATTTTATTTATTTCTTCCCCCAGCCTCCTCCTTCCTATCAGAAACACAGTAAAAATAACTCGGCATGTTTAATGGTCCCACATCTACTGCGCGGGGCCCACCGAGTTATTTATTGCATCCAGCAGGTTACTGAGAGCTAAACTGCAGTAACGCGAAACCTGAGGCGAAGGCTGCTTCTGGGCAGAGGGTTCTCTGGGCAACTAATGGAAGCATAACCCTGATTGATAATGGTTTTAGGCTTATTTATTTTTCCCCAGGATCCTCCTCAACATCCTCCTGAATGGCTGGGCTGAGCCAGGCTGCCCCGGCAGTGGGGTAACTCTGGGGATTCCCCCCCAAAAGTAGCAAAAGAATTATTGAAGGGTTTGGGTGGGATGGGACATTTAAAGCCCATCCATTTCCAACACCCTGCCCTGGGCAGGGACACCTCCCACCAGCCCAGGTTGCTCCAAGCCCCATCCAGCCTGGCCTTGAACCCCTCCAGGGATGGGGCAGCCACAGCTTCTCTGGGCACCCTGGGCCAGGCTCTCACCAGCTTGGAAGAGAACAAAGCCCCTTTTGGGCCTTTTCGGGACTGAAAGGGGCTCTTAGGTCTCCCCAGAGCCTTCTCTTCTCCAGGCTGTATCCCCCAACTCTCAGCCTGTCCTCCCAGCAGAGGGGCTCCAGCCCTCCCAGCATCTCCATGGCCTCCTCTGGCCCCACTCCAACAGGTCCATGTCCTTCTTGCTCTGAGGGCTCCAGAGCTGGAGGCAGTGATGCTGCTCATCAGCAGTGCAGGCTCCTTTCCTCCTCCCGTCTATGCATCTACAGGGGCTTGTTGGGGGCTGGAGGTGGTTCTCTGAGAGCTGCTGGGGTTGAAAGCAGCACCCTTTCCTGCACTTCCCCACCAGCACAGAGCCCTTAAGGTCTGTAGATTCCTGTGCTGGGTCTGTTATCCCAGTTTTGGGCTGATTTAAATGAGAGTTTTCCAGAAGGTTAGGAGTGAGATTTTCCAGTGTAGCTACACGCTGTGCCTGGATCCCGCTGCCAGGAGGGAGCTGCCTTCGGATCATGCTCAGGCACTAACCGGGAGTGAAGGAGTCTGTGGATGTGGTGGTGGATCAGGGACCTGGCACTGAGCAAACCACTTCTGCCTCCTGGTGGGTACAGAAGCTCTTCCCTTTCCCTGAGGAAGGAGGAGGCAGTCGAAGGGGCAGAAGCTTACCGTGTCCCCCCTGCCTGGGGACTCCTTGTGCACATCCCTGGGGCTCAGAGCTGGCTGAGGACCTCGGAGAGGTTGCTTTAGGGGCTCTGTGCCTCCACCTCCCAACCTGAAGATGAGGATCCTCTGTTCCTGGAGAGCCTCAAGGGCTCACATGTGATGAGACACTCCCAGGGCAGTGAGTCCTGGTCTCCAGGGCCAGAAGGTGTTGCTCTAACTCCAGTAAGGTAGAGGGGGTCCAGTACCCAGGCTGGGTTCTCTTGGTGACAGTAAAAGGACCTTTCCAGCGTTGCTGGTCCTCTGGCATCCTTCCCTTCAGGGGAGGCTGCTGGGGGTCACGCAGTACCAGCGACCACACTTTGGTCCTGGAGGTGAGAGGTGAAGCTAAACCAAATTGAGTTTATATTCCCTGCACATCCCCAAAACCCCAATTCATAGAAGGATGAAGGGTTTCTTCTGGGAAGAAGCCCGTCCTTTGGGACTCTGCCCTGTGGATGCCTGGGTGCACCCCAAAACCCGGAGGGAGATGGCTGCAGGGGTCTGGGTTTTCTGGAAGGGTGTTAGGGGGTGGGAGGGGAGCAGGCTGGAATTTATTCTGAGCTCATCAGAGAATTAAATCATTATTCCCCAGGATGAGGATCTATGGTTATGGCTCTCAAAAGCCCCCGACACAGGTCAGGTGAGTGGGTGGGAGCTGCTCCCAGGTGCTGTGTCGCATCAAGGGGAGCTGCTGGAGAAGAGATTGTCCCTACACGTGTCCTGGGAGCAGGGGCTCCTACAGGACTGCTGTCCCTTCTGGAGGGGGGGGTATGCTTAGTTTGGACATCCTTTCTACTGCAAACTGTCTCCACTGGGATCCCTGGGCCTATTATAGGCTGATTAAATATTAAAACAATTCATTTTGTACTTAAACTGTTCCGAAGGCTCCTGCTGACGATGACTTTGAAGTCTGCGGTGAAAGGGTTTGCTCTCATTTTCTCCTCCCCCTGCCCTGATCCCTTCCATCCCCACCTTTCCCTTCTCAGGGAGGGGAGGGAGAGCCCTGGCCAGGTCTGGCTGTCCCAGCGCCAGGGTTTGGCTCGAGATGGTGAAAAGGGTGTTTTGCCCTGTGTGTGGAGGCTTGTTTGGTGTTTGAAACTGCTGGAGCAGGCGGCAAGCTGTAGTTGCTGGTGGCAGGGACCAGCAGAGCCCTTGGTGGGAGCCAGCTGTGTGCTCTGAGTGTGGATGCTAGGAGGAGAAGGGGCTGGGGTGGCACCAGAGCTGCACTTCTCCTCCGTGGGGACAGCAGGTCCATGCCTGGTGCTGTTGGTGTCCTGAGAGCCCCCAGGAGCTGAAGGACAGGCTGTGCAGGCAGCTGGGTTTCATGGCAGGGAGGTCCATGCTGGCTGTCCTGTAGACTGGCAGCAGGAGGTTGGTGCATGGAGGTGAAACCACCCCATGCATCCTTTGGTCTCTTCAGGACCCTGAGCTTGAAGCACCCTAGATCTGGGTGCAAAGCTTCTTTTGGCCGTGTGGGGCACGTGGCATCCTACCTCCTCCCCTGGTCTGTGGGGTGCTGTGGGTGGAAGCATGTGTGCTACCTGGAGTGACACCCACGTGAGGTGCACGGCAAGGGAGGGGGAGACGCAGCCTGGGAGGGCAGGATGATACGTTGGGAGTCTCTTCCACCGGGTTGTTTTTTCATCCCAAATACCTGGCTCTGCATGGAAGGAACATGGAGACATGGGAAAGGCAGCCAGCATCCAAGGTCTCCATGGCAGCCCCTTCGAGGGATGGAGTTGACCCATTTGGGTGGGCTCAGGCATTGTCCATCTCTGCGCTGAGCTTTGTCCCCTGGCCTGTGCCCGTTTCTCCTCCCTGTCCACCTCAGTGGGGTTTCTGTGGACTCTGCCACCCTGGACATCACTTGGAGAAAGCAAGAGGAGCTAGATCCAAGAGGGAGAGTGTAACTCCTGGGAGACAAAGGCTTGCTCGTGGTCTGCTGGGGACCAGGTCCAGGGCAGGAACGTCCTACCCCTGGAAGGATGCTTGAGCAGCTGGAGGGCTCGGTGCTTAAATGTCAAGCTGCACCCTCCCTGTTTGTGCCCCCTGGTCCCAGCTCAGGACCTGAACCTCCTCTGCCCACTGCGGGTGAAAGAAAAGCTGGATGGCAAATATTTCATCTTCCCAGCTGGATTTGGCTTCCTTCCCCCTTTCCTCCTCCCCCCCTCTCCCTTCTCCAGCCCCGTCTTTTACATCTGTTGTATGTGAAATCCAGCAAACTCTCAGCAGAGCTCATTACTCACGGCCCATTGCTCTGAAAAGGGCCGAAAGGTCCTGCACGTAATGATTTGGAGGTGATTTGTATTTAAGAGGCTTGGCTTTCAGATGCTGGGCAAGGGAGGAGGAGGGGAAATTAAATAATTGAAAGCTGGTGGGGAAGGGTAGGAGAGAGCCCTGGATGGAGGGAGAGGACCAGAGTTTCTCCTGATCCTGAAATGTTTTGGCTCTCCCTGCATCGGCTGCACGGATGCAGACTTAAAGCATGTTTTAAGTAATAAAACCAATTTTTCCAGCAGGTTGTTGCTGGTGGCACCGCAGTGGCCATCCACAGGGCAAAGGGGTGAGTGATGCTGGAGGCTGCAGCGCTGTCCCCGAGCCCAGGCAGGACACACCGGGTGGCCCAGAGCCTCTCCAGGAGCATGGCTCCCTGGTGGAAATCCGCAGTGAGAGCCTCAAAGAATGTTTCTGGAGATCTCAAAGCAAAAGGAGACCCCCAGGGGGGTGATCCCTGCTTGGTGGGTGGGGAAACTGAGGCACAAAGGGTAGGAATGGTTTGTTTGGGAGAAGGGCTGGGTGGTCTGTGTGGGACTTGCCTGAAAGCTCAGCAAAGTGGGGTGTGGAGCTTAGGCTTGGTCTAAAGCAACGCTGTTCCTCTTCAGCATCTTTCCTTCTCTTTTTTTATTTTGGAACAAAACATCAAAAAAAAAAATCTACCAGATCTGATTCTACCCAAAAATAACAGGTTTGTGGCAGGAACCAAGCCTCCTGTTCGTTGCTCCTGCTCTTCACTGTCTATCAGGGTGCCAGACCCCAGTTTCCCCCCAGTGATGCTGGCTGTTACCAGGGTCTGGCAGCAGCTTTTGGCTTCTGGAGAGCAGTGTGTGCCCGCGGAGCCCCTTCTGCACTTGAACTTGGAGCTTCCCTTCCAAATCCTGCTTTTAACCCTGACCCAGACTCCAGCCTTGCTGCAAATACCTGGGGGGAACCTATTCCCCAGCCCCCCGCAAACCCTCAGATACCGATATCCTTCCCAGTGCCCTAACGAGCTCCCGGCATTTCGGGGGTCCCCAGGGGCGGGCAGATGGCCCATTAGAGCAGCATTAAGGGCTGGGGGGGCCACTTTTATTCAGGCTGGTCAGCCCGGGATCTGAAAATCGGGTCAGATTAGGCTGCCTGATCCGAAGCTAACGAGTCGGGCGACGGCCAGGGGAATGAAAGCCAAAAATCAATAGCCTGGGAAGATCTGATGCTTCTCCACGTGCTGCTCCTGTATTTACTGACTCTGGGCAGGTTTGTGTATTTACCCACTCTGTGCAGAGAGCGGGGAAGTTTTAGGAGCCTCCCCTGCAGTCTGGTGTTTAACCCTTGTGTTTTCTCTCCCTCAGTCCAGTTTTCTCTCCCAAGACATTGGTGTGGGCATCCTCCCAGAGCACCACATTCCCTCCCCAAAAGACATGCCGTGGAGGTATGCTCCTGACTCTCACGGGTAAGTCTAAGAAAATGAGTTTTCCTGTAATTCAGTGCCAGCTCAAGCAGGAACCGAGCACCCCTTGCCCCAAAATTTCCATTTATGTTGAAGTGACCGGAGCAAGGGAAAGGGCTGGGGAAGGTAAAGCCCCCTCATGTTGGAGACGCTGGTATTCAGCCCTAGTGCCCGAATGCCTTTCCTTCAAGGCTCTTGGGAAAACCCTTCTCTATTGATTTTTATTTTTTCGGGGGTAGGGGGGGAAGGCAAGGACAAACAGCACTTTTGTTCTCCCTACCCCCCGCTCTGCTCTCAAGCCTGTCTGGAGCCAGCTCTGCAGCTGGTGCCCTCTGCTCTGCTGGGGACTCGCAGCCGGTCCTGCCCGGAGCAGCTCGGCAGGAGGTGTCCGTCCGTCCGTCCTTCCCTCCTTCACCCTGCCCAGCAGCCAGAGCAGATGGCTGGGGCCGGGGGTATCTGCCCACCCCTGCCACCTCCTTCTCTTCAGGAGCTGTGATTTAAAAGCGCTCAAGCGACGCTGGGCTGCTGCTCCCAGCGACCTGCTGAGCTCCCTCCGGGAAATTACATGGTGGGATGTAGGTGTAACATGTTCTACCATGGAGCTGCTGGCTAGGGTGGCACCCTGGGTGTTTCTGCAGGGTGCTCAAGCCCTCTCCTGAGGACTGGCAGGCTGGGAGGTGGTACCTCTGCTTTGGAGAGAGGTGGGAGGTGGGTTCCTGGATGCTTGCACAGGATGCTCAAGCCCTCTCCTGAGGACCAGCGGGTTGGGAGGTGGTGCCTCTGCTTTGGAGAGAGGTGGGAGGTGGGTTCCTGGCTCCAGGCTCTAGCACAGGAGCCTGAGGGGGTCATACAGCTCAAAGCTGACCATCAGTAACCCTGCAGTTGTCACGCTGAGAAAGTGCTGGAGGAAAGGAAGGGCGTCAGAGGAAAGCTCTGGATGCTGCATTGCAGGCTGGAGGCAGAGAAGCGGGTGCCTTGGATGGGGCTTGGAGCAACCGGGGGTGTCCCCACAACTAGTGCAGGCTCAGAGCTTACTTAAAATGACTCTGTCCTGTGTCCCCAGGAACCTCCTTGTCTCTTCTCTGAGCCCCATCTGGACAGGATGGGACAGGAGCTATTCTCTGGTGCAGAAGTACAGGACCGCCAGCATCTACTCTTCTGAGCACTCCTTGCCCATCCCTGGGCAGAGTAAGTATCCTGTCCCCTTTCCTGCCACGTCCCTGGTGTGTGTGTCCCCATGTCTGTCTGCCCATGCCTACTACAGGTCATGGCTATGCAGAGAAGAGTAAAAGAAAAAATGCATATTTAGAGGCAATCCTCCTCTTGATGTTCTTGTTGCTTCTAGCAACAACTTAGGGTGTCCTGTGCCACCAGGTTTTCTTGGGACATCCCAGGTCTCCGGCCCAAACGTGTGTGTCCTCTCTTTACCCGTGACTTCTCCACATCCCATGACAACATTCCCCACCTGGTGCACTGGTGGTGGGGGAAAGCATGCCTTTAATTTAATTAAATCCCCCCTTTTACATCCCCAGATCAGCTTCTCAGGGCTGGTGAGCCCTGATCTCATCCTGGGGATCCAGGGCTTAAATCAGGCACAGAGAAGGAGACAAACCTGGGAGGGGAGGTGGGTGGCTCTCACATCTTCCCCATTAATGCTTATTGCCCGAAACTTCTTAGAAAATTTCTTAGGTTACATATATAAAAGAAAATATAATAAAGCCAGAATGAAGACGTGGGGATGTACAAAGCCTTGCATCAGTAGGAATATTTTCCTGGGAAACAAAATCAATGGTAAACAGTCCATTGCAGAGCTACGCCAGACCAGCTGGAACGAGCCCTAAATATTTATTATTAATACCAAAGCTGTTTATTTTTTAACATATTAAATAGGTCATATATCTCATCTAATAAAACCTCTGCGTCCGGTGCCGGCACTGCTGGGCTGGAGGAAGGTTTTGCTTTTGAGGTCTGAGCAGAGAGGGGAAACAGAGGAGTCCCTGCTTGGGCTGGGCAGCCTGCGCTGCTCAGACATCACCCTCTCGGGTGAGATCTGCCTCCAAGTGTGAATGGAAGAGTCTCCTTCATGTGTAACTCTGTGACTTCTTCCAGCATCTCCCAGGACGTGGTCTAGAAACATGACCAGGGGGTGCAGGTTCAGCTCTCAGCCCATCCAGGGATTCCCCACGTCAGGATGGATCAACCACTTAACCTAGACTGGGCTTCGGTCTAGAAATGGGATTGCACCAGCCAGCCCTCGGGGATCCCAGAAGTGACTGGGATGCACACGGTGGCAGCAAATGCTCTTTTCCCCCTTCAGAGACATCATTAAGCAAATATCTACAAAGCTTCCTGAGCTTCAGAGGCTGAAATCTTGAAGTTGGCTGGATGCTTAAGTGCTGCCAAGTCCAGGTGTCGGGGGGGAAAGTGTTGTACAAAGCCCCCCGCATTTTAAAATTCCCATCCAGTAGCATTAACCCCCCATCAATCTGCTCGGGCCCTCTAGGAGCTAAGAGAAGCTGGGTATCCTCAGTGAATTTCCTTCCAAATGCAGTGAAACCCCTGTTCCCAACCTCACAGCAGTGTGAAGTGCGACAGCCAGCTCCAGAGTTGACTCTGCCCATCCCTACCCACCTACATCCACCCTTCGTGCTGGGTGAAGGAACCTTCATGAGGATGAGGGGAAACCTTCAGTTCTGTTTCCAGATGAGAGATAGTCCTCCCAGAATGTCCTTTTGCTTTGAGGACCTGAGGTGTCTGGGATTAGACTTGCAAGAGAGCAAGACTTGAAAGAATCTTGGAGGGGTTCAAGGCCAGGTTGGATGGGGCTTGGAGCAACCTGGTGTGGTGGGAGGTGTTCCTGCCCAGGGCAGGGGGTGGCACTGAATGATCTTTAAGGTCCCTTCCAACCCAAACCATTCTGTGATTCTATGAAAACTAATAATTGTCCTTTAAATCTCCCCCACTGGCAGAGTCATAGCACTGCTCACCTACCCAGAGGTGATGGGTCCTCTCTATCCCATCTACCAATCCCTCTTCCTCCTATGGGAACTATGGCATCTCCATTCCCCACCATGAGTGTCCCTCTCTAAATGGTCTTTGCTGTTTCTCATTTCCCTGTCTCCTTCACCCCAGCCGCTGTGCAGGAGCCAGTCCTGGGCTCCTCTTGTTGATCAGAGGGAAGCGATCCCTGTAGGATGTGCTTATGGACCTTTGTCCTGGTGGAGACATGGATTTTTGCTTCTTCCAGTGTGTACCCAAATCAGGCTGCACAGCTTTTAGCGTGCTTACTGGCCTGGTTTGACCTTGTGCATGCTGGTGCTCTCCAAGACAAGGTCCAAGCAGGGGTGGCCCAGGCCAGGGACTGCTCCCATAAGCAGGGCAGGTTCAACCAGTCCCTTCAGCAAAGCCTGGGAGTGACCTGCAGAGACGCAGAGAATGGGTTGGGTTGGGTTGGGTCGGAAGGAAACTTAAAGATCATTGAGTTCCATGGGACGTGTTTGGGAGCACAGATGTCTTCTGAAAGTCAAAATATCTCATTTTCACATCATTTGAGCTTTTGCACATCTTCTGAAGGCTGTCAAACCCTTCCTGCAGGTACCTATGTTCCTCTGTGAGGCAAAAAACACTTCTCCCACCCCACTGCGGTGGCCATGAAGGCACCAGTCCCTTGGCTTTGGCCAACGAGGCTGTAGATTCATCTTGGCATTTGGCATCTCCAGCACCGGGGCCGGGTTCCTTCCCACAAATACCCTTCAGTGTGCCTGCAGCCCCGGCGGTGCCCCCTGCACATTAACATTTAAAACAAAATAGTCAGCCCCATCAGGAGCCTCGCTGGGAGGGACGGCGGCGCGTCGCAAACAGCGTGTAAGTAATTTGTTCAACATTGGTGATAATAAGCTACGCGGAGCAATAAGAACATAAACACGGGCAGGGCTTTGTGTGAGCCTGTGTGGGTAAGGGTTTTTTTTTTTTTTCTCCCTTTTTTTTTTTTTTCTTCTTTTTCTTTTTAATTTTTTTTTTTCCTAAAGGAACCTCTAAGGGGGGAAAAAAAAAGGGAAAAAAAAAAAGGCATGAATGATTCATAGATGCAAGGGGGGAAAAAGATGGAGAGAGGGAGAGAAAGAGAGAGAGAGAGATTAAGAGAGAGGAGCTTCAAAGTGGCTGGAGCCGATTTGAAGTCCTGAGCGTTCCCGTGCTGGGGAGGCCAGCAATTCACCAGAGAGGCCCCGTCAAGCTCCCCCCACCCTCCGCCCCGGCCTCATCCCTGCCTCCTCCTCCTCCTCCTCCTCCTCCTCCTTGCCCACAAACACAGCCTCCCAATCACAAGTTCAAAGTTCACCATCATCTAATGATGTGAAGGCCTCCCAGACCCTCTGTGAGCGGCATCTGTTTATAGGCACGGCCCTTCCCTGGTGGTTTAGCCTGGCTTAAAATGAAAAAAAAAAAAGAAAAATAAATAAAATTAAAAATAAAAAAATAGAGGAGGAGGAGGAATTATGGAATGAGATGCAGGGCTCCCCTTTTTCTTAAAAAAAAAAAAAAAGTATAAAAAATATCTACTGGTGCTGAAGTGCCTTTGATTCTGAATATTAAAAAAGCCCATTAGATTTAAATGTAATGAGAATTTTAACGCTACTGCCTTGATTTGTATTCACTGGCTACCACGGACGCACTTTGGGAGTGGGAAGGAAAAAGCCAGCTCTTGGCTGGAGGAGGATGTCACCCTCGGTCAGGAGCAATGGGTCCCGGTGCCAGAGGGACCAATTTTGGTCCCTCTCCATCCCGGGGATGGGGATCTTTCCAAGGCATCTTCATGCTGGCAAAACTGGCGGCGCAACCACCAGCGCGGTTAAAGCTCAGCATCCTTCCTGCAGGGAAAGTCAGGCATTTCGAAACTTGGTTTTGCTGTGCTCAGAAAGGGAGGAATTCCTTGTCCCTGGAATGCAAGCCTTGGAACAATTTCTTATCTTTTTAATTTTGTCTAAAGAGCCGTTAAAACTTTGCTCTTTCGGTTTAATGTGGTAATTGAATGGAATTCATGTGCTATCATGATGAATCCGCAGGAGGGATGAGTGATGTCTGGAATGAGACCCGTTATGTGTCACAAAATAAATGCCACAATAATGAGCGGCTAATACTCCAATTAGCATTACATGCTCACTTTATTTTATTAATCAAAGGCAGTAACATTCACTGGCCTAATGAAACAGTCTGATGCTTTAATACTTGTGAAAAAGAGGAAGAGATAAGGGCTCGGCACTAATTAGAGTAGCAGCTGATTTTACAAAAGAAACCAAAGTCTGAAATTATTCTCTGGCTAAAATGAGGATGTCAAACACCGCCCATGTTCCAATTTGCAAAATGAAAAGAACAGGACATAAATTCCAAAATTAAAGATAGAAGAAATGCTCTGGCCATCCTACCGTATAAGCATTATGACACATCATTAATAGTAACAACGACGAGGTGTGCGCCGCTCCGACAGAAACATAAGAAATGCTATTGAACAAATAACGCTGTCACAAGGATGAGACCAAAGCTCATATTGAATTTCCAAGTGGACTTCCAAGGATTTCTAAATTTTTTTTAGGAAGGGAATTAGTCTAAACCCAGTGGAAATCTAAATCAGATGATTTTGCAGAAAAGTTTCAGTTTTGACTTGCGTTGGTTTTGTTTGTTTGTTTTTTAGAATGAAAACCCCTGTGCTGAGGTTTCCAGGAATCCCAGATCCCAGAGAGCTGGACAGATCTCGAAACCTTTAATGAAAAGCTGCAGTGTAGGCAACGACGAGCTCTTTAGAGACCACCGTTGAAGCAAGATGTGCTGTCCCAACACATCTTGGTGAAGCAAGGCAAGGAAAGGTTTGTGCGGAAGTTTCTCTCTCTTAAGGCTGGTCAAAGAAGAGAAGAGTTTGACCAAGACGGGAGCTAAGGGGAAAATCCTCTGTCCTGAGCACGTGTCAGGAAACCCTCCAGCCATCGCCCAGACCTGGGTTGATCCGTGGCTTCCCTCCCTTCCAAGCATCCTCCCCTTCCTCTTCCTTGCTCAAGTTACCATCTGTGAGGGCTTGATGAATATTGTAGCACATGACGTGGGGGTCAGTCCTTGACAGAAGGTCTGTTAACCGTTCCAAAGGCTACCTACAACCAAGAGCTCGGCTCCGTACTCTGCCCCAGACCAATCAAAGTTTGGACCAATAACTGGGGGTTCCTTAACCTCTGACAGTGCTTTGGCTTGAACCAAAGGCTCTTTGCTTGTGCTGAAGGTCTGGGATCTGAAAACTGGTGAGCTGTTGCTCCAGACACCCCCATGATGCTTTCAACACCACCGAGGAGTTGAGGGGTTTATGGGGCTTTGAGCAACCTGGTGTGGTGGGAGGTGTCCCTGCCCATGGCAGGGGGTTAGAATGAGCTGATTTTTAAGGTCCCTTCCAACCCAAGCCATTCTATGATCTGCAGAAGGTACTGACCTTTGGTTTTGTGCCTGAATCCTACGCTGACTATGCAGCAGGCCAGGACTGTTGGTCTGAAACTTTCCATGTCCTCATAAACCAAAAAAAATTCAAGGGGCTGGACCAAGCACGGCCCTTCACCTGTTGTGTTGGGAGTCCCTTAAAAATGTCATCTCCATGTGACAAAGAATGAGTAAGGATTGATGTAAAACTGATTGTGTCACCTCCCAGCTCCTTGCATTTCCACAGTTGGAGCTGAAGTTGCAGCCTTTAAGCAAGGGCTGGTGGAGCCCTGGAGGTGGCTGGATTCAAAGCTGCTCGTCCAGCTGGTGCTACCAGAGCGTCCAGGCGGCTGTGCTGCCACTGCAGGCTCTAATGGGATTTTTCCCCAGAGGAAAATTCCTGCTGCGATGCACAGACACACAGAAAAGCACCATTAACTTCACTGGAGGAGCCTCGAGCCTGCTTTCCTTGAGTGTTTTGTAATTAAAACCTCAGTCCTGTTAATACATTAGTGAGATGTTTGCATATAATTCATCAAATGTTTATGAAAACGCGTAACAAATAATCCTGACAAACAAGTTGCTTAATTGAGATAAGGGAAGGGAAGCCTTGTGAATTTTTAATAAAAAGGGGAAAAGCAAGCATGCTACGTTAATCAGATGAAGTTATCTCATTCAATATTTTCAAGTGACTTCTCTAGTGCACATTTTATTTAATATATTACCCAAGAATATCTTGATCTCCCAATGAGATTTGCATAGAAAACCCTCTCTTGCAGCGAGCACGCCATTGGCTTGAGGCGTTCCCTCAGCTATTGATCAAAATCTCGTGTTTTTTGTTCCTGACAGATAACAACATTAAAGCCTTCCTGGGATTTGCGCTCTCTGCAGCTGGAAGAGGAGCAACTAACCCAGCCGATGCCTAAGTGTCTTTCTCCAGGTGAGCACTTCACTCTGTCCTGCAGCACCATCGATGACGTTGATGCACGTACCATGGTGGCTACCTCAGCAGAGAGGCAGAGAGCCTTTCTCTGACCTCAGACACAACAATCACCTGCCCCTTCTTGCCTGTTTTCATGCCTATTTTCACCTGGGCTGATGATCTCAGGGTGATTTATCTCACCTCCTGTGAGATACCTGAAAATTAGATGTCCAGGTCTAAGGTAGACACCTCAGGAGAGCAATGAGACTCACGGAACCTGTCTTAGATGCCGAGCTTTTGGCTGGCACAGCTCACACACAGCAAGTCTTTTTTTTTCCCCCTCTACTCATTATAAAGGGTGAGAGGGAAGAAGAAAGGACCAGCTCAGACTTGAATGCTTTGCCTCCAGAGGTTTCAGTGAGGATAGAGGTATCCTGGTTGGAGCAGGGCTCTGAGCAAGCTGACCTTCTTGAAGATGTCCCAGCTCACTGCAGGGGGGTTGAACTAGATGGCCTTTAAAGGTCCCTTCCAACCCAAACTATTCTATGATTCTGTCCCACCATGGCTATCTCCTCTTGGAGCAAGAGGCTGTCAGTCCATCCTTCTTGCAGAGGAAGCTTCTTGAGCACAAGGAAGCTCCACCAGTGAGTTAGGTGCTGGCATGTGCCCTGGGGGAAGATAGTCTCAGCCCAGATTAGCCTGTTTTGTTTCCTCCACCTTCTTGTAATCATATTGGGATCATATGAACATTTCAACCTGAATTTGTTGGGAGGAGGTGGTTGTTCTAAAGCACAACATTCAAAGGTCAGCCTGACCTTTCTAATCCCTGATTTAGTTTAAGTTTTGAAAGTAATGATGGACAGGAAAAGGAGTACGGCTTGGGAATAGAACAGAAGGAAAGAAAGGATGGAGAAAAAGGGCTTGGGGCAGGGAGAGGCGGAGATTTGTGACTGATGTTAATCAGAGGTACCAATGTCTGGGGAGAATGGACGGGTAAAACTTGCACACTGAGCCCTCACGTCTGGATTAGAGCACCAGCACATTGTCTTGCTTTGGTTTCCCTGGCAGACCCTCGCATCTCCTGCATGGTCCTTCTCCAGTCCCAGTTCCTGCCCATGCCCTGGCTGGTTGTGGCCACCCAACACCCTGCAAACTGTGTGGGACCTTCTCCGTGGGGGTCCAGAAGCAAGGAGAGGGAAGCTGCAATTAGGAGCTGGAGGTGAAAATAGCTCAGGCCCAACAAAGCCCACCCCACCAGGTCTGATTGCACTCCCAGAGTACTCACCCAGAGCAAGCTGGCGATGAAGAAACACAGGCTACATGGCTTAAAAAGCTCCGAGCCCAGAGTCAGCATTTCTGCCCTTACCTGCCTCATGTATTATTTAGCTCGGGACTTGTTGATGCGCACTTATATTTTGATCCCAGTGGAGTTGATGATCTTCTTTCCCCTGAATAGCCTCGCCGCGCTCGCCCCGCCGTCGGTGGGCTCTGGATGGAGCAGGGCTGGTGCTCACCACTGGGGGGTCAAGGATGGGGGGCTGGAGGATGGACGTCACGGCCGGGGCTGGCTCTGGCAATGGTAGGGGAAGGAGTTGGGGGGCAGGGATGGGAGAGGGGTCTATGGGAGTGAGAAAAGTGGGGAGAAGTGCAGTTGGAAGTGAGTGGTGTTAATGAAATATTCAGCAGTGGTGGGCCTAGACGCATTGCCGAAATTGCAGAAGCAGAGATGATTAATATTTAACAGGGTAAGCTGCCACTTGGCTGCTTTCTGCACAGAGATTCCACCCCCACATACACACACACCCCCTTCGTCCTTCTTCCCACCCTCCTCCCGAACTCCTGCCTCCACCACTCTTCACCAGCTCAAGCCAATGGCTCCCACTGCCGTGGTGTGGTTGGGGGAGGTTCCCAGGCCCTTCCATGGGGTCTGCCCAAGGGAGGACAAGTCCAAGAGTTGCCTGGTGGGAAAAGTGCCAGGAGTGTGTGTGGTGGTGGGGGGAGTAGTCAAGAGAAAGCACATCATTTATTTTTCATGGGGATTGGAGAGCAGGTTGTCCTATTTAGTCACATTAGATGCTCTGTTAACACAACAGGAAGAAAAAAAAAAAGAAAAGAAAAAAAAAGAAAGGATGAATAAATGCTTGTAGCCAAAGAAAACTGTTCTCTGGGAAAGTAGGGACTGGTCTTTCAGGGGGTTAAGTGTTTTGGCTCCAGCTGAGTCTCCCTTGGGGTGTCCCATGTAGAAGATGGACAGCTGAGAAGTCAGGGAGTGCGCAAGGCCTTTCATCAGCTGGTTTGGTGCAGGTGGAATGGCCCAAGGTGTGGGCTGATATCTGGGACATTCCCACCCACCCCTCCATCTGGTGTGGAGATAGGTGTGTCCCAGCAGACTGGAGGAGCTCCCTACCAACATCCCCATAGCAGCTCCCTCCTTGTCCTCTTGCAAACCCTCTCCAAACTCTCCTTTGCTTGGGTACCTTCTCCAGAAATGGACAAGGTGCTGGGCCAGTTTGTCTAGACCATGCTTTTGCCAAGAAAGGTAGTCCAGATGATCCTTGAGGTCCCTTCCAACCTAGTTTTCTATGATTCTATGAAATGTTGGGATCTCATCTCCATTGAAAAAGAAGCTTGATACACTCTGCTTAGCTTCAGTTCCTGGGCCAGTTTTCAGGTGCTTAAACCAATTAATTAATCAGCAGCATCTATCTTGTTGCTTTCACTCTCTCAGAGCAGCATCATCCTGGAGGAACTGTGCTGGTTTTGGTGAAACCATTGACCTTGTCCAGTCTACATCCCAGCATATGACCCAAAGAAGAACAGGAAGGATGCCCTGGAGATCCTGCTAGAGGCTCTGAAAAATGGGAGCACCTTCCAAGGGTGGTTCTTATCTTGGAGAGAATCAACATCCAACCAGAAAGGAAACTTCAGGTAAGGTGTCTCCTCACTTAAGTGCATAACTTAAAGCAGGGGGAGTGAGGACAGTTGATGAAATAGGATGGGATGGCCACTTGCTGGCAGAGTCTAGACCTGCCACTCCTCCTTAGGTTTCCACACAGTTTGGCTGGATGGGTGCCTTGTGTAGACGAGTGCCCATTTTGAAAGTTGGAGGACCCTCACGCCATGTTTGCAGCCCAAAGCTCATCCTACACCAGGCACACATCCATGGCAGATGAACAGTCCTAGGAAACCCCCAAAGAAGCAAGGAATCCTGTGCTGGGCTGTGAAACGTGCCATGTCTGAGGGGCAAATCAATGACCAACCTCCACAACCAGGGTGGCAGGGGCAGAAACCCCATCCTGCTCCTCCCTTCTGCTGCTGCCTGATGACAAAGGTTAATGGGGACAGATGTATAATGTGAAAAGTTGGCATGGGCAAAAGCTGGACCGTTGGTGGCAGGAGGAGGAACCCCTGTCGAAAGTCCCAGAACTAGCAAGAACAGACGACTTGATTTCTATTGTGTAAGTGGGGATTTGTCCATGACGGCACAGTAACAACTAGAATTAGAAAGGAATAAAGAGTGAATTCTTCCTTCATCCCAAGAGTGTTCCCTCCAGGGCAAGGGTCAAGTGCGTTGTGTGGCAGTGTTTGGATTCAGAATAAAATAAGTGACAAGGGCGAAAACCCAGGGCATGCACAGGGACTGAATAAAGAGGAGCGTGGGCCAGACACCAGAAACCACTCTCTCACCCTTGGGGTCATTAACATGTGCAATAGGTGACCTCATGACATGGTACTGGAGCAGTAGAGACACCAAGGTGAGTCATTTAAATGCTGGCTTGAGTGTATTCAGATATTGATTAAAAACATATTTCTCAGCATACCTATTGGTGAGGTGAGCAGCTCCTCTGGTAAAATGGAGATGGTCCCCCTTGCTCGTACAGTTTGCTGGAATTTATGCTCATCTGTGCTCTCCATGGAAAAAGAGAGCTTTGCTGGTGTCTCTCTTACGTTTGTCCCCCATTCCATGTGGATTCCACAGGCAGAGCCCACTCATCCTGGAGCAAATGCTCTTGTGGAGGAAAGGGGTTCCTCATAACCTGCGGAATGCTGATGGAGGTGGAATTTGTCCACAGCTTCTGTAGAGCAAGAACTGAGTAACTCTGGTAACTTCTGGCAAGTGATGCTGGATGGAGGCTTCAGAAAGTTCACCCTTTGTTGTGAAGCTGAATCAAGCCCAAACAATTTCCAGCTTTAGTAAAGGCAGGTTTGAGCTGCAGGCTCGTGTCTGAAGTTAGATCTGGAGCTGGGATTCTGGTTCAGAGCTATTCCATGCCACAGTACAGCTATTCTCAGAAACTCTAAGATGTTCTTTGGGAATACACATTCAAAGCAGTGGAAATCTTACAGGAGTAACTGGTGTAAAACAGCTTCACCCATCTGCATGAAAACCACCTGAATACTAGATGTCAACTGTTGAGCCTGGATCTAAGGAGTATTGCAACCTCTCAGCTGCTCCGTGGCCTCGTCCAAATTCAGTACCTTTCCTTTTGATTGCATCCTTAGTTTTTCTCATTCAAGTTTCTTACCTCTAGTGCCCTTGATACCCTTTGAGACTGCCCAGTAACCAACACCTCGGAGTGGCAAGGCAGACAAAATGCTGGTCAACAGATCCTCCTCTCCAGCAGGGACACAATGCAGCCCCAGAGGGATGGAGTGTGTCTTGATATTTGCCCTTGGACCAAGATTTTGGCACGGCACATTGAAGAAGGCTTCTTGGAGACCATGGAAGAGAGAAGGCACAGGTGAAGGCCAACAGGGATTGCCGTGTCCCCTGCCCCAGCTGCGGCAAAGGTGCTGCAGGGTGAAATGTTTGGGAACCATTGATGTGCTCTTACACCAACGTGACCTTCCAGAGTGTCAGGCCTGTAACTCAAGCATTAATAATGGATTACCAAAGCCAACCAGCTGCAAGGGAACCACTTCTCCCCGCTTAGATAATTCTCCTCCCGGAGAAGAGGAGCTATTGATTTTGCTACTGATTCCTTCCTCCCCCGTGGAAGGGCTACACCCCACCATGGCTGGTGACAGCGAGAACACACGCGCTACTCCTGCCCTCCAGTACAACCCAGGCTGCCTCTGGAAGCTGTGCGAGCTGTTATTTTCCCACCAGATGATCAATCTGCTTTGTGATTCAGCCTTGGTTCCCCATGAGGCTGCAACGAGATGACTCCAAGCATCGTGGACCCGGCTAGACCCACACTGAGCTTGCAGTATCTACAGCAGAAGGGGTTTGGATGAACATCAGCTTTGATCTACACTGGTTTGTGCAACCACCCTCACAAACACATCTTTCCTTTGCTCTGTTCTGCTCTCCCCAGTCCCTGTTTGTGTTTTACCACACGTGATTGCAGGTGCTGGTGCTGCCATGGGGCTCTGGGTGCTGTTATCTTCATGTCCTGCCTGAGCTGCAACCCTTGGTGGGGCTGGAGGGAGGAGAGGAGCACACTTTGATCTTGTTCATGATAAGGAAATCTTACATTCATGGACTGAGCTGAAAATTTGTGTCCATTTGGTTTTGGGCCAGCCTGAAATCGGAATCATATGCAGGTTTGTGGCACCTATAAATAGAACTTTTACTTATGATTTGTTTTCCAAAGAAAAAAGACGTTTTGCGTGTGCTTCTACCACCTGCCTTCCCACCCAGTGACACTGGAACTCCTTGGCCAGCTTTAACCACATTTAGCTGTGGTTGATAAATGCGGTCTAAGAAAAGAGACGATGAAATAAAGCAGTTGGATGTAACACCAAGGCCGGAGAGAGGGCAAGCCTGCAGCACGTGTTCAACCTTAATGAGACACTGGAGAATCCACTTGGGAGAGGAGGAAAGCCGCTTGGAAAGCCCTGGGTGTGGGGCATCTTCTAGTCTGAGTTCACACCGCTGCAGACATCAGAGAATCCCAACTACAAGAGGGAAACCTGCGGGGAATTGGGCTTCATTAGTCCCTCCACTTGCCGAGTAACTTGTTTTCTGGGAGCACCTTTCATCTCGGCGCTGGCACGAGCCGGGGAAACAAAGGGCTGGATTCATGACAGGGTCGAGGGTGCTGCTACAAAATGATGGGAGCAAGGGTCCCCTTTTAGCCAGCAGCCCCACTGGAAGGTGGCAGGGACGGGTGCTGAGCCTGCAGGCAAGGCAAGGGAGGTGATGCTCAGGCTGGTGGGGATGGGACATCTTAGGAATCTAGCCTGAGAGAAATAAACCCTCCGTTTGTTTCAGCAGATGCTGATTTGGGACATTTGGGTAGTACAAGTCTCGTTGGTGGGAAGAAATGCACTTGAATGAATAGCCAAAATAATTCCGTGGTGCAAATGGGAAGGAACCCCTGGAATTTGTGAGTTTAGGGTGTAAAAATTATTTCTGGAAAATACAAATAAACAACAACAACAAAACACACTGAAATCCCAGTCTCTTACCTGCTACAGTAACCTGCAGACTAATTGCCTCATGGTCTCCTTGTCCTCCACAGACATGTCTTCAGGCCAAAAATCATCTCTCTTGAAGTTCATTAAGAAGCTTCGTGATGAAGTCACTGCAAATTTACCATTAAGTAGAAAAACTGCAGCCCTGAGTTCTAGGATCTGCAAAACCCTGCTCTTACTGAGCCCCAGCACCTCCACTGAAATCACCAGTGAAAATCCAGCTGATATCCGAAATCCTTCCTCAGAGCCAGGTGGTAAGACGGGAAATCAAATCATTGCACAACGGTCAGTGAGTGAGCATCGCTGAGCACGTGGGTTGGTCAATAATTGGCTTTAATTAAGCAAAAGTTGTTTCATTAATGTTGTTTTAAATGGATACTCTACAAAATCTTCCTGGGGGAATCTTGGGGTTAGGAAAGTCTGTATTACAGTATATTTTATTGCAATTTAACTGAATAGGGGCTGAGATACCAGCAGGATGAGCACAGGAGAAGAAAAGAAAAAGCCATCCAACACAGCATCATGAGCTGCTCTGGACCTGATGGAACAAGAGCACTAGCTTAAAGAATTTCCTCCTAATATGTCGTCTAATCTCCCCTCTTCCAATTTAAAACCATTCCCCCTTTTCCTGTCCCTCCACTCCCTGACCAAGAGCCCCTGTCCAGCTCTCCTGGAGCTCCCTTCAGACCCTGGAAGGCTGATCCAAGGTCTCTCTGGAGCTTCTCTTCTCCAGGCTGAACAGCACCTTTTCCTCTTTGCAATCCGGCTTTTCCTGCACTGAGCCAGCCCCTGATAGGAAAGCCTATGGTGGTTTATCTTGGAGAGTAATACAGACCCCAACCAACCTCTTTTGGCTTTGATTATTCCAATTATTTCTCTCCTAAAACGAGAGGCAATAAACCCCTTCTTTTTTATGAAGAAAGGGGCACAGTTTCCTGGTTTTCTCAAGGATGGGACATGGCTCTCACTCTGGGTAACTGAACAGCACCCAAAGCCCAGCTGCTTTGGAGAGCATCAAGCTGGGTAATGCCTTTTCTTCTAGGCCAAGTTAGATCTTTAGATCTCCTCAAATAACAAGAAGCTGGAGTGTTGCAGCTTCACTGGTGGCAATTTTTGCTTTCCACAAGACTCAGGACAGACCCATGAGTTTGTCCAAGCGCTGGAGGGAGGGAAACTGTCCCTGAAGCTGTGTCCCACCACCCTGTGCAGGCACTGGGACGTGCTGGGGACTCGTTTGTGTGTCTTTATGAGCAAAGTCTTTTGATTTCGGGCTCTGGTTCTTTCCAGATTCAGGCGTTGGAGGCTGCATAATCTTCCAACGCTGCTTTTGTTTTAAAGCATGTTGGCGTCCCCTTCTGCAGTATTGGCTGCGACAGTCCAGGGGTGGAAGGCTCCTGATTAACACATTGTGCACGTAACCTGACATGTTGCCTGGTTTTAATATGCTCTTTTATCAGGTCACGCAGCCCCTTTGAAGGTTCTTTGCATATTTCCAGAGCACAATATCTACAAACAACTCCCGCTTCCTCCCTTCCCACTCGCTTACGCCCGTGTTGACAATCCAAATGCCGCATCGCCCGATCACCGGCCAGTTTCTCTTTTGCCTTGTGTCTTCTCTAATTAAAGGCAAAACAAAGCCAAAGAAGAGGCTTCCACAATGAGCGACTCCTACCCTGGAAACTGCAGCCAACCATAATGCTAAACCTGGCCCCTTCCTTCTTCAGGGACTGGCTTGATGGAGCAGGATGATGCTGAGGTGATGCTCACCTCAGTTTTCAGTATTTCAAATAACTGAAGTTTTGAATTCAACCCTTTTATTCAGCCCATTTTTCAAAATATGACTTAAAAATTAACAAAATCAGGTTGCCTTATTCCCAAGGGAGACTTTACACACAGCAAAGTAACTATGTGAGGATTTACTGGGGTAAAAACCTGCACCACCAAGGGGTACCTGTGGCTACGGAACTGCCTTGCCCTTGAGGAGCTGCCAGATGGAGATCTCTGCATTGTCTCCTCTATGTCTCCACACACTGGAGTGGACGTAGCCTTTGGTGTTTTGTCAAGAAAAGACCAACCTCGCTGAATCCCGTGGATCAAGGAATATACTGCTTTATCAAACTTGTGCTTCAGACAAACACAAGCTGCTGGACTCAGTTCAGGAGCAACCTGAAGAAGCCCCATGCTCTGTGGTGCAGAAAAGACTGGTGTATCTTCCAGTTCCTGGGGAGTCCAGGGTTTTAGTTGCAGTTGATGGAGAAAGGACAGTCCTTTTGGCAGGTGGTTTTTCCAACAGTTATCAGAAGTGCGATCATTTCTCACATCTCTCTTAAACCACCTGTAAAGTCCCTCACAATGTTGTTTTTCTTCTGTTGTTGCTTTTCTTCTGTCACATCTGGTGACTCCTTTCGTCAAGACCAGAACTTTGAGCTCCAGCCAGGAGCCTCATCAGTAGCCTGGTTGTTTGCCAGGGCCACTCTCCAAAAAACGCAGTGGAGGTGATGAACAAATGGACCAAGCTGCATGCCAGAACACACGAGGTTAGGTGCAGACCATGCGGGTCTTCACCCTTCTTTTTATGGGTGCTGCAAGAGAAGATGAGGCAGATGGCTGGCCTCATCCCTTTGAGCGCTCCTGCAGATCCTCGCCTTGCAAAGGGTCCCTACAGCAAACCTGGAGGAGCCCCTCCAGCCTCCCCACCCTGGGCAGAGCTAGAAGCCACCCTCCCACCCCACCGAGCAGTAGCCATACCACCACCGTGCCCTCTCCTTCCACCCCTGGCCGGGGGTTGACCTGGCCCCCATAGCAGAGACCACCTCTTCTGTCAAAACCAGCTGGATTTTGGCCAGGCTCCTGTAAGGGAAAGGAAATATTTTTTTTATTATTATTTTTTTCTTTCTTTCCCCTTCTTCTTCTTCTTCTCCTCCTGCATTTTGATGGGGCTTGAGATCTCTCGGAGGAAGACGCTCTTCCCTTTTTATCAATTAGGAGCACACACGCGCGCTCCCTGGCTCTCTCTCCCACCCCTGCTCTGCTTTCCTCCCAGCTCCCCTTGGCTGCCGGTTTCAGACAAAGATGTGTGAGTTCTTTGATCTGCCTGGCAGCCACCACTGGGGGATTGGCTTGGAGGTTAATTACACACAGGCCGTCTCCAGCTGTGGCAGGGAGCCATTCGGCTGGAGAGGGAGATGTCCCTTCTCCCCCCCAGCTACAAACTTCAAGGGGACAGGAGGGCAAGGAAGGTACCACTGAAACCCCTTTTGATATGACAAACGGGCTCCTTGCTTGCCTCTCTGGTTCTTGTTTTGTTTGTCTAACTGGTATTTGAAATATGGATGAGCTGTTGGTCCTGAGGGTCCAGCCACTGTCTTAACAAACCCTTGTCTTCTTCCTCCCCCCCGCTTCCCCTTCCAGAACTGGGCTTTAAGCTCATCTGTCTGTCCTGCCCGTCTGTGTGTCCTCATCCAGGAGCCCTCTGCTCACCCACCCATCACTCACCAGGGCGTGCAGAGGCTGGACCCCGTGCCCAGCCCACCATCTAGAAGTGCTCTACAGCCACGGCAGAAACGGGGACTCTTGTTGGGCAGAGAAACTCTCTCCAGCTGGTGGCCGGTGCCCGGGAGGTTTGCATCCCCTCCCTCTCTCCGTGCCTGACTTGCTCCGTGCTTATCTTCTTTCACCACCACCCCCCTTTCTTTCTTTTAAAGCCACTTAAATCCCCACGTGCCTCAGTTTCCCAGCCTTCACAATAAAGGCCAGAAGCATTTATCCGCTCCGCAGGGTTGGATTGAGGCTGATTGATTTGCTTGTCCCAACATCCCAAACAAAGTGGAGGAGAGCTGTTGGTGTAATCCCCCTCCCCGCGTTAGCAAAATCCTTTCCCAACAGGAGCTTACAGGGATGCTTCAGGGCAGGGAGGGGTTGGATTCCAGCTGCTTTTGAGCTGCTCATAGACCCCTCCACTGGATTCTGGGCTCCCCCCAACCCCTGAGGTGTGGAAGTGTGGGGCTGGACTGGAAGGGTCCCAGGCAGTGAGCAGAGGGGACCTCAGGCACCGAGACCAGCCCTTCAGCAGGGTGAGAAGTAGGCAATAGTCCGTGTCCTGGAGGGCATCAGGCAGCCCCAATTCAGGAGTGCAGCCCCGGGCTCGGATCTGGACCTTCTTCTGAGCAGATTTAGGGCAAGATCCAAATTCTTCATGCAAAATGCTTTTCTGTTGCAGTTGAGAACTACAGCCAGGCTCTCAGTGGGAAATATCCATGATTTGGGGTGAAACACCACCCATCCTAGGAATTTGCGTGAGGCCACCCTGCCCGTGTGCGTGTGGAGGACGTGAGCAGAGCAAGCAGAGCCGAGCAAGCAGAGGATATCCACGTTTTTGCTGGTAAGTGGAAGGTTAAGCCTGGCGTGGGCGCAGACCTGTGGGTGCATCCCGAGACCTTGCACACCAGGATGGCATTTGAACTTCTTCTTAGGTGTGGGTTTGAGCAGAAAACCAACACTGGAGCAATGTGAGGAGCTGTGGTTCACCTTCCTCCTCTGCTCCCTCTCCCTTCCCTCACCACTCACACACTGCTGGGTGGAGGAGAGGCATCCATCCATCCTTCATTCATCCACCCATCCATCCATCCATCTATCCACTCCAAGGGCCACCCTATGGGTGCTGTGGGGCTGGGGAGGAGCCCCCAGGGCGGTGTGTGGGCAGGAGGGAAGGGGCTGCTGCTTTTCTCAGCCGCTCAAGCTGAGAAGCTGTTCCCACCAGACGGCAGCGGAGCAATTGTTCTGTGCTGTGGGCCTTTCACGGCTTCGTAATGAATAGGGACATGGCTAACGTTTTACAAAACGCTCCTTCTCCCTGGGAGACGGCCCGCACTGACACTTTGAAGCTGTTCCAGAGTCAACAGACTCAAGAAATGAGAGTAGTGGAAGGAGACGGGTGTGCGGCTTCCCAGCTGCAGGCAGGGGAGGAGGTGGCACCCTTCAGCCTCCGGTGCCACCCAGAGATGATGCCACTGGGGGATGCTGGGGTGAACTGCAGAGCCCATGGCTCAACCTGAAAGAGGAGGGATTGAGGTGAGATGTGGGGAAGAACTTCTTTGGGGTGAGGGTGGTGAGACCCTGGCCCAGGGTGCCCAGAGAAGCTGTGGCTGCCCCATCCCCTGGGCCAGGTTGGATGGGGCCTGGAGCCACCTGATGTGGTGGGAGGTGTCCTTGCCCAAGGCAGGAGGTGGCATTTGTTGGGCTTTAAGTCCCTTCCAACCTGAACCTTTCTATGACTCTGTGTCTGCCCTTGCTCACATCCATGGCAGGGTTTTCTCTGGGTGGAGGCAAAGAGGGAACTGCAGGTGATGGAGGTAATGGTTTGCAGCCCCTCTCCATGCTGTCCACAACTCCCTTATGGATTGTATTGGAGACAGACCCTCCCGAGGCTGCTGTAATGCCCTCCCCAAGCTCAGCATGCCTGTTTGAAAAGCTGCTGTGTGGGTGTCCTGGTTTCCAGCAGGGACAGGGTTGATTCCCCCCTGTCTCTATCCTGCACAGCTATTCCACCCCATGTGTGCCAGGCCCAGGGGCAGCAGGGAGTGGCCGGGGAGGGGTGGGGCTACAACCGGAAGTGGGCGTGGCGACATCACGCGTAGGCGTATATATGGGCGGGTGGTGCCGGGGTGCATCTCAGCAGCGTAGGTGGTGGTCAGGGCAGCGCGGGGTGCGGTCGGTATGTACTCATGTTTGTCTCCTCCATCTGTGTTGCTGCTTCCCTCCAATACCTGCTGCTCTGGGAAACAGTTTTTATCTCAACCCACGAGTCTGCCTTTTCTTTCTCATCCTCTCCACACCGCTGGGGGGCGGAGCCAAGGGACTGCCACATGGTGCTTGTGTTGCTGCCGAGGCTGAACCGTGACGGTGGGACAGGGGACACACCTGGTGCTTGAAGGCCACCTGGAGCACATCCCTCAACTTGTGCTGAGTGAGGTCCCACCACCCAAAAGTCCTGCTGCACCCCTCTGCTCTGCCAGGAGCCCCCCAAGGGTGAGCACCCCCTGGGCAGGGCCCCATCCCGGGAGGGAAAGGTTAAATCTCCTGAAGCCTTGAACCCTGGTGGGCTTTTTTATTTTCTTTTTTTTTGCCTTTTTTATTTTCTCTTTTTGCCTTTTTTTTATTTTTTTCCTCTTCTCCCTGCAATAATGAGAAGTGGAGTGTGCACATGGCAGTGTGATTATTACCTGTTTATTTTTTCATGAGGCTTCTCCACTGTGTGTCACTCTAGTGTCATCATCCGTAAACACATTGATTTAACCATTACTTCGGAACAGCACTCCCCTGCTCCGCAGGCTGGATACCTGTCCCCTGGGGGGACCCGGAGTGACGAGGTGGCCTCACAGCTCATCCTCAGGCTCTGCTTCACTCCTTTTTCTTTTCCTGTTCACCTCTTTCTTTCCTTTTCCTCCTCTTCCCTCACCTCTTGCTCCACCTCCCTCTCCCATTCAGCTTTCTGTCCCCTTCGCTTCTGCCGCCTGCACTCGCAAACTCAGGAACTGCTGCCGTTTCTCAGCAGGCAGAGGGTGGCCACGGCTGCTGCCTCATCCTCCTGCTCTGCAGACACGGCAGCAGCTCCAGCTCTCACCCCTTCTGTTGGGATACACGTTGTCTGGCACTCCTTGAGGAGGAGCATCCCCAATTCCCTCACCCCCATATCCCCACATCCCCCCATCCCTGCATCTCCGTATCCCTGCATTCCCACATCCCCAAATCCTTCATCCCTGTTGCCCCACGTCTCTGTATCCCCACATTCCCCCATCCTTTTATCCCCAAATCCCTTATCCCTGCATTCCTGCATCCCCTCCATCCCTGTATCCCTGCATTCCCATATCCCCGCACCCTCACATCCCCAAATCCCTCATCCCCATTTCCCCACACCTCTGTATCCTCGCATTCCCCCATCCCTGCATCCCCACATCCCTTTCTGCACAGCCATGAGGGATGCTCCTGAGGGAGCTCCTACTTTCAGCAGGTGGTGGTAACAAGAGGTGTCCGTGGACCTGGAGGGTGGGATCTGCCTCCTCCCCTCCAAAGGCGTGTGAGAAACTCAACCTGCTTTATTTTTGCATCACGTAGGGGAGGAGGATGCAGGGGCTTCCTCGGTGGGTTCTGCGGGAAGGTCCCTGGAGCTGTTTCTCCTGGAGAAGAGGGGAGCCTGGGGCACCTGCTGTGGTGGCCTCCACTGACACTTGCAGGTGGTGATGTTGGAGGACCTGGGCACTGGTCTGCTCTGAGAGCCTGGGCTGAGAATCCAGTACCATTATAAGGCTGGAATCCACACACCAGGGGTTGGGGGAAGCTCTCAGAAATCGAGTATCATCCCTGAGGGTGTTTGCAGAGTTATCCCTATTCTGAGGGGGCCTTTCCTCTCTTCTCCTGTCCCTGCACCTGGAAAACACCCCTCCATGTCCTCCCTCAAAAACTTTCCCCAGGCAGCCTGTAAGTCAGAGCCCACCAGGGATGGAAGAGCAGGAGGTTTTGATGGCTGGTGGGGTTGTTGTAGAGCAGGTGTTGTCACAAGCATCATAAAGGACACAACTGGGGCCTTTGCACCCAAAGTGGATGCAGAATTTCATGTGCAGGACCATGAGACAGCCAGAACTGCTGCAGATCAGCCATCTGCTGCCGTTATTTTAGGTTCACGACTGTATTTCTTTCCACATTTCTCACTCTCCCTCCTCTCCTTCCTTCCTCAGGGCAGTTTGGGTCTGTAAGGTTTGGAGCCAGTGCTTGCCATCCTCGATGCTGTGGTGGTACAAATGGAAAGCCCCAAGGTAGGTGCTTGAAATATATATATTTTATTTTTTTCTTTGAGATTTCTGCAAAGATGCTCAGAAGGAATTGAGAAAAAAATAGGGAAGAATATTTGAACGTGAAGCTTTTCAACAAATACATTTTTTTCTGATTCTTTTTCCCTGTTGGGATCCCCAGCGCAGGCGCAAACCAGGGAGTCTCCAGGAAGTCTTCAGGGAGTCTCCTCATCTTCATCCCACCAATGGACCAGTCTGCTCCAAGCCTACCTTCACTCCAGGAGCGGACAGGTCCCAGAAGGACAGGTACTGTCACTGGGAAGCCGAGCAGTGCCCCAGAGGGGATGTGGGGCAGAGCCAGGCACATCATTTACCCAAATAATTCCCCCCAGACACCCTTGTGCTTCATTCAGGCTGAGGAACTGGTGGCACTGGGGACAGCCCTGGGCAGCCCTGGCTTACTGCTCGGGTGCCACCAAAATGGCCAGGAGACACGTCTGGGTGGCTGTGAGTCACCAGAGGGCTGGGGACCACTGGGGTGGAGCTGGCTCGGAAGCTGCTCCTCCACGAGTGCCACCTGCTGAAGAAGGGTCTTTGGCTGGAGCGGTGGCCACCACGCTGGGATGGAGATCTGAGGCTCTGCTCTTGAAGTTATTTAATCTGCTGCTGGCTTCTTTTTTTGTTGCTGGTGTGAAGAGGGGGAAGCCCCTTCCCCACCTCGGCGGTGCCGTGATGGTGAGGCCATTGGAGCTTCTGCAGCGTTCCAGTGCTCCGGCCCTGAAGGACCTGTAGGTGCTTTGCTGAACCGGCTTGGCTAATCCCCGCTGCTGGTGGAGGAGTCGGTGATGGTCCCTCAGGGACCCTTTTGTTCTGCTGTCAAGGTCCAGGCTTCTTAGCGGAGTCTCACAACCCTGAATGCTTCGGCGGGAGAGCTCCCTCTGCATTATTTATTATTGCCAGGGTTGTTACAGGGAACAGTCACACTCACCTGCCCGCTGCGCCCTGCCGGGGGTGTGATGCCTCCTCAGCTCATCCACAACCCTGGCCTGCAGTGGTGGAAGGGTTGGTGTGAATGTGGTGAGGTGATGGTGGATTGGGGTCTTTCTTGGCCAAAGAGGAGGTCCAGGTGCCTCCAGAAGTGAGGGATGCTGCAGGCAGAGCTGTTTTGGGAGGGGTGTGAAGGAAAGTTCTCAGCGAGGATGAAGGTGGACAGTGAAGAAGGCTTGTGGAGGGAAGGGAAAGCTTCTTCTCCTAAGCATCTTCTATAGCATGGCAGAAAGCACCGTGTCTGAAGGCCAGGGAGGAATTCCTGTCTCTAGAGCAGCCTTGGGAGGTGCAAGGAGAGAGGGTAAATGGAGGAAGAGTTGGGACGGGTTTAGGACTTTACTCATCATGAAGACTGAGGAATTTCTGGGGGCAAAGCCTCCCTCCCTCAGAGATCTTATGAACGTTGAGGACTGATTCCTTCTGGGGACCTCCCAGCTCGTGCAGAAACAGGGCTTGGGAGCCCAACAAGCCCACAAACCTCCTTCAGAACTGCCCAGCCATGGGAACCCACAGGACTGAGGAGAAGTCCCATCTCCTACATCAGCGGGGAAGGAGAAGCCCTTGGGACTTCTCCCTTCTTGGAGAGGAGCTGCAAAGCTGGGCTGCCCTTGGAGGGCGGGTGGATGGATGGTGCCTGGTGTGGATGGCTGTGATAGTGACCTTGTGTGGGGCTTTGAGGGCTCCCAGGAGGGTCTCCATGCAGCAGGCACTCACCATCTGGTCCCACCACCCACAGCAGCCACCACCAGCTGGGCAAAGGGACACCTGGGGAGGGGGACAAATGGCAAGAGCAGAAGGTGGGAGAGGAAAGAGGGACAGGGAGGCGATGGAGGAGAGGAAGAGGATGCAGAAAAGAGGAGGAAGAAGGGAAAGCTGGGAGCAGAGCGAGAATACACCCTAGAATCCAAAACTGATGGGTTTTTTGGTGTTCTTTTTTTTTTTTTCCTCCCAGAAGCTGCCCAGTTTTAGCAAAGTCCTTTTCTGGCTTTAATGAATTCTGGCTCCCTTCCCCCTGCCGACCCCGGAGAAGATGGAACATTTCCAAGAGCGGGAGGGAGGGAGGGAGCAGCGCGAGGGGCTTGGAAATAAAATTTAAAGGGAGTAGAGAAAAAAAAAAAGAAGAAGAAGAAGAAGAAGAAAAAAAGAGACTCCTCTTTAAAAGTCACTTTGCATCCCCTCCCCGAGCGGGAAGGGAGCACGGGTCATGTCAGAGCCCTCCGCCGATGTGCCTTGCCTTTGCCGCGGTGCTAATGACACTGGAAATATGCTAAGGAGCTGGCTGCGAGGGGCTTTTCTGACGCGGTCACTTCCTGGGACCTCAAAAGCGGCTTTAATTGCGGGGCCGGGGGGACGGCAGGTGTGCTTGTCATCTCTAATCAGCGCGCCGGGCCGCCCGCCCCCAGCGAGCGGGTTTGCGGTGCTCTGCTCCCCCCTCCCCGCCTCGCCCTCCTACCCCCCAACTTTTCAACCATTGCACACCTGTCAAAATGATTATGGGAATGAGACTCCATCACGGGCAGCCAGAGCAGATTTGAAGGAAATCCTCTTTCTCCCTCCCTCCTGTCCTTTCTCTTTTTTTTTGTGTGTGTGTATGTGTTTTTTGTTGTCTTTTTTTTCTTTTTTTTTTTAATTCTTTTGCTCACGTTTGCTCCACTCAAGAGGGATTAAGAGAAGGAGGAAGGGGGGGGTGAAAAAAAAATATCCCCCCTGGTAAATGGATCCTAAACACGTTGTTGTTGTTGGGGGGGGGGTGTCTTTTTTTCATTTTTCTCTTTTTCCCCCCCACCCCCGGTACATTCTGGAGTCGTAGTGAGGTTTTCCACGCCAGGAGCTCATGGATAAAGCTGTAACGTGGCAAATGAGAGGCAGCCCTTGTGAGAAACACCATCCTTGTATCCTCCTACAGCACATCCCTTGCACGCGTGAAAATACCCGCAACACACACACATTGTCCCATGCAGGAACCTGGTCCTTGCACAGGCACAGAAATGGGTGTGTGTCTCAGCCTGGAGAAGAGAAGGCTCCAGCGAGACCTTAGAGCCCCTTCCAGGATCTGAAGGGAGCTCCAGGAGAGCTGGGGAGGGACTCTTGGTCGGGGAGTGGAGTGACAGGATGAGGGGTGATGGTTTTAAGTTGACAGAGGGGAGATCTAGATGAGATGCTAGAAAGAAATTCTTTGCTATGAGTGTGATGAGGCACTGGAACAGGTTGTCCAGAGAAGTTGTGGAAGCCCCATCCCTGGAAGTGTTCAAGACCAGGCTGGATGGAGCTTGGAGCTTGGAGCAACCTGGTGTTGTGGGAGGTGTCCCTGCCCAGGGGGTTGGAACTCAACAATCTCTAAGGTGTCTTCTAACTCTAACCGTTCTATGAAATATAGTGAAATCGTTGGTGTCCCCCTCTCCCCATGGCTTGGGAAGCAGAGCTCAAAGGCACAAACACTCGCCCACCACCACACGTGCACAAGCCGACACTTACACACCCCCTCAGTGCACCAGGACAGAGGGATAAAGGACCTTGTGGGATAAAGGACCGTCCTGTGACCACACACCTGCACCCACACGCACCCACTCAGTCCCTTGTCACACACAGGCATCAGAAAATCAATGGGGCAGTTTATAAAGTTAAATAAAGGGTGGAATAGATCCTGGTCACCCACACAGACCTATTTTGACTGAACAGGGCTTCTTCTGGCCACCAGCACGGGAGAGGCTGCGAGACAGCAGCGGGGACACAACCAGCCATCAGGATGCAGACGGACAGATGTCTCTGCAGACGAATGGAGAGGCGGTGAGCTCTTCTGACATGCCTTGGTGGAGAGGGGGAGAACTTATAACCCCCCTCCTCTGTACCAGTGGCACCAGTTGTGGAGGTTGTCACCCCTCCACTAACCTTTCATCACAGGGGCTGAGCGAGCCTTGGGCTGCCCAAGTGATGGGACCTGCTTCTAAACCTGCAAATAAAGAGATCCCACCGGGAAGCGAGGCAGGGGCTGGGAAGAGAAGCAGGAGTTGCTGTACAGGTTGTAGCGTGGTGCCAAGTCAGGTGGGGGAGCTGCACTATATCTATATTTTATACTACATGGAAAGTGACTTTTAAAGCATCTCCAGTGACATTGTGGTCCAGCTGAGCCCAAAGCTGCCCTGAATCTCTAGTCCTATCTTGGGTTGTTTGGAAAGAAATTGGTTTACTCTGCCTGCCTCTCCCGAATTTCTCCATCCCTGGGGCAGGAGTACTTAATTAGTAGTCAAGAAACATAGGAAACGAGAGAGAGAAATCTCATTCACCACCAGCAGGAGCAGGAGCCACTGGCTGATGGTCACTCAGGAGCTCTTCAGAAGACCTGGGGAGCAGACATTGCTTTCCCCAGCCCTCTCCTTGCCAGCAGCTTTTTCTGATTAATAGGGAGAGCATTTCCAGAGGAAAAGAGCAGAGGGGCTTCTGGTGAGAGGCCATCACCGTAGCTTTAGGCACATTTCAACGTGGGGTGGACCAGTGATAGCCTTAAACACATCTTCAGACATCTGGAGTCCTGGTTTGCCGTTTAACCCCACAGCTCTTATCAAACTCAAGAAAGAAAGAAAGAGGAGAAGCAGGACCTCCCCGTGCGGGGGGCAGCACTGGCAAACAGAAGTGGGGGAAAGAAAGAGAAAACAGAAGTGAATGAGGGAGGACAGAAGAGCTCATTTTGTCTATTGAAAAGATTCTGTTTAATAAAAAATTGATGACATTTTATTCTCTGAGATAGGCCTGTTCCCCTTTTAAAACGAATCCCATCACTCTACTTTTCATCTCACTTAACTCCTTTCTGATAATCAATCAGGCATTTTCTCCTTCTCCTCCACATCATGGGATCCACCAGAGACTCTCACACGTGGCCCCTTTTGAAGTGGGCGCGGGAGGGGAGGGAAGAGTTGGTCCTAAATAAATAAACAAACAAACTAACTAAACTCTTTTTGGTTTTGTTTTATTCCTATAAGGAATAATGCAAAGGATTTCAAAGAAGAGGAGGAAGGATCGTTAAAGCAAAGAGAACAAGGAGTCCAAATTTCATCCCGAGAGCACAGGAGCTTCAGGAACCATCCAGGTCAACCGGTGGTTGGGCCAGGTCCCTCGCGTGCACAGCACCTGACTTCTCCTGATCTGTGTCAACCAACAGAGTCAGCAGGTGGATGTGGGAATGGATCTTCACCATCTCTCCTAAGAGAAACCCGAGGCCCTCCACATGCAGGCGGTAGGTTCAGAACAAGCAAGAGGACTTGGTAACTCGTGGCAGGGTGATGCTGCAACGCTCATGTGAAGGTTTGCATGGGTTTAGAAGGTGATCAGCAAAACCAGGTGATGTTGGCCCAGCAGGGAGTTTTAAATATGAAGCCATCCCTTTCTTCCAAGAGAGTGCCCAAGCCAAATGGTGCTGCAGACAGGGAAAATGCCGTGGGGAGGTATCTATGCCAGCTTCCCCTGGTACCTCCCCAGGTCCTGGATCTGTTAGGGCCTGACCTCTGTGACCATTTGACTAGGTTCTGATGGCTTTGGAGAGAGCACTGTGACAGATTTTGAGACCTTGTGAGATGGAGTGGTTTAGGCTAATGCTTCTTTTCTTATTTTATCAGATCTTACTTTTTGTGTTTTCTCTCTATTCCATGAGACTTTCCTTTCTCAAGTCTTCTGTTTTCTACAGGAAAATTGGAGGGGAAGAATTTACTAGAGACACCACTCGGGCAAGCACTTTGCAGGGGGTGGCCCTAAAATTATCAATGTGAGATTTTGCTGGAAAGTAAAGCCCAGGTAGAGGACAGCTTTGGCCTGTAGATATTCCACATTTTTCAAGGTAGCAAAATCCTAGGGAAGCTAGGGAGTATAGACATATTTCCAGGTCACCCACCAAGTCCTTGACAAAGCTAAGAGCTGAGCCCACACCTCCTGAATCCTGCCTTGATGAGCTTTATCAAAGAGAGCCAACTCGGTCAGCCAGATGGAAGCAAGCCCTTAGTGAAAACAAACGTGGACTCCAAGATCTATGTCCTACAAATTGATTTACATTGATAGACCATCCTCTTGTTAACGTATGTTTTGTCCTTGCTATGCTGGCTGGATTCACCAGCCCCTTCTGGGAAGCCCTGGCTTCACTTCACTGGGGTAAAATCCCACCAGAGTGTTACTGGACACGGTCAGGGAAGCCCAGACCCAAGTGCACAAGGTGCTTTGTCCAGTTCTCACTTCTCTCTGTGCCCTCTGGTGTATTTAAAAGCAGCTTGGGAAATATCTTTAACAAATACCTTTCCCCAAACTACACCTCTCAGCCATTCAACTGAAAGACCATGTAGATCATGCGTGTCATTCTTTCTTTAAAATTTTAATCATAACTGTCAAAAACCAGGAGCTTAGAGAACCCAAAAAAAGAGTCATCAGCTCCAGTTAATTCCTTAGCAAGGTCTCTGGCTCGCCTGATCTGATACTGCAGATGTTCACTTGGATGTTCTCTTTTGCAAACAGCAAAGTTAAAATGTCAAAAGTCTGGGGGAAGGTATTTAGCAGAGCATGAAGCATTGGAGGAAGCATCCCTTCGCTGAGCCTGTTCTGCTGGGAGCAGCTGCTGGCTCCAGGCAACTCAGCCTGTCTCTTACCAAGGTATCAGAGGGTGAAAGGACCTTAGGTTGATCATGAGACTTGATGGGGCATCCTGAAGGGAGGGTCCTTGTGGCTGAAAAGTTGATGCTTGTTGTGGAGCTCTTGGCTTGGAACAGCTCATGGGTGAGGCTGTGGCAACCTGTTTGTTAGATGCAAGTGGAGAGGAAGAGGGAGCCTCCTGTTGTACCACTGGTTGGTAGATCTCTTGGAGACACTGAGAAGTGCTGGAGTTGTGGCCAGAGCAGCCCAAGAACTGGAGACTTTATTATGTTTAAGTTTGTAGAATCACAGAATGGTTTGGGTTGGAAGGGAACTTAGAGTCCACCCCCAGTGGAGGGACACCTCCCATCACACCAGGTTGCTCCAAGCCCCATCCAGCCTGGCCTTGAAGCCCTCCCAGGGATGGGGCAGCCACAGCTTCTCTGGGCACCCTGGGCCAGGCTCTCACCACCCTCAGAGTAAAAATTAAGCCATGAAACGACCTGGCCCATAAACTTCAAGCTGCTGCCCTTCACAGAGCTCACATCTCCCAGGCTTGCACTCAGATCTATGGTGCAAGCCACAGGAGGCTCCACATCAAGATCTGGAGTGCTGCAGAAGGCAAAAATGCCTGGAAAGGACTTTCCACCTGCTCTGGGGGCAAAACCAGGAAAATGGCTAAGGGAAGAGGCCAGACACAGATGCAAAGAGAGGACAGTCCACGAGGGCAGGGCCTGTTTTCTGCACCAAAAAGCAGTTCTGCAAGCTTAGCCTAATTGCACAGAGGTGTTGGCAGCATGTCAGCGCTGTAGAAAATCAGGAGAGGTTAAGATCATGTTAATTTGTACACACACAGGGGGATCGGGAGGACTGGAAGCAGGGGAGGGTGGATGAAAAGAGGAGGAGGAGGAAAAGGAGGAGGAGGAGGAGGAGGGAGAAGCCTTGCAGACGAAAATGTTGGGTTTATGTGTGTGGGGGGGTCCATTTCCAAAGCAAGAATACAAATGATCCCAACAAAGCCCAAGCTGTCCTGAAACCCTGTAGCCAATTAGTGCACATCAATATTTAATCAGATCTCGCTATTGTGCAGCCTGGACTCTGCTACCCCAGCCCCTGCCACACTCACTCTTTCCCATCACAGACACACTGTTATGACACATAATGATATTGTTGATGAATAATTTAGAGTTTTTCTCCTCTTCTCTCTCTGTCTCTCTCTCTGCCCGTGCCCTTATTAGCAGAAAATGTGGAACAACTTCTGGGAGGAGGCAAGGAAGGAACTACTTCCGTCACGTTGCCCGAGGACCAGCCCGACCTCTTGCCTTCCTCAGGCATCCGTGGTGCTCCCAGGATGGGTTGGAGGTGACCTTCCTGCAGTGGAGGGACTGGGTAATACGCTAAGAGGGAAGGTTGACTTGGAAAAGCTTCTTGAAGGTATGCAACAACTTGCACTGAACCATCTTACTACACCAGGGGTCATGGCCAGTGGGGAAAGCACCAGCCAAATGTGACAGAAATGTCACATGTGTCCAAGGAAATGTCCCTTGGCACCTTGGCTCTGGCACTATGGGAAAGCCAGGTCTGTCTGAGGATGCAATGGGCAACACCAGCAAAAATCAAGCATGATTTCATGGGTGTAGCCCCAACCTGTGCAGACACTCATGTGCAAACTGTTGGGGATTCATCCATCTTGGAGTCTTGACTGTTGAGGTCTCCACCCCTTCTTTATGTGTGGTGCCCACCAGCTGTGGCCTGGCACTGTTCACACGCAGGGTGGGATGGACCAGCAAAGCCATATGGTATCTCAAGACCTTACAGACACCAATGTGAGCAGCCACCATGCTTGGGTTGCAGGACATGGAGATGTGGAGAGGATGCTGTGGTGGGAAGGGCTCCATGGAGGTTCCAGGTCCCTCCTGCATGCTCAGTGAGGGGTTGCAGGGGTTGTGACAGGACCAGGGAGTGTTGACCTGTACCTTCATCCCTACCACGTTGAGCTGTACTTCAGCCCCCACCAGGTTGTGTTGTACCTCCATCACTACCAGGAAGAGCTGTGCCTCCATCCCTACCAGATTGAGCTGTGCCTTCATTCCAATTAACCTAAGGGTTAATCTGGTACAGCTGATCCTTGTGCTGATCCTTCAGCAATATTATGAGGAAAACACTGGTAGAAGCGTAGATCTTAGAAACTGCTTTATTTTTAGATTCATCTGAGTCTAATCAGGGAAGCTGTTGAATTTGAGCTATTTTTTCTGCTAGCTCTGCTCTCTTTCCAATCCTGGCTTCCCATCAATAGCTTTTGACCTGGTGTCTGCCAGGCTCTGCCTTTCCCATGAGCAAACCTGTTGGTTGAGGTTGGGCTGCTGGGGTGAGGAGTCTCAGGGTTTCTAATGTTCCTACAGAATGTAGGTGAATGTAGAAGAGAGGGGATAAATCATGGAATCATAGAATGGTTTGAGTTGGAAAACACTTAAAGATCATCCAGTTCCAACCCCCCTGCCCTGGGCAGGGACACCTCCCACCACACCAGGTTGCTCCAAGCCCCATCCAGCCTGGCCTTGAACCCCTCCAGGGATGGGGCAGCCACAGCTTCTCTGGGCAGAGAGAAATTAGCTCCTGCATCGTGGGAACTGCTGTGTGGGGTGGGTAGTGTGGTTTTCAAGTCCAGCACAGGTGAGAAGGGAAGAAATAGGTGTATTTAATGTTTCCTCTAAACATTTCAAAAGGTCTTCTCCCAGCATTTTTGACACCACAACAAGAAATAAAGTGGTTCTGTTTGGCTAAAAATATTTTGGGGAAAGAAAGGCTCGTCCTGATTTCAAGAGCTGGAGTGTAGGAAATTCAGTTGTCTTCAGACACAAGTCTCTGCTACAGAGGCCAAGCATCTACAGTCAATAATTCAGAGTTCCCAACCATGCTTACTTGATTTTTTCACTCCACTGCGAGCTTGAGTTGACTGCTCTGTCCTGCACGTATGGATTCAAACCGGAGTGCTGCTCTCAGCTGGGCTGAAAAGGCAGGAGCAGAGCTATAGAGTTGTCTGTCCCACAACCTGCTGCTTTGTGGTTCCCCAGAGTTTTCCCACAAGTTTACAACAGATGGTGGACCGGCAGCTTCAGGTCTTGAGCTTCCAGATCTAAATACTGCTTTCTTTAGGAGCTGAACTGGACCTGAGCTGTGCTGTTTGAAATGGAAAATCAGAAGCAGAATTAGAAATAAGGCAGCCCTGGGAGGGGCAAGCTCTCCCACAGGTCACCTCGCAGGGCTTCGGGGAGGTTGGATTTCCAACGCTTGGAGAAGCCAGAGGTTTGGTCACTCAAGCCCCAGGGACATGTGGTGGCCACAACATGACTCCAGGGCTGGCTGTGGGGCAGAGCTGGGCAATTCAGAGTGCTCTGGGAGTGAGGGATGACCTGGATGGAGACAGATATCCGAAGACTTTGTGAAATTCTTTTTGTGTTTGGGGAGAATTAGCACAGAAACCCTTGATAGGAGTGAAAGTCTGCTTAAGCTTTCCAGGCACAACATGGAAGTGGAGGGAGATGGTTCAGGGCATCTCTCACCTTGTGTTGTCCCCACATGGACACGGCAACTGTGGTCCCTGTGTCTCCATCACACACGTTCTTGTGTTTCATTTGCACCCTCTGAGCTGAGCAAAGCGAATGTCTGGTTCCGTCTCCGTCTAGATTTGCATGCAGAAGCTGGAACAAGCCCAGCAACTCTCTGTCCACGTCACCAGCACAGCATCAAAGGTCCTCCGTCCTGTCTTGAAATCATTACTATTGGCAAAATAATTGCAACAACAAAACTACTAAAAGCCCTGTTTGCACTCCTTTCATCTCGGCTCAGCCAAGATCTGGCCAGCCTTCATAATATCTACTTTTAAAGGGGAAGAGGAAGAAGGGGAAGAAATCTCATCCCTATCCTCATCTTTGCCGGGGCATCATTGGCTATTCTCATGCGATAAAGCACAACATTATTTGAGTTTAGGGGGATTTTTTTGGTGTTTGTTTCTGAAGCAATGAGTGTCAAAGTTGATTATCGATTGAGAATGGGGGATCTGAGAACTGCATGAGGAAAAACCGACTGATTATTCAAACCCCTTTCTCTCTTCTTTCCCTTTCTTTCCTTTGCACCGCAATTGGATTGATCGACTCCTGTCTTCATTATCTTCCCTTCTCCTTTCTCTCTTCTGGCCCCTACTGGGGATTCCTGACTAAACTATGGCAGGGCTCAATTGATCCTCCGCAATTCACTCGCTCCTCGCGAGGAGGAAAAACTGCACCGCTGCATAATTCAAAAAGCAAACACAGAGAGGAGAGGGAGAGAGGAAAAATCAATACGGCTACAACTGATCCTGCAGATAAATGAAGCGGTGAGCGCCGGCCAGAGGGAGGATCCCTGGCAGCCGCCCGGCTGAGCCCGCAGAAAGTTCAGCAACTCGGAAACGGGCTCAGGTGGGGAACGGACCAGCCCGAAACCCTTCTGAATTGGGGCAGGAGGGAAAGGGGGACCGTGCCCCACTCAGCAGATCCCAGGAATGAGGAGGAGAGACCCTCAGCACCCACCACACAGGGCAGAAACCTCCTCTTTCTCCCCTCCATCATTAACCTTCAGGGCTCTTCCTGCCTCCTCTCCAGCCTGAAATGGGCTGTTTCCATGCTGCACCCCAAAAACCAGGGCAGTTTTCATGACAGGCTGCTGGTCCGGGGATGAGGCTTTGCCTTCTGTGAGCCAAGGAGGTTGTGATGCAGGAAAACAAAAAAAAAACTGGAGCCAGAGGCTCCTATTCCTGCTGGGAGGGGGACTGGTTGCCCTGCACAGGCATGCTGACTCCCTGGGAGGCAGCAGGCTTGTCCTGGGCACCCAGAGCAAAACATTAAAAAATAAAAAATATAAACAAACAAATCAAAGGCTGGAGTTTGCCACCTGCACAGGGAGGACGGGCTGACTCCAGGGCTGGCTGCTGGTGGATAACCTGGTGTGGGAAAGCAGCATGCATCTCTTCCCCTCACCTGGGGGGTGAGGGGGTGAGGGACTGGACTCCCCTGGGAGGGATGTGCTGGGGAAGGGAGGGCTGTGTGGCACCAGGGGCAGCCTCCCCTCACCCTTCCCATCTACCTTGTGCGGCAAAAAGAGGGGAAGGGAGTCAGGAAATCAAGGGGCCAACGTCTCTTGGGTGGTCTGGCAAGGGCAGCCACTAAAGGGGTGGCATCTGGAGGCCCTGCTGCCCTGGCTGCACAAGGTGATGTCCTTGGAGCTGTCACAGGGACGGAAAATGGCTCAAAGTTTTGGCTGCTGGCAAGGGAAAGATGAAACAGCCGCTGCATTCCCACCCCTGGAATAGGAGGTTCTGGCCTCTGGCTCTGCCCAGTGTCTCCAGTTCATCACTTCTGTTCCTCTGCCTGGGAGCACGTGGCGATGTACTGCGTGAAGGATGAAGTGGGAGAGGTTAATTACCCGGGCTTGAAATCAAAACCTGTGTGAGAGCAGCAAGATCAAGGAGGTTGCAGCCAAAGCTCTGCTTGAGCAACCAGGAATTCGGGTGCATTCACTCTCTGAAGGTGAATTTTGCAGCTGAACCATCCGTTCTTGCTCTTAAGCAGCTTAGCAAATATAAAATAATAAAAAAAGCTCCCCTGAGCATAGTGACCTAATACATTAAATGAGAGAAACTAGGAGTGTCTGGGCTACACAAGCAGTCCTGTGGAGTGTCTAGAAATGATGCAGTGAGAAAACCCTGGCTTGGACCAATGCATTGTCACTGTCAGGCAGCACCCAGCCCTTTCCTGGCTTCTAATAGACCCCCAGAAAGCCCCCGAGCCCGTGTCTCCCAGGTGCAGGGGGCTTTGCTGAGCTGCACTGGGGCTTCCTGCAGCCAGGAGATAGATAGAGGGAGCAAAGGCTTTTAAAACAATATTGCTCTATATTTTAAAATGATTTAAGAACCCAGAGAAGAGCCCAGCACTGGGTTTGCCAGCAGAAGGAATAGATTGTTCTCTTAAAAGCTTTTAAATGCCTGTGATAGAAAGGGGAAATACAACTGCCTGATGAAAGATATTGCTGTGGTACCAGCTTCCAGGCTGCCCACACATCACTTTAACTCTGCTTTCATTTGGAACTGGGAGACACCTTGGTTCCGTGGTGGGATCTTCAAGGATCCCCAGTGAATCAGGCACCCAGGAGAGGGATTTCGAGACGATGTGGCTGGTAAGGGAGGAGAGAAGAGTCTTAGTGCTCCTTAGTCATCCAGGTGCCTGAATGAATTCCCCTGAAATGCTGCAGTTCCTCAGAATCCAGCTCACTTGAGCAAATCCTTCTTTACCATGGTCCTCAGAGGGTTGGGAGGCGAGGAGCCTCCTCACCGGAGCTTCCAGCAGGATAAAATGTTGAGAGGGCTGTCCTGCATCCTTGGGACCCCGGCTCCAGATGCACCATCTCGGTGCTGCCTGCAATGTGACCCCTGAACAAACTCCCAGCTCTGCCATCCGTGCCAAGCACTTCACACCGAACAACGGCCAATTTTCTGCTCTGCTAAAACCTGCAGCGTGGACCTAGACACTCTCCATGCAATTTTCTCTCCCCTCCCCAGTCCGTGTCTCTGGAAAACCTGTGCACATCCCAGCTGTTCTCTCGCAACAGAACCATCTGCATCCCGCATCCTGGTGGCTTTAAGACTGTTTGCACTTCTCTCAGCAGTTGTCCTCACCCTTCAGGTCTTAGAAACTGTTAGAAACGGGGCAGTCACAAGTCCTCAGCCAGGAGAAATAGGCAAGTTTCTGGACAAAGCCAAACTATTTCCCTGTGCTGGTGCAGCTCAGGTGCTGGGAAAGGCTCAGTGAGCCTCACATTTTGGTTCACTGCAAATTCCCAGCCATCCCCAGGGGACTCGGGCGGTGTGGGCAGAGCGGAAAGCAGTTGTAGACCTGGAGACAAGGTCTAAATTAGTTGTGCTCCTGGGTGCCACTTAGGCCATGTGCCCATCATCACTTGTCACAAGGACTCAGTGCCAGCTCTGGAGCATAAATGGCTCTGAAGAATCCTGGCCAAGGCTGCTCTGAACCATTATGCTACTTTATCCACACAGGAGCATGTCCTTTAAGTGGCAGCAATCCTTATGGCTTTCCCTACATTATATTTCTTGTATGCTCTGCACTCCCCCTGTCTTCCTTGCCTCCAGGGATGGCTTTTGTCTTCTGCTGATGTGCTACATGTCTCAACTTTTGTCATCCTCCAGATTGCCTGAGGCAGTGGAGGTGACCTTGCTGCCGAGCTTTCGTTTCCCTTTTACGTGGGAAGCTCCTTCCTCCTTTGAGCTGCTCGTCAACACGCTGTGAAGCTCGTTTTCCCCCCTTGTCAGAACAAGTCTCACTCGGGCAGGGTTTGGCCATGAAAGACACCGGTGAGAGAGTGTTGTGATCGGCATCCACCACCCGGTCTGCCTGCCCTGGGTCCGTCTTGAAGATGGAGAAAGTGAGCCATGGTCTGCCATGCCTCAGCCCAGCTCCAGGACCACCACACATCCTGCTTCCAAACATCCACCTCCCTCCAGCCCACACGCTTCTTATGGGATCCTCTCTGCCCAAAAGCCCCTGAGGTGGGCTATAGAAGAAGCAGAAGGCTAATGGTGAGTTGTGGTGGTGGAAAGAGAAGGGTTGTAGGGTGTTGGAGAAGGGTGGGAAGGTTTGTGGCCAGCGTATGCCACAAGGTTACCAGCCAATGGAAGAAGGATGGCAGCTTAACTGCTCTAAGGAGGAGACCATTGAGTACCTCTGGCCATCTTGATGACCTCTGTCTGTACCTCTCCTTGTTCTTCTAGATCTCACTTGAAAACAGGGTTGAAGCAGTGAAGTTACTTCAAAGAAATAAAAGATTTGGGCAAACAAGCTGGTGACTATGGCTCTACCTAAGGTGTAGACTTTGATGGTGTTCTCTACTCAGATGTATGTTGGTGGATGTGAGGTGACCAGCAGAGCACTGGCCCATGTTCTGGCTATGCCAGGGTTGATGCTTTGTGGTCAATGGCGACAAATGGTCTGGGACAGATGGATGGAGTGGTTCATCTATGCTTGTGGATGAGAGTAGTTCATTTTTGTGGACAGTTCATGGGCAATCTGGGCAGTGTCCTGACCTGAGCCTTTTCTAAACAGCTCCCAGGATGATGATGCTCGTTCTTGGAGCTTGGTGGCAACTTACTTGATCCTTGTTTTTGCCTGAGTGTGAAGGCTGGAGAAGGGAGGCAGCTGTAACGTAACTCATGGGGACTGCTGGGACCAGGATGGTTGGACAAACCCCTGGGGAGTTGCTAAACCTCTGCCACTAAAGGGCACTTTCACTGTTTCCGAGGACAGTAAGTACCTGAGCCAACCTGGTGGGTCACATAAATGCATTGTGGGGAAACCAGAAGTTTTCCAGGGCTTCCTGAATTCTATAAATAATTGGGTTTGTGGCACACATTTGCTCACAGAGGGTGTGACAGGATGCACACAGGCATCTCGCAAACTATTTCATAAGGCATCAGAGCTTTTACCCTTCAGTCAGTTTTTCAGTCCAAATTCCTATAGGATCCCAGCTCGAGACTAAAAACAGAATTCCTGAGTCTGCAGCATGTGCTGGGCCACTGCATATTGCTAAAGAGGGAGGGAGACAGTCCTGACTTGGGAATGGCAAAGGTCAGTTGGAGATATTTAATGGTCTTGTGGAATGAAGCTGTGTCTGCCACCAGGGCTGTGGCTTTGGTTTGAAGATTTTGGGTGGCTGAGCTCCCTCCTCTCCTGCTGTGACCCCCCCAGTGCTGTTCACAACCTCCCATCAGGTGATGCTGGTCTCCTAGACACCCATCAGGTGTTGCTGGTCTTGCAGACAACCATCAGGTGATGCTGGTCCAACAGACACCATCTCTCTGATGGAGCCACCCATGAGCCCTTCAACAACCCTTGGGGCCACACTGGCCTGACCTTCACTTCTCTCCTTGAAAGAAAAGTGGGGATTTTCTCTGTCCTGGCAAACCAGGGCAGGCAAACTGAGGGTGTCCTTTTCCACGTTCTCTCCGTGAAGTAACATTTCAGCAGTAACTGACAGTGGGAGACAAGGGTGGCTTTTCCTGCAGACACCCTCAGTGCTGCTCGCCCCTTGGGGTCTGTTCTCTAATAACGATGAGGGAAAGGGGGAAGCAGACTCAGCATGCGGATAATTAACACTTCTCCCTGAAATGTTCCACCTGGATTTTTTTTCAGCAAGTTTCACAGGGTTGAAAAAAAAAAAAACCCAACCAAAAAACAACAAACCCCCAAAGTCAAAATCTGAAATTCTGCAAAACAGCTGGAAGGGCTCTTCCTTCTCCAGCCAGAGCCCGGCAACTCGGATTTTCCAGGTACCGGGGACTTTTCAGCTATTCCTTTTGATCCGGCAGCCAGGAGAGGGAGCTCGGCATCCTAGTCCCTGACTCCACTGGCCAAACATCACTGAAGACAATGTTGATGATTCTTTTGTTCAACAAATAAAAGAAGTGGCCCGCGAGGGAGCCGTGTTGGCAGCTGCTTTATAAGGGCTTCGGGGAATTGCGGAAAATCAATGCTTGCCAAAGGCGAAATGGACAGTGCCGGGGGAAGAAAACACAAGTAACTTCCAGGCTGCTGAGAGCTCATTGCACGCAGAGGACCTGGTCTTGGAAAATTGGGGTGTCTCCAGTCCCCGCGGTCGTGGGTGGGAGCATTGAGCACTCAGTACCTGTCAGGACCGGAGATGGAGCAAAGCTTGAGGCTGAACTTGGGACGTCGGGTGCTTGGCACCATAATCCAGAGGAAGGTCCTCTTAGTAAAAATTCTGGGTTCCTTTCCCAGAGCATCAGGGGCTCATGGTTCCCACCTGCCTCCTCAGGGGAAGCAGGGATATTCAGGATATTTGGTGGGTTTTATATTTCAGTGTTTAAGGGTGAGGGTAGTCACCTAGCTTTAGGTGTCAGAAGGTGAACGCTGAGAGCATCAGAATGGAAATGGATTCCCAAATGTACTGTGCATCTGTGGAAAGAAGGCCCTTTAAAAACGAACAGTTATTCAGTGCCAGCCTGCCACCCAGGCCAGAAATTCCGTAAGATTTGCAGGGAGACATTTGTAGAGATAAAAAGAGCCCTGTACTCCTAACACAAGACTTCCTGAGCTCAATGGTGTCAGTTTAATCGGTTCTGATTAGCAGTGCTGTGATTCCTGGATTTACTGGAAGTCTCATTTCTTTGTTTCCTTTTGATGTTTAAGATCCTGGGAAGAAGAAATGAAGAGCAAACTGTGGACCTGGCTTGGCCCGCCTGTTGATAAATTAAAGATACCACCTCGAGGATTATAGGGATGCTTCTTAATGCTTTTTCGGAAGATCCCATAAACCCGTAACGAGCTAATTTCAGCCCATGCTGCTGTGGTGCCCCAGTCCAGAGATACCGGCTCACCACCAGCTGCTGGTTTTGGGGACACCCTTTCATAGTGCATTTTTTTTCCTATTATTTTTAATTTAAATGTATTTTTCTATTGTATTTGTGCATCTTCTGCCTCACATTCAGTGAAAATCCTCTGCCTGATGACATGTAGGCACAGTGAGGGGGATGCTCCACGTTGAGGGTGCTGGGAGGAAGAGGATGACTCCCTGGTGATGGACTCATTCATGGACTGTATCTCCTCAACCATTCCCAGGGCTGCTGTAACCACACAGCACGGGCTGGTCCATGTCCCAAATATCACCCATCTCCTGCACAGCTGGACTTTCAGAAAGTGCTGCATGATGTATTTCAAGGAAGAAGGCTGGGTGAGAGAAACACAGCGAGAACTGTGGCCTTGCTGGGGGTCAGTGGTGCCCCAGATCATCCCATGACCATCAAAGTCATTGACTGATTGAAACTTTCTCTGTTTCCTTCCAAACCCTGTTTGGATAAGGGCAGTGTCTGGGATGAAACCGCAGCCTTATCCCCACAGATAGATATTTCCCCTTGGGCTAGAGTGGGGAAAACAAAACAAAAAAAAAGTTATTTTGAGAGTGCCAGATGGGTTATGGAGACGTGGTAACAATACCTGCCGTTAGAATAGCTAGCTCTGCTGCCTGATTGCTGGCACACAGCAGGCTGAGACCTGCGCCTAAGCTGCAGATGCCTGCCAGCTGGTGGTGATAACAGAGGGTGTGGGTCTTGGTCATGGAGGGAGACGACTCTTGAGAGAGCTCCTGGAAGTCTTGGGTCTGTTTTTAACTGAGTCTTTATTCCCTGGAATAAAGTGCAGAGTGAGAAGATGCCCCCTTCACCTTCCAGGAGGCAAAGCCCAGGATATCAGCTCTCCCACCCTGCTCCTGGTAAATCCTGGCTGGCTCAGCTGGCTTTCTTCCATCAGTATCTTCATTTAAAATGGGACTTCAGCCACTCCTGGGAGATCTTCACCTTATCCAGGGTGTTCCTCTGCCTGCGTGGATCTCACTGACATGAAAAATGAACACCTTTTTTGAGGCTCACCCTCACCTGTTGCCCCATCATGGAGAAGAACCAGTGCCTTGAAGACCAAGCACTCAGACATCTCCTGCTTCCCAGCAACCTTGCTGATGGTTTTCTCATCCCTTCCTCACTGAGTTTAGCCAGCAAAACCACCGCGTTCTGTGTTTTAACTGCAGCTCTTCCTTTGGATGGTCCCTGCTGCCCATGAACTGTTCTTGCCCTTAAAAGTTGCTCAGTGCTGTGACATCTGATGGGACTTATGAGGTGATTTCTTCACTAGAATCCCTCCAAGACATCAAAAGATGGATCTTTTGCAGTGAGATCCTTCTGTAGGACTGATGTCTACCCTGAGCCCTTTGCATTCAAGCATCAGTAAAGTGAGTAAAGGAGTCATGTACAAGCAACTTTAAGATAATAGACTCAGGCAGGGTGGACCTTCTGGTTCCTAATAGCATGTGTTGTACGTTTCTGAGCTGCACACATTGTGAATAACTCATAATAACATCTTCTTCATCAGCTTTCACTTCTTTTCCTATGCTTGAGGAACCTTCCTAACTGCTGAGCAATTTCCTTTGGTCCCTTGTACTCCCCCTCATTAGCAGATCCTTGCATCCCCCGTGAATATTAATGACTGGAGCTCATTTGCAGTTGGTGGGGCATGTCATCACATGGCACAGCTCGCTCTCCTGGTTGGAAGGATGCCCTGCCCTGCCTGCTGCCCCATCAAATGGGAAGTATGTTTGCTGGGACTGTTCCCACATTGACTTTGAAATTTGTTTCCCACAAACATTTGTCCTCGCAACCCAATTGCTTTGGCGGCTGCAGAAAGCAGACATAAAAGAAACATGGGCATTTATAATTGAAAGGGAAAGTCCTCAGCTTTGTTGCATCTCCTACTGGAGGTGCCAATTAGAGACCGATGGATCCAGGATGGAGGCACCCACCTGGTCCTCCCCACCTTGTTTTGGGCAGAGGAGCAGCAGGAATTTGCCAGCTTTGCCAGGCTGGGTCAGGATGAGACCTCCAGCCTCCAAGCAACAGTTGTGTGAGTCCAGCTCCCTTGTCCTGAAGCCAGCCAGGCCCCAGAACTTTTATAAACTGAAAGGCTGAATGAAAACATCAAATACCAAGACAGTTTGCAGGAATATCAACTAAAGGGGGAAAAAAAAAAAAGAGAAAGAAAAAAACCCAACGGTACCAATACCATCGCTGGGCACAGACAGCTCCAGATTTTGTAGCTTCCAGACAAAGTCAGCAGCAACCGTCAGAATCTGTGTTTCAAGTCCGACCTTCTGCTTTTATCTATATTTTAAACCCCACACAAGGTATACAAGGCGAATGTTGCTGTTACAGTCAGAAAAGCCTAAATAATGGATGAAGAACAGAGGCTGCAAAGGGGGGCGGGGGGGTAAGAAGAAAAAGAGAAAAAGAAGAAGAAGAAAAAAAGAGGAAGAGAAAAGCTTGAGGAAAAGAAAAAAAAAGAAAAAAGAAAAAAAGAAAAGGCAAGAGAAAAAGAAAGGAAAGAGCCCTCCAAAATCAACAGAGGCTGACATTGTCCGTGGGAGGATTTCTCCTTCCACTGCTGCGGTGAGGGACACTGAGGATGGATCAGAGGCTGTTGCTGCAGCAGTGACCATTCATCAAGCGCCAACCAGAGCTTCAGTGCTGTCTTTCCCACATTCCAAGCTCCTCTTCCAGAGGGCACTCAGCGAGCCCCAGCAGGAAGGAGCCAGGAGTGGTCTGAAGTTGGACACGGTGAGAGAAGAAGGTGTCCCTGATGGACAGGGCTGTGCTCTGCTCAGAGGTGCTCAGGGTTGAGCCCTCTTGCACTGAGATGGGGGGCTGAGGGAAAGGTTTGGCCATCAAGGAAGCACAGAGGGGGACTTCTCAGGCCCCTACCCTCTTCCAGGCAAGGGTGAAGACAGGAATCCTTCTTTTGCAGTGGGCTGAGGATGCTCTTTGCCTTGCCTTGCCTTCCCCAATTATCCATGTGTTTTGAAGTTTATGACTAAGAGGGATAAACCAGGACTTCAGGTGCTTCAGATCTTCAGGAGCACCCTGAAGATCTCCTCCTGTTCATGGGAAAGTTTCAGAGCCAATAAATTAAGGCCATGAGGGAAAATGGCTATCTAATGAGGATTTTAGCAAAGGGGCCCATGAAGGCAGAAGGTCTTTGTATGGAAATGTTTGCTGGATTCTGTATTGTCTCCATAAGCAGATAATGTGGAGGCGGTGACTCTGCGTTCATGGTGGGACCTGGAGCTCTGGGGAGGTGTTTGCTCTTGGTGGTGTTTAGCTTCACCTGGGTCCCTCTGAGGGCAATTAGCATCTATGGCCGGGATAACCTCCAGCAGACTTTAAATGCCTGGATGGGAGAGGTTTTTATGGAGCTAAATCACTTGGAGCAGCTCGCAGGAGGCCACCTTCTCTGCTGCTCCAGCCTTGGGAGGGAGGCTGGCTCCAGCCCGCAGGAGCTAAGAGCCTTACCCAGCAGAACGAAGCCATCAAGGCTTGGCGCGGAGGCAAAGCTGCATTTCCACTCCTTGCAAAGTGCACAGTCACCCGTTCCCCACTCCCTCCCGCTCCGTTTTAAGTGGATTCTTTGTTTTCTCTGTCTCTGCCCTCGCTTTGCAGGTGCCGCTTGTTTTTAAGGGGCGAGCAGTGTTGTTGGAGCAGAAAGCAGCTCCTTGCCAGCCAGCCTGAGTCCTCTCTCCTCTGCAGCCTTTGGCAAGGTGTCCATGAGCAGGTATTCAACAAATCCTTCCTGCTGGTGGTCGTGGCTTATACGTGACTCCAGCAGAAAGAGTACGATATGCTGGGATGTGTCCCCAGCCACCAAACATCTGTGTGGCGTCAGTGCTTAGAGGAAGGCAGAGAAGCAGCTTCTCTTCCATCCAAGGTCCTGTCGGGGTGACCTTCCCTCTCACTGAGACCCCACCACAGGGACCACCCTGCCCATGCTGCTGGGGGTTGTAATTCCCAGAAACTTTGGTGCCCAGGCTGTATTGGATGCTGTTGGTGTGCAAGTCCCTACAGGGTATTTTCGCAGTCAATAGCTGCAGTGAGAGTCAATGCTTTGGGTGCAAGCTCTCCAGCAACAGCAGAAGAGGTGGTAACTCACTTAGGTTTGCTCCTACCATGTCTATAATTTCATATTCTTCAGGGGTATCTGGGGTCAGGTCTCTGATTGCTCATCGTGCTGGTATCAAATGGTACAACCAGAAGTGGGGCAGGTGGTCTCGTGGGTGTTACCGTGGGACAGGGACACCGACAGACACTGTAGTGACCCCCTGGGCAAGTTCATCATGTGGCCCGATGTGTGCTCTGTGTCCCTTCCAAAGGTTGTCACCTGCACAGGGAAAGCCTCATCTCATGGTATGGACCCAAACCTTTACTAATCAAAGGTTTTTCGTTGTTTGGGGTTTGGTTTTTTTTGTTTGTTTTTTTTTTGTTTTGTTTTGTTTTTTTTTTCTTTTTCTTGGCAGTAGAAAGATCAGGGAAAGAGCAAGGTTGGCAAAAATTGGAGGCATGAAAGTTGGTCTGGAAGGACATTGATCCAGGAGTCAAGGGAGAGAGAGGTTCCTTCATTCATGAGAAGTATAGCGAGCCGTGTCGATACAATACATTAGTAATAAATGGTGGGAGAATGGGAAGAAACAGCACGGCCGAAGGGGATACTCGGGTAAGAGTTCAAAATGCCTCTTCTGTCAGAGCGGTGTCAATCAGCTTCTTTAACGAGGCTTCCAAAAAATAGTCTGTCTGGAGCATCTGAAAACCACCCCGGATCGCTGCAGCCACCAGAGTGAGTGCAACAGGGGTGGGGGGTTATTTCTGCGTCAGCAGCCAGGCCGGGTCCTGTGCTAACACCAACCACAAGCACAAACACAGACAAGTCTACCAGGGCAGAGCTGGGTGTGCCTTAGGAAGGTCCCACCTCCAGGGTCAGGAGATGACACTGCTGGCAGATGCCTGTTGGAGCTGCTCCTCCACGACTTCATGGTAGGTTTGAGATGCTCCAAGGTGTGAAACGATGGGGGGAGTGTGAGACTGACCCAAAGAAAGAGGCTCCTTTAGGGTTCTTCTAACCCCACTTTATTTCCTTCCCTGCTCTCCAGCTGGGAACATGGCATGCTTTGCTGGATTAGTTTCTGCTCCCATGGAATACCCACAGCAAAGGACTGAAGGTCTCGGGAACTCCGGGGGGTATAGGCTGCTGAAGGAGAAGACTGAGACTTTCAACTGAGCAAAACCAGCATGCACAAGGAAGGCTGCCATGCTGGGAACAGCTACAGGAAGAAATGGTCTTCTGTGACGCTCCCTTGGGAACCCAAGAAACTGTCTTCTCTCCTTTCCAATGCCTGGACTCCATTCCCTCATAAATCTGTGCCAGCCCTACATGGCTCTAGTTGGAACGAGTCCCTCATAGGAAGACAGGAGTTCATGTCTTGCTTTCACACTCCTTTCCAGCTTTTCCAACACTCTCTGCACAGAGGCGTCCTGGGCGTCCTGGCAAGAGGGCAGGATGAGACTATCTGCAGGCTCAAGGAGACTTTGCAAACTTGACTTTGAAGTCTTCTTGGTTAACACTTCACTGAGAATTCTACTGTTGGAGCCAACGAGGCTGAGCTATGGAACTGATCTCCACATCCCCATGGTGGCAATAGCTGGGGGGCAGAGTCCTAGTTCCTGAGCTTCAGTTGAACCTCTGCTCTCAGCGAGGCCCAAAGAGCAAGACCCTACAGAAGGAGCTTGAAGGTTTCCTTAATTTAACCAAAATATCCTGCAGCCCATTTAACAGCACATTATGAAGTTTTATCATAAATAATTAACACTGAACTACAATTGACATTATGAAGCATGTGGCTGGCTCAGTGCGTCTCTTCCAACAGGCAGTCGTTGACGGGGTGGGGAGGGGGATGCTCAGCCATCATGGCAAGTGCCAGCCCCTTCCCCCAGCAAGAGGAGCACTTAATGTGGCTGCTTCTGCTGCGGAGTGTGACAGCTGCTTCACAACAACCTTCCAGGCAAGGGGAGAAGGAAAACACCACATCTCCACTGAATTGTGGGGTCAGTTTGGGATGACAGAAGGTCCAGAGCCTTTGGTTGGGGCTCCAGGGTTGGTACATCACAGGGACAGGGTCATGATTGCCTGAATGTCTGAGGCAACCTCCTCCAGGATGGTGTTGTTTCCATGGGACACCATCTCTGAGGGGAAAAGCAAACATTTTTCTCATCATTTGCAGTCACTGACAGCTCCTGGCAGCTTCTGCAAGAAGCCAAGGCTGGAGATCCATGCCCAGAGACTGGAACCTGACTCAGTCCCAGCTCCCTGGGACCAAGCACCCTCGGTGGCTGCACCTCCAGAGGTGGCTACACGTCCCAGCAGCGGGCAAAGAGACTTCCAGAGCCTTGGTCAATGTCACCACTGCCTGGAACGGCGGCCTTGGTTCCGAGGTACGTGAGAACACAATCTGGACCAGGGCTCAAAGTTTCCTGAGGGAAACCTGTTCCTCATGAGCTGGTATCATCAATAGACTGATTGATTTTCATCCCCTGTCTCACAGTGGAGCTGGGTTTCTCCGTCACCTGTGAGGGAATGCAACTCAGCATCTCCCCCCTTGTCCCCTCCTGGGCTGGTTCGCACACTTGGGGACATATCCCTGCCTGTCCACCTGCCTTTACACCAGAGGAGACAGCAGCACGAAGGTAATGAGCAGAGGGGCTGCCCTTTGGTGATGATTTGGCCAGAGGGCTGACCTCGTGTCCGGCTGCTGGGACCGGCCATACCCTGCAACTGGTGGGAAGAGGGGGGGTCTGCAAACAGCTGTGGAGCAGAAGATTCCCATGGTTTTGGCTACAGAGTGCATCCAGAGCCCATCCATCCCCCTCCCCACATCCCAACCCCCTCCTTGAGCCGTGTCTTTTAATAAAGACGTACAGGCAGCGCGCTTGAAGAGCTCGCTTAGATCAGAACCGAGCGGCACAGCCAGGGTGGGAAAAAATCCATGCAAGAACCCGGGGGTAGGCAGCGCTCCCGGACGCTGGCGGCGGGAGAGAGGCAGAGCGGCTAAATCCCTACATAAAGAGGAGCAGAGCGGAGCCTGTGAGGGAGAAACCCGAGCAAAGGCAATTGAAGCATCTCCGGGAAGAGTCATCAGAAGCCATTAGCCTGCGCAGGGGAGGCTGGGCTGCCTTCCCTGGCTCCCAGAGGGAAGGTTTGGGTCTCTAATGGGAGAGGCTGGAGCCTGGGACTCCCTCGGTGCCTCCCTGCTGGTGGCTGGGTCCCGGTTTCGCCGCTCGAGCAGGAGGTGGGAGAGCAGAGGCCAGGCAGATTCCGCATCCCCTCCCGCCACTGAAAGGTCCCTCTGAAGGGGCAAATGGTCCTTCCAGCAGGACCAAGGAAACTGTTTGACCTGTTGGAGCAGGGCCAGAGGAGGCCACGGAGATGCTGGGAGGGTTGGAGNCTCTCTGAAAACCCCGCAGTGGGAGTGTCCCCCACAGCAAGAGGCTTGGGTGGGTTTGGGAAGGAAATATCCTTTCTACAGACCATGACCAGGATCCGTGCTCAGCCTGGGACCCACTGCCACCATCTCCCATGGGATGGGCTAGTGAAGAGCCCTGGTGTTTGGGTGGGGGGGCTGGACCATGTGTGAGAGCACAGACAGCAAGGACGGAGAGTCCTCATGGAAAGAGGGAAGAGAAAAGAGCAGAAGAGGTGATGGAGTGTGTGTGCGTGGAGGGAGAAGATGAAGGGGAAAGAAAGAAAGTCAAAAGATGGGTATGACAGGGGAGAGATTCACGCGTGGTGTGACTCAGAGTGAGGAAAGGGGTCTCCAAAACAGCATTAACCAATTTTAGTGGCTACATGAAAGCAACACTCCTGCCCTGAACTTCCACCACCACCAGCAGGACCCTGACCCAGCCCCACATTCGTGTTCTGGTGTCGGCAGCGTGTGGCTGAGAACGGGAAAATGAAATCCTATGGCGAGGATCCTGAACGCTGATCTCCCTTGGGACCCCAATGGAGATCCCCTTGGGATAGCGCAAATATCCCCTTGGGTTAGTGCAAATATCAACAAGTAACAGGAAAAATTCTGCTCTGAGTGTTAATGCTGGTGTTCGGAACTGGTTCAAAGCCTGGACACATCACGAGAGTGGTGCAAGGTGTGTGGTGGATACTCCCCTATCACACTGCAAGGCCGAGAAGAGCTTCTTCCTTGGGTTGGGTGCTCTGTTTCATGGAAGACGTGGCTCTGCTGCAGTATTTAACCACCAGGAATGTGTAGTGAGGCTGGAAAGAGCTTTCCTGGAGCAGGTGGTGAATGAGGCAGCATTCCTGCTGCTGAGCTTGAGAGCAGGACCAGGGCTGGGGTGTACGTCACTAGAAACACACTCTACGAAACAAAGTCCCTCTGATTCACCGGTACCAGCCAGGAAGGGCTGAGCAAGATTTTGTACAAACACACATACCTTTTTTTTAGGTTTTTTTCTTACGTGAAACGAAACCCTTCCTTGCCTGGCATAAATAAAACATGGTTCTTAGTTGACATTTTCATATTTCTCAGAGAGCTCTTATTTTCCTATAGCTGCTGGAAACGTTGGCGAGACGCCGCAGATGAAATATAGATTTTTACCTCTGATCTCTCTATCTCCAGGATCCCAAAGTTTCTGAAATCCCCCGTGAGCTTCCCTACTCTCTGATTCACCCAATGATCCAAAGCTGAATCCCACAGGGGTTTTTTTTCCTGGCTAAAAACGAGGGACTGTTCCCACGGGGCTTTGGTGGGAAGCAGGGGGCTGTTCCTGTAGGTGGGGGCTGCTGACATCGAGATGTGGGTCTTTGTGTGGGAAGAGCACAAGGTTAAATTTCTAGGAGTATTTCCTTAACATGGATTTCCTTTTTAAAAAATAAACAAAAAAAACAACAACCCACCAACAGGTGGCTTTATTATTGTCCTTATTGTCCCTGGGATGAGTGTGTGGAGCTCTGTTTCTGCACGTTGGTGCCAAGCATTAAAGCTGGGGGCAGGCTGAGGGCCCCAGCCCCTGATTTTGGTAGCAAGAAGAGGAAACTCAGAATTCGGTCCTTGGAGATGGAGGTATCTCGAGGGTGAGCATCAACCAGCCTTTTCTGTTGATTTCTGGAGCTCCCACCCTCTTCTGACTGGGCTGGGTGGAAAGTGGCCCCATCTCTGCAGTGCAGTATGTGCACATCTGGGTGACCAAAAGCGGAGGGCTGTGAGTATTAACCCACATTGAAGTGTCAGGCTGTGTTAACACAGACCAGCCCGATCCCAAGATCTCCATGTCATAGAGATTGTGTACTTGGAGATGCAGGAGATACCGTACACAGATCATGGGGATCCCGTGATCTCCATGTCATGGAGATTGTGTACTTTGAGATGCAGGAGATACCGTACACAGATCATGGAGATCCCATGAGCTCCACATCCTCTGCTCATCTGCAGCTTTCCCTGAGCATCTCCTCTGCCCACTAGGACATTTCCTCTTCTCTCCTACTCCCAGCAGGTCACCAGCCTGGTCCTGAGCTGATCCGACAACACAGAAAGACCTTTCCTCACCTGGTGTCACTGAGCTCCCGCGGGAACGTACCAGAGGGGGTCTGATCCTGCACCCCCTGCTCAGGCAGAATCCCCAGTAACTTCCTTGAACTGGGGGAAGAATTTGGAAAAGAGCAGAGATGGGAAGCGTATGGTCTGACCCAGGACTTGGTACTTGTACAAAGCAACCGGTGAGCTGAGGAGGGGGATAACTGTCCCGAAATCAGCCGCGGGGTTTGCCCCATGCAAATCCCTGCCCCGATTCCCGAGCTCTTTCCGAAGACAGCTAATTTCTGGCCACCTTCTTGGGTTCCTCCTCAAGCCTGGCTGTCCCCCTCCCTGCCCAGGCACCTGTGAAGCCTGTAATTACTGCTTTGCTCCTTTTTCCCCTGTAGTGGAACAGAGCCTACTTCAAGCATCGGCCTCTTTAAAAATACATCTGCTCTGCGCTGCTCTAAAACACATAGAATAATAGAAGAGAGTCCGTCAGCAGGGGCACCCTTTACCTGCATGGCTTTCAAAGGCAGGAATCTTTTAAAGAACACGGAGCATTTTCTCTCCTCCAGACCCAAAGCTGAGCGCAGAGCCGTGACGTGCTGCTCATACTTGAGCGAGGGGCTTCTAATACCCCTCCTCTGCTCTGCGAGCTGGCTGGAGAGACACACGTGTGGCCTGGAGATATTCCTCTAAGGTCAGGCAACCCCTGTTGCTGTCACTGCATGGCTGGTGGTGGTGGTGGTCACCTTGCTGATGACCCACATCCTTAAAAGCTCTGCGTGAGGACTAGAGGTCCATGGGTGGAGAGGTGGGACCCACTGATGGTCCCCAGGAAGTTTCTTGCCTTGTTTCCCTTCCCGGTGAGGAAATCAGCTCCCTGGCCCCATGGTCCTTAGTCCCTGAGCCTGTGAAACCAAGCTGGGTGGAAGGGCTCTGCTGCAGCGTTACAGCCACACTCCATCCTGAATGACTCAGATCTAAAAGGTGAAGGAGGGACAGTGCTTCCCCCAAGGTTCTTCAAACCCATCTGCCTTTGCCTGGAGTGGCCAGACTCAGTTCAGCAGAACACGGCTAACTTTAAGTACATTCCTGCACACTTTGGTGGGTGGTGGCATGGACACACTGGCCTGGATCTTTGATCTATATCTTCATGGGTCTTAGAAGCCCAAATTCTTGGAGGTCTTGGTTCTTATAGCAGAAAAAATGAATAAATAAGAGCATGGCATGGAGCTAAATAGCTTGGAAGTAAGCCCTGTGTTGCAAGAGTCATCCTTGCTACAGGGTCACCCACCAGCTCCCTGAGCTCTCTGGGCAGAGCTCCAAAACCCCATGTCTAAGAGCTTCAGCAGCCCAGATCTGGTGGGCAACTTTCCCCAGGAAGCCTTTGCAGCACCGGCGTTAGGGCTCAGCTCTGCTAAGCTGCTGTGTCTCTGATTATAGATGCCTCCAAGCTGGTCATTCAGCACTTTTAGAGTCTTTAAGGTGAGCAAGATGCCTCTGGAGAACCAGTCACCTACCAGAAGTCCATGCTAGAAAGAGAGGAACCGCGCTGTAGACTCCTTGGTTCCTCTCCATCGACCATAACTGGAGCCTAGAGGTCTGTGCTCACCTGTGCACCCCTGCTTTGGAGATGCCAAATGCATCTGTATCAAATCCCTGGTCAATTAGCTGTGTATGATGCTTTTGAGCTCCCAGGATGAATTATCCCCTGGCTGGACCACTGCGGGGAGGAAGAAGGCCTGGCCCCCCTCATCCATTCCACCAGCTTGGAGGTAGATTAGGATCCAGGTCCTCTGGGGTGGCCATCACCTTCTTGTTGAGCTCTGGACCAGCACCAGCAGTGGGTGAGCAGGCACCCTGAGAGGTGGACCTGCGGACCTGCTGCCAAAGCCACAGGTCTGACACAGCTCAAAGGTAGCTCATATTTCAAACCTCAAATGATAAAATAAAAATAAATGGTGAGAACTGAGTGTCCAGCCCAATCAATATTCCCTTCATTTCATGCTACTTTGGCTCCAGGGTCATGGTTCGGGGATGTCCTTTGCACTCCAGGAACCGGGGCCGGGGGGTGTGTGCCCAGGACACCCTCTGTTTCTTTTCCTCCTCCTGAAGATCTACCACCTCTCCTTGCCCTGGATTTTCCTCCAGCCTCACTCTGTGCAAATAGGCTGATTTTGGAGGGTTTTGGGTTCCCGTTGGGAATCCAGCCTGGGCCCCGGCTCAGGGGGACTCACCATGTGCTCCCAAGAAGAGGGACAGCGGGGAAACCCTGAAGCCTCGGTGATGGGCTGCCCCCCCAGCCCCTGCCCACCAGCTTTTTCCCCACCTTGGCAGGAGGAGGCCACAGAAACCAAGAGGCTGGAACCTGTCCTGGGCTCTCCTGGCTCCCAGACCTTCTCCCGGGAAGGACCAGCAGCTTTTTCCTGACCTGTGCCCAGGAAGTGGCTCTTGAGGAAAGGGGGCCCCTCTCTACCTCCTCCTGGACGACTCCCCTGTGCATCCCAGAGTCTCCCACCCGACCTGCAGGAACCAGAGGAGCTGGAGAAGCGGGATCAGCATCGATCCCCGGGATGCTCCTTCCCACTCCCCCACGTGTGATGAGTTCTCCAGGCCTCACCCCCACTTCCCAAAGCTGCTCCCCGCCCTTCCCAACCACCGGAGCGCCGGCTGCTCCTCATCCAGGGCTGCCCCATCCTTTGCTCCAGCCCCACCTTTCCCCCCGGCCCTTACCTGGCAGCACCGTCCGGGGACGGGGGGCTTTTCCGCCCACCCGGGGGGGTGTCCCCGGGCCGGCCCAGCCCCGCTCCAGCTCCCGAGCCCCGCGCTTTGCATTTGTGCCTGGGAAATACCGACTCGCCTTTTTATGATCGCGGCTGATAAATATTGCATCGCTGGCTTTTGCAAACTTTTAAGAGCGAGGTGGGGAGGGCTGGGGGGGGAGGAGGACGAGGAGGGGGGGCTCAGAGAGGTACCTGCGAGCCCTCGGCACCGGTCACCCGACCCCGCCGCCCCTCACCGCATCTTTGAGGTGGGGTGCAGCCTGCGGGGGGGATGCTGTGGGGCAGGA
>VXBW01001778.1:414662-481570 GCA_013400375.1 Thinocorus orbignyianus
GGCTCCATCCCCCCTCTGCGACCCCCTGCCCGCCCTGTCCCCCGCCCCGAGGCTGGCTTCTCCCCTCCCTCACCCTTCCCGGAGGGATTTGGGGAGCAGAACAGGCCGAACCGGGGTGCAAACAGGAGCTTTCCCGACGCCCCTCCTCTCCCTCTGCGGGGAAAAAAGTGCTCGGGGTTAAAACCCACCAGAACAATGAAATAAGGAAAAGTTTCCTTAACTTTTTTTCTTTATTTTCCATTTTACCCTCTCTCCATGAAGCACCCTGGCTGTTACTGAGATCCTCCTGCCTGTGCAGTGTCCCATGGGCTTCACATCTGTCTGTCTGTCTGTCTGTCTGTCTGCAAAACCTCTCCAATCCTTCCTCCCCCCAGCCCATCCCTGCCTGGCTCTGCCTGACAGCCTTCTACCTCCGGACTTTCCCGTCGCTAGGAATTTCCACAGCGTTGCTCTTCTCCTCCTCCCTGCCTGTCCCCAAGCCCAGATCCCATTGCTGCAAAAATTTAAAAAAAAAGGGAATTTTGGTGGTTGTATGATGGACTGGGGGGGTCTTTGCAGCCCCCCAGCTCCTCTGTCTGCTCCCAGCCCTGCTCAAAGGTGTGTGAGGAGCATCACTGGCTGCAGCTCTGCCAGCCAGGAGCAGGGGGCTGATGGAGAGGGACCCCCAGCCCCTGCTGGAGAGGGGGACAGTGGCCGTGGGGCTGATGGGGGGCAGGAGGGCACTTGGTCATGCTGAGAACAAACACCTTCTCCAGGGTGGAGAAGGTGTTTCTTCCTCCAGCCCCAAAAATCCAGCCCCAGCCACGCATCTAAGGAGGGTTCCACACGGTGGAGGTGTGCTGGGAGCCAGGGCAAGTATCAGCTTTCCTGGCCCCTTTCCCTCTCACACTCTTCTCCACAGAGCCAGCACATGGTGTCACCCTCTGAGACCTCCCTTCTCCTGGGGATCCTGCTGGGCACCTCGGGTCAGACAGGGCCACCAAGTGTCAGAAGGAAAGGAAAACCCTGACCTCGCCACAGCCTCACCAGAGAGGCTGAAGTGTCCCCCCAGAAGGTGGTTCTTTGGCTCCGGACACACCTGGGAGAAGGTCAGATCCAGTGGCAGGAGACACTGAAAGCAACTGTCACCGTGTGTGCTGCTGCTCAGGTGTGGGCACAGCCACCGGGTCCCTAAACTAGAGCTGTGCAGCACATGGCTTGTGCAGAGGGATGGAGGAGAGGCCACGGGGGGACAAATCCTGACTCGGGAGTCATCTGCCATGGTCCTGCCAGGAAAGCCCCATCCCTGGTGGCCTGAGAGATGGGAGATGGTCCACGGACAGCCCCTGCACATCACGGTCCAGGCAGACCTTCCTGGTCATTGAAGCACCCTACATGTGCCAGAAGTCACCAAGCCCAGCAGCGTGCCCTGCCAACATGCTGCTGGCTCGGGCTACATGCAGGCAGGAGCAGGCAGGAGCAGGCAGGAGCTCCGGAGCCTCTACCCCTCCTGCTTTCCATCTGCGCAGCGCTCTGAGTCACGGTCTCCCCTCTGCTGCCTGCGGAGAGATTGCAGCAGCAGGCAACGGGCAACAAAAACTGCTGGAGAGGTTCACGAGGAGCTTTCCCCGGGAGCTTTTCGTGCCACGGGAAGGGGAATCATCCCTCCTGGGTGCTCTGCAAGGAGCCCGGGCACCTTCTTTCCTGTTCAGCTGCCAAACCCTGCATTTCTTAACTCTCTCATGACACCCAGAAGATTTTTGCCAGGGTATTTCATCATTTCTTTTGCTGGGCTCTTCCCGCTGACCCCTCTCCCTCCCAGGGAGGGAGGAGGAAGGTTGGAGAGAGCAGCTCGGCTCCCCAGCCCTGGATTTAACTTCTCCCCGAGGAAGCAGCAAACAAGGAGGAAAATTTCTACAGCAGTGATAACAACTAACAACGAAACGACTCCCACAGCAAGGGTGGGCTGGCTGCTTCTTCAGCCCTTCCCACTCCTGAATCTTGTCAATGTAGGAATCACGAGGAAGGGGCCAAACTTTCAGGTGACCAATGCTCGACTATGACTCTGTTGAGTGACCTGGGGCAGCTCTGCAACCCTCACCAGAGTCTCTTCACGTAGCTTTCCTCCCCGACTGCTCCATAAATGCAATACCCCAGACCCTTCTCTCTTGCCCATCCCTATCTACAGCTCCTGAGAAGCAGGAGGGATTTCACCAGAATCATCAGGGTCAGGATCCTCCCCTATTAAGACCAAAGAAAACCAGCCACCCTCACGATCTAAATTCCTTCCAGGGGAAGCTCAACTTCCAGGCTCAACTTCTGGCACCCCAGCCTGGCTGGTGGCTTTGGGACCCCTTGTTCTAGGCAGAAATGAAGAGCCAGAGAGCTTTTCACACTCTTATTGCTCCCTGTGATGGTCCAACCTTGTAGTTATCTGCTGTGGCGTGAAAAATATTGTGGGTAGCAGGACACCTACTGCCAGTGCATTAGGTGCTCTTGCTTGTCATTCCCACTAGAAAAATAACCTTGGAGATGCTCTCCAGCAAGGTCCACGTTCAGGAAACTCCATGTCTCCGTTGCTTTTTGAAGACGACCCACAATTTCTTGGTCTGGCTTCCTGCCCCTAACCAGTAAAATCTTGCAACACTCCACCTAATCCCCGTGTTTTCAATCAAAGGGTAACTCAATGCAGACTTTTGAGAGGGTTGTCCTGCCTGCCATGTGGTTTGGTGCCTCAGGCAGTTGCCTCCAGACTCCAGCTGTTTTTATTACCTAAGTGGGTTTGATTGCTCCTTCATTTGTGCCTGAACGAGAGCCCTTGGCACCCTCGTGGGCTTTAATGGGGTCTGTGTGTTCTAGCTACCAATTAAACCCGCTGGCAGCGATTAACAGCTTCCAGCTCAGCGCTGAGGCAGAGCAGAGGGGACAGGGCTCTCCAGGTCCACGGGAGAGGAGCCGGTGGAAAAGGGATGCGGCTTTCTGGAGGAGGCTGGAGCACGGGGACCTTCTGGAGTGTGGGCTGGAAATGGCTCTGTCCCCAGGTGACCGCTGCCACTTTCTTCTCATCAGTGGAGGCTGAGCCCCAGGATCACTCTGTGCCAGCCCAGACACATTTTCCAGCAGCGGGTGGGTGATGGTGACAGTGACGGTGGGCAGCCCAGGGTGGATGTCACCCCAAAGTGTGGGCAGAGAGGTCAGGGGACAGCCACCCACCTGCACGAACTGGATGTCAGGACTGCTCCTGGAAAACCTCGTGTGGGGTGGGGGTCAGGAAATCAGTGCGTGGAGGGTCTCCCCCGACCTGCTCAGTATGACAGGTGAGGGGACCGTTCTCTGTCCCCTCCCTGCTCCTTTCCTCACTCCCGAGCAGGTGGAAGCAGCCAAAAATGGTGAATTTCTAGTGGAAATTTTGTGCTTACAAGAAGCGTGGCCAGCAGGGCGAGGGAGGGGATTCTCTGCTCTGGGGAGAACCCCTCCTGCAGCGCTGCCTCCAGCTCTGGGGCCACCAACACCAGAAGGACATGGGGCTGTTGGAGGGGGGCCAGAGGAGGCCACGGAGAAGCTGGGAGGGCTGGAGCCCCTCTGCTGGAACAACACGTTGAGAGAGAGGAGAAGGTTCAGCCTGGAGAAGAGGAGACTCTGGGGAGACCTTAAAGCCCCTTCCAGTCCCTCAAGGGGCTCCAGGAGAGACAGGGAAGGACTCTGGATCAGGGAGGGAGCCGCAGGATGAGGCGGAAAGAGGGGAGATTGAGCTGAGATCTGGGGAAGAAGTTCTTTGGTGTGAGGGTGGTGAGACCCTGGCCCAGGGTGCCCAGAGAAGCTGTGGCTGCCCCATCCCTGGAGGGGTTCAAGGCCAGGCTGGATGGGGCTTGGAGCACCCTGGTGTGGTGGGAGGTGTCCCTACCCAGGGCAGGGGGTGGCACTGATGGGGCTTTAAGATCCTTCCCAACACAACAATTCTATGATTCCATGACCCATTTCAACCCCAAACAGTCGATAGTTCTCACTCAGAGCAATGGTCCCAGCCCCTGTGGCTCTGCCTGTCCTTAGGCATCCTCCTCCTCCTCACCTCAGGGCCACAGCTCCTCGGCCCCACTCAGCCGCTCGGCAGCTCCGACACAACCCGCCGCCATCTGTGGAAACCCTGGGGAGGACCCATCCATCAAAATTAAGATGTTTGGGGATTAAATGCTTCGATCTCATCGGAATTGACGTTTTCTGATGAAAATTGGTTTTGTCAGGAAACGTGTAAGCGGCTCTACCTGCCAGAGGTCCGCACGCCGTGATGGGGTGATGGTTTAAATTGCCTGCGTGAGTGCAGGAATGGAAAATCAAGCCCCAAGCGCTTTTTAACCAAACTAAACTCTCTCTAAAGCTGTCTGACTTCTGAGCCAGGCCCGTGGCATCGAGGCAAAGAGGGGAACCTGTGCTGGTTTAAACTTCGTGCAAGACCAAACCCAGGACCACAGCATGCTGGTGGGATGGCCCATGGGGAGACTCAACGGGGTCCAAATTCTGTGCTGGAATTAGGCAAAGGCACCAAGCCAAGGTCCAAAATATCCTATTTATTTTTCTGGAGGCTGGTGGAGGATGGAAGAAATAGCTCCTGCTGGCCATGGGATCTCCTCAGCCTGAATAACATGTCTTAATGCCCAGGTCTAGCACTTTAGGTGCAGGAGAAAGGCTCCCTGTGCAGGCCAGCGCTGAGAGCCAGCTTGTAAAAATCCTTATTAAAACCCCGCTGAGCCTAATGGTGGAAGATAGCTTTTAATTAAAAAGTGCAACCATTCGGCCAACTTTTACAGGAGATGGCTGCGACCCCAGGAGATGCCAACCAGCAAGAGACTTAAACCCCTTCCGGAGGGAGGGATTTTTTCCCCACCCCTCGTTAGCTGGCAGGGAACATTGCTGGGCTGTTTTAAATGGGCAACTTCACAAGTTTCCTGAGCGTGGTTTTCTTCCATTAGGAAATGGGAATCTTTTAAGGGCTCACCCAGGCAGCAAAATTCCTCCACTCCATCTATTGCATTAGGAGCCGGGCGTCCGCGCGGCTCAGCGCCGCGGAGCAGGAGAAAAAGAAAATCCAGATGGGGCAAAGTGTAGCTCGACTTTTTAATACTAAATTATTTACAGTAAGTAAAATCGTGTGTGTCAATTGTGAAAAGAGTCCAATTTGTTTGATTTACATTGCAGGGGGGTGCCCTAGGGTAGGGGGTGTTTAACTATCTCCTCTAATGTAATTGCCTATGGCAGCCCGTTAAATATTTGATAGGCTGCCTGAGCAAAGTAAGGAACTTGGGCTGATCCGCTCCCGCAGCCCTTTCAGCGTATCAAATGTATTTGCAGCCAGAGAGTACCTGAGCCCTTTCCATTGTGTAACCGGTGCTAAGCACCCTCGGTTTTATTAAGCCCATGTAGGCTGCAAAGAACATGCTTTAGCCCTGGTTTAGGGTGTGCTTGGGTTCTGTGGAACATGGGCTCTCCACTGGAAAAGAGAGGCTTTTCATGGCACCACGGAACCAGTCACAAAATCATAGGATCACAGAATCAATCATAGAATCATAGAATGGTCAGAGTTGGAAGGGACCTTAAAGATCATTAAGTTCCAACCCCCCTGCCCTGGGCAGGGACAGCTCTCCCTAGAGCAGGATTAGAGTGTTGTTTCACTTAAGGAACCCAAGTTTCTCTCCCCACGCCTCAGAGGGAATGTTCTCCTCAGCTGTCCAGCAGGAAAAGCAGGTTTTGGTGCTACCAAGGCTGTGCCCGTGGCTTGGAGGTCCCTGCCCTGGATAACGGTGGCTGGGAAAAAGTGGTCTCCAGGCAAAAAATGGTCTGGTCCTGGGTCAAACCTTGGTTAGTGAGCAGGATGGGGATACAGGGGCTGGGGCACGGACAGCAGAGGGTCCTGCGGGTACCAGCAGCTGAGGTGGACTTAAAAAAATCCAAGGGTCTCAGCATGTGCAGCCTCAAACCAGCCTCTTCCAGCTTTTACAGTCTTAGTGAGCAAGGTAGGGAACCTTGGAGTCTGCGGTGTGTGAGAAGAGGCAGAAGAGGTCCTGCCCCTGCCCCATGCAATTCTCCTTGGCTGTCCTCCATGGGATGGACATACCAGGTCCCTCCTCTCCACCAGGGCTACATCCAGCCCTGGTCTCTACATGCAGCAGTGTAGCTCAGCCAGAAAACTCACCAGCAGAGCAGTGGGTGACATTGGATGGTTCCTGTTTCCACTCCAGCTTTGCCACCGAAGGCTCTGGTCCCAAGAAGACAACTGTCCCTTAGCCCAAGCAACCAGGAGAAGAGCAAAGTGGTTGAGTAGTCACGCTCTTTTCCCCTTTCAATGTATATTTGTTGCACAATTAATTAGGCAGAGTCTCTGAGAAGGGTTGCAGACCATCTCCTCCTCTGGAGTGTGCCACTGTCTCAAGTGCAGTTCCACCACCAGGGAGAATCCAAGGCAGGAAGGAGATCTGCTGCCCTCCTGGAGCAGGGATCTGGTTTGGTGACACCTGAATTGCAAACCCACCCAGCCTGGCTCTCACTGTCTTGTCTCCCTTCTGCTTTCTAACTGTCCTCCCCGAACTACAGTCTGAAAGCAGTTCAACAGCCTAGGGTTTCAACCAGGTCCTTCAGGTACTGGTCCCCTTCCAGAAGAGGAACAGCAGCAAAGATCTCAGAACATCAACTCCATCAAATGTCATTGAATTAGGAGCTGGAAAAAGAAATAACAATACAGTGGGCAGGAACAAGGTACTGAAGATGAGACAAGCCCCTTGTAGTGACCGGGAAGACTCCTCCAGCAGCAAAGATGCAAACAAGTGGTTTTATTCAACATGGGAAGTTTCTCCATTTTTTTCCTGGCCATTTTTTCCCCTGGCTATCACAAAGTGATGCCCTGGTGCCCTTTTACCAAGAGAAGCCACAGACTGAAGCATTTCTGGTCACATCCTGACTCTGCCAACTGGAGTGTGGTTTTGGGGGAATTGGGCACAGCTCGTTAGGAACTCACTGTGAGCACAGGTGACTACACTCAGGTCAACAAAGAGCAACTAAGACCCACAATGATCAACCCAGGTTCTGAGATGAACAAGGAGTTCAGTAGGTAGAATAGTTTTCCTAAAAAATTAGACGTGCTAATAACACTTTCCTCATGTACACCCCAAGAGTGATTCCTGCATCCCCCATCTGGGCAGCTCCAGTTGTGACCCTGGCTGCACCCAGGTACAGGAACAAAAGGCGGATGTTTGGTGGTCACTGGAGGATGACGATGAAGAAAAGCAAGGGTGTTTGACCTCCTCCTTCATCCAACAAAGAAAGAGCTTTCAGAAAACAGTCCGCAATGGCTGTGGTAGCTATTTGGTTGCAAAAGGAGAAGGGAAAGAGAAAGGAGAAAGCATAAACTCTGCCTCATTAGTCTGCCTTCCACCGGGAATAAAGCACTTCTCTCCTTCCTCTCCCAGACAGGAGGAAATCCCAGGTCCCTGCTCTGCTGGAGCTTGTCCAAGCCCACCCCAGCACCACCAGCTCCCTTGACAAGGGAAGGATTAACTGCCTCCCTGCCCCACCTGAAAGGTCAGACCTTTCCAAGGATAGTGCTGTGCCCGAGACCTCAAACACCTCCAGCAACGGGGCAAGGATTTGCCGCTCAGCTAAAGCTGGGAGAAAGCCCCTGTTCCTCCTCTGGTCAACCTCACCAGTCCCTAGGAATTCCTAGAGGGTAGGAAATATCACATCACCCGCCTGGGACGGTAAATATTTAACAAGGGGAACACCCCCTTCCTTTCTCCCTCCCCTCTTCATCTATATTCAGCTCCTGCGTCCCTTTCAGCTGGCAGCACTGTCCCTCTCCCTTCTCCTGCTCTCCTCCATCCCAGTGCCATCACACAGCCCTCAGGAGTGGTGGTGAATTAATCCAGGTGGCCACAGACCAGGCACAGGGAGAGCTTGGAAGGAGCAAAGAGCATCAAATGTACCTGCAAAGGGTCCAGAGGCAGAAAAATTTGGAATTACTTGTGCAGGCTGCTTTTGGGGGCTTTCTGTGAGTCCCTAGTGGGACCTCCCCAGTTTGTTGTGGCACGGAACTAGTCCAGGTCAAACCATACCACGGGGTGTAAGATGCTGTTGGTGGAGTTTTGACACCCAAGGACAGCTGTTCCTCATGGCTCCTCCACATACTGGTACAGCCAGACACACAGCCCTGCCCTGAGGAGCACCTCTCAGATGTTCATCAAGGGCAGGAGATGGGACAAGGTGGAGCTGTGCTTCCCTCTGGAAAAGGGCATCCAAGCCATGTCCCAGGAGGGGTGGTGTTTGTAGATCCTCTGCCCTCTATATCAGAAGAGATATAGAGTCCCAGATCTGGAAGAGACACATGGAAGTCTTCAGTCCAACACTCTGGTTGAAGCTGGGCCGGTTAGATCAGGTTGCTCAGAGCTTTTCTAGCGAGGTTTGAATGTCTCCAAGGATGGAGATGGAGATACCATAGTCTCTCTGGGCCCCTGTTAAGTGAGGAGGGAGAGAATGTCAAGGATCTGAATCTACAAATACAACCAAAAACTTGTTTGGGGATGTTGCATCTGCCCAATTGAGTATGGAAACACTGTGGGGCTGTGGATGAAAGGAACTGGGCTCAGATGGCACCAGCAGCCAGGCAGAGAGAAGCAAATGAGACCCACACCAAACTCCAGACCAGTCCCCATGAACCCAGAGGGTTCCTCAGGGTGGCGGTTGCTGTGGCTGGGAGGCAAGGGCAGGATGGGGTGGAGTGGGGATGGAAGACCACCAGGTGAGGAGCCAGATGAGAGACCTGCTGTGCTCCCAGGGATGCAGAGGGAGGTTTTGCACAGAGTGACCACTCAAGAATCCAGACTGATGGTCCCAGGCCCCCAGGGACTCCCGGCATACACACACATCTGCCGACGTGAAGGCTCACTGTGGTTCTCCATCCTTTGCTGCTCGCTCCAGCTCTTACAGAAACCGGCTCTATTAATATCCCCATCTCTTCCTCTCGGCCCATTATTCTCCTGATGGCCCAAATTTCCAGTTAGCTCCTCTCCAAATTTAAACGATCGCTTCCCCCTCCTTCTCTTCTCCATACCCACCACCCCCCCACACCTTTCCCAGAGATGATGTCACTGATGACCTATATTCTCCTTCCTCTCAAATGGCTGGCGCCGGGGCTATTAGATCGCTGCTGCTGGGCTGTGATTGGCTGACAGCCAGTCCCAACCTCACAAAAAACCACGGCCATTCACCAGGAGCAGGGGAAACTCCAGCGGGGTTGGAGAAAAGGGAGAGGAAGGAAGGATGGATGGAGCTGGCTGGAGCCTACTCCCACCCAGGGGGGACGTTACCAGGGAAGGGGAGCCATAAAACAGTTAACGGCTTCGAGCAGCCGTGGAAGCTGTGGAAAGCATCTTCATCTTCACTGTCTTACCTGCTGTCAGGGTCTGCCAGGGTCTGGCAGCTAGGACCCCATGGGCTGCTGGTGGGATTGCTTCTCCTCTGACCCGTCTTCCAGCCCCCTGGCTCCTAAAGCAGCCCAGATGCTGATGGGAACAGTGATGCTACGTGTGCCTGTGCACCTCAAAGCCTGTGATAGTCCAGACATAACCTGAAATAGTCCAGTTTGTTTGGGGACAGACTTTTTAGCAGGGCCTTTGGTGATAAGACAAGGGGTAATGGTTTTAAACTAAAAGAGGAGAGATTTAGTCTAGGTATAAGAAAGAAATTTTTTACGCTGAAGGTGGTGAAACACTGGCCCAGGTTAGCCAGGGAGGTGGGAAATGCCCCATCCTTGGAAACATTCAAGGTCAGGCTGGACCTAACCAAGTTGAAGATGTCCCTGCCTATGGCACTGAGTCATTAGTCAGCATAGAAGCCAAAGCTCAATCAGTCTGTGGAAGAAAAGTCCATGAAGAGCTGGAAAGAGACCTACCAGATGATGAGAGGAAACAGGACAGTGGCCCTTCTGCTGCTCACGACTCTAGTCAAGGCATCCCATTTCTAACACCTCCTAAGAGTCACCTCTGGCTCTTCTCAGTTAACAACAAGGCTTCAGTGTCCTGTTTAATCCCAGGCTGGGGAGGAGCTGCCATGAGCCAATGCCTTTGGTACCACCTGGTGCTGATCAGTTCAAAACCACACCTGTAAGAAATGAGAGAGGGAGAGGAAGATGAAGGAAAAGGGAGATAATGAGTAGAGGAAGGAACAGAGGTCCCTTCCTTTCCTCCAGCCTTGGCCATCACTACCATTTCTGCTCTGTGGCCCCATTCTCCTCCATTCTTTCAGCTCCTCAGCCTACTCCTAATCCTTGGCCTCACGAGTCCAAACCAGGTCCTTCTTGAGGGCAGCTCTGCCCACCCCCAACCCAAACCTCTTGTGCCACAAGCCCATCCCATCCTGACCAACTCCGACAAACGCTCAGACTGTCTCCTCATCCGGAGGAGATGCCTTCTGGCCCTCACCTTGCTTTATTCAGCAAAGGGGGTTCCCTAGAAATTAATGCAGTTCAGACTTCCAGCACAAGAGAGAGGGGGAAAGCAAGAACGAGAAAGAAATTATAAGAAAAAAAAATAAAGAAAGAAAGAACAGAACAAAAATGAGGAGGGGAAGAGAGGAAAAATAAGGAAGGAAAGAGAGAGTCTTGGTTTTCTGAGTTAGAAGCAAAATTATCTTGATTTCCATTTGAATAATTCATGTTTGCCACGGGCCATGTATTCCTGAGCTTGGGTGTCAAGTGTTTATTGAATATATCTCTTGACAGGGCACTTGTGTGATATTCAGCCATTGCCAGAGTGTTGAAAAAACACACACAACAAATGTAAAAGGAGGAGGGGTGGGGGAGGAAGCGCTGAGATGACGGCTTCCTCCACCTCCGTTTGAGAATAATTGGTCCAAATGAAGCCCCTTTCCTTTCAATAAAGAGTCTCCCCCTGCCCCCTCCCCTGCACGGGGAACCAGCTGGGAGCCCAGCATGGGTGGCTGGGACATTGTCCTCACAGCCAGAGGGAGAAGCTCTGTGCTCATCCTAGATGAACCTGGCAGCTGCTGGAGGAACTGGAGCCTTTTTCTCCTCCTCAGCTTTTGACAGGACACAGGGATGTGATCCTGAAGACTAAATCTGTCCCATCCCAAATGTTCCCACCTCAGAGGGAATCCCAGTGATGCTGTAAGCCAGGTGGGCCAGGGTTGGTTCCTGGGTGTCTTGGACCACTCACCTCCATCTCATAGTCCACATGGCCGTAGCATCACGCATTGAAGTGTATGTATGTGTTCTCAGGTGTAGGGGTTCACTACCCAGACAGTGGTGGAGCAAGGATGGAGATGGTGAAACACCAGATCACCCTTCCCAGGATAAGCCACTTGAGCAACAAAGGAGAAGAAAACCCAGCCCCCCTGGTCCTTGATCCTTGGGGGACAGAAGGAGAGACAGAAGCTGGAGGACGGGCGTCTCCTCTGCCTGGGGGAGCCAAGACCTGACCAGGAAAATGAAACCATTACCAATGGCAAGGTGGGAGGCTGTGGTGGACCTGGGAACAGGAGGAACGGTGAGTCCCTCCATCAAAGGCAGTGTTGGCAAAGAGCAGGACAGAAAGAGGCACCAGAGCCAAATCTGGTTTCAGGGCAACAAGTGGGAAAAGATTTTGGATGACACAATTACAAGTTCTTTGGTGGAATCAATGAAAAGCTCACACCTTCCCACCCCAGCACTCACACAGTAGTTCCTTCTCCCGCAGGTCCTGGGGCCAAGGGGAGCTGTGAGGGCAGAGCAGGGGGGGCTGCAGCAGCTGGAGCCAGTTCGCAGGCAAAGTCAGGGTCTTCCGATGGAAAACAGCCCAGTGCAGGGGGACCCACCCCTGGCAGGTGCCCATCAGCCCCACAAGCTGCCCCACAGCACCACCTGCCACCCTGGTGGCTGGTGTGTCACTGGGGTGGGGACAAAATAGCTGGGCTGAGAGGGCTGGGGGGAGAGAAGTGAGGGGCAACACCATCAAGGGGGACCTGAGGGTGATGGGAAGAGAGAAATGCAGGGGTTCCCAGGATGAAATCTTGACCACTGCACCCCCTCTCGCCCCACACAAACATCCCCCAGGACCCTGCTGGGACCCCAAAAGGCAGAGACCCCCTGAAGAGGTGTCATTTGAATAACTGCCTGGGCGGGGGGGGAGCAGCCAGACAGGGAGACGGGAGACCCTGGCCGCCTGCTCTCTCCCAGCACCCAGTTCACAGCTGGTGCACCAGCAGGGATCCCTGCTTGGCCATATGCTCTACGTGCTGCTTCAATTACCCCTCGGAGGAGCCGGGGGCTCACACAGCTCCTGGGAGGGGGAGGAGGGGGCCGTGGGGGAAGGGAGGCGAAGCTGGAGGGGAGGAGGGAGATCCCCTCACGGGGGCAGGATGCTAGAAACAAGAGCAGGGCTGACGGGTTTAAATCAGAGTGACTTTGTTCTGGTCCGTGTGGGACACCCCTGGTGTCAGGGCATCATTGAATAGGAGAGCATCCCCTGTGTCCACGAGCATCCTCATGTATGAGAGCATCCCTCCTGTCCAAGAGCATTCCTGGTGTCTGAGAACATCCCTCCTGTCTGAGAGCATCCCCTTATATGAGAGCATCCTTCTTGTCAGAGAGCATCCCTAGTGTATGCAGGCATCCCTGGCACGAGGGCATCCTTGTGACCCTTCTCCTGACACCAGCCTGGGCTGGTTTTAGCCATTCCACACAGACCAGAGAGCACCCTAAGGTGGGAGCCCCTCTGCACCCTCTGGGAGTGGATCTGGCTCAGAAACGCCCCCAGCCGGGGCTCAGGACCAGGTTCCAGGCACCAGGGATCCATCCCCAGCTGCAAGGGTGGCCCAAAAATCCCCACTCCTCCTTCTAAAAAGCTGGTTATTTCCAACCTGAGCCCCTGAAGAAATTGTGTAAGTGGGAAACCAAACATTTTCCACTACTGCTTTCATTTTCATAAAAGTGCCCCTCTGATTTAATAGAAGTGTTCATGGGAAACACTCTGATTCCTTAAAAAAATTAATGCCTTTGCCAAGAACCTAAAGCTGAATATTTTTTGACCTCTAGCCCTCATTTTCTATTTTCTCACCTCCTTTTAACTTTCTCCTGAAAATATTTGGGTTTGGGTTTTTAGTCACCCAAACAATGTCATTTTCTGATGGAAGTAAAAACTGTTTGGATTTCCTGAGCAGTTCTAATACTGGGTTATTTGCTACAACATGCAACCAAACCAGAGAAAAAATCCTGACCTGAGTAACTCATTAGGGAGATCATCCCGGTCCTTTTCATGCCAAAAATATCTCAGTCTTACACATACACACACACACGCACACACACAGTTCCTGAATCTGAATCCAGTTCCTGTTCCTCTGAACTGGATTCAGATTCTCCTTAGGAAAACTGATGGGATTTGTTGGTTTGGGGTTTTTTTGAGTTTCTAAACAGAATAAAAAAGAAAACCCAAATGTTCAAAGTTTAAATGTAAATCATCAGAGACTGACATGAAGCTTATCAGATAGTTTTGAAATTCATCACCTTCCTTTCCACTTTTTTCCAGCTCCTGGAACAATTTCTCTAAGGTCAGGAGCAGCAGGCTCCGTCCCAGGCAGTCATTGTGAAAGGAAAAACACGTAACTTTTGCTGTCGAGAAAAGCATCGAACCAGGATGTGTCAGCGTTCAGGGCAGCATTTGGAGCTGGCACAGATTCATCCAGAGGGTTTTGCTTCTGCTTGTTCTGATCTTGCTGCACCGCTTCTGCCCGGCTGCCAGAACGGAGCCTCTGGAGCACATCCAGATCCACAGCCCTGGCAGACGCTTCTGGATTCTTAGAATCATGGAATCACACAACAGTTTTGGTGGGAAGGGACCCCCCCAGTGCCACCCCCTGCCCTGGGCAGGGACACCTCCCACCACACCAGGTTGCTCCAAGCTCCATCCAGCCTGGCCTTGAACCTCTCCAGGGATGGGGCAGCCACAGCTTCTCTGGGCACCCTGGGCCAGGCTCTCACCACCCTCACACCAAAGAAGATCTTCTCCAGATCTCAGCTCCATCTCCCCTCTTTCAGTGTCAAACCCCTCCCCCTCATCCTATTTCTTCCCTCCCTGATCCGGAGTCCCTCTCCAGATCAGGTCTCCCCAGCGCTGAGCAGAGGGGGAGAACCCCCCTTGCCCTGCTGCCCACACCACTGGGGATGCAGCCCAGGATGCAGGGGACTTTCTGGGCTTCCAGGGCACAGATCATTTTCCAAGACGTGGGCACAATCTCCTAATTTCTACCAAGCCAGCTGTGCCTTGGTGTTCACAGGATGAAAACTGAAACCCACACCAGCATCATTCAGACCACCCGGAGCAGGAAACTCTTCTCTGCCTGGGCTGGACCGTGTTTCTGTTCACCTGGAGACTGTGGGCTGTGCCTCAGATGATGCCTCCAGGGAGTACCAGCAGCGTGGGTTGAGGCCAAATTCCTCTGATGCCAGCAGGACCCGCCACAGTGGGGTCCAGAGGAGCAGCATCAGGCTGGGCTGGGAGCAGAAGATGTCACTGAGCTGTGGCAGCCCCCCCTGAACCACCCGAGCATCTTCATCCTGGCCCTCCCGGAGCGGGGGAAAGGGAAATTAGCAAAAACAAATCCAAGTGTCAAAGCCACTTGAGGAAATTGCTGTGCTTCTGGGGGACCCGCAGGCGGAAAAGCTGGGCTGCATAAATGAGGCTCTCGCCCGGCAGCCGCAGGAACTGCCACCACTCACTGCTGTGCTGCTGTCACCGCTGTCCCAGGGACCTGTCCCCACCCTCACCCCCCACCCAGCACCCCTCAAACCCCTGCTCCCTTTCTCCCACCAACAGAAGCTGGATGGAGGGAATGAGGGAGTCCCAGCAGATTACTCTGGAGGTGCAGGGTCAGCGCCAGCATCTCCAGGGTGGGGAAAAAAGAGGTGATTTTAGCCCGGAGTGACACCCCCACTCCCCTCCATCCTCCCACGAGTGACAATGGCCCGTGAGTTCGCGGCAGCAGCTGTAGGGTGTGGGGCTGGTTTTGTTCTGGGGACAAAAGAGCCGAAATTGTGCTTGGACAGCAGTTCCAGAGGGGTTTCCAGCTCCCGGCTGCCAACAAACCCTCCCCAGACAGGCAGGTTGCCCAGGCGGGCAGCCGGGAGCCCTCGCAGGGCTATCTGGTGACAGCAGCACGCTTTTGTCCCCTCGCTGGCAGGTTTCTTTCCTTTCAGATGAGACAAAGGTGCCTGTGCTTTCACAGAGCCCCTGGACCTGCATCTCCTGGGGAACGGGATCAAAGCAGCCCCATCTCTCAGGCACTTTATCCCTGGCACACTTACCCTACCCCATTTTTAACCCCATGTTTCTGGGTAGGACAAGGGATAATGGTTTTAGTCCTCGAGGGCACCAGTCCCTCCCAGGGCACTCCCTGGTGTTCAGCCTTTTTCATCCCCACCTGTGGTCAACCTCCCCTCTGAGGTCAGGTGAAGAGCCCCGAGGTGACCGCCTACCCACCCACAGGGTGGCCTTGTCACCTGGCAGAGGAGCATCTCTCCCCTGGGTCTGCCTGGAGGAGGTCACACACCGAGGGAGGACAGTTTGATTTGCTGGAAAGTAGAGGACAGTTTGGATGAAAACCGTCTGACACGGGCTCAGTCCTTGCACCGAACATGCATGTTACTTCTGAGCTGTTCTGTTCAGCAACTGCACAATGGCAACTGGAATTTTCATGCCAGTTGAGCCACCTCCACGACAGTAGTAGGCACTCAGACACACAACAGACACAGGTTTCTGACTTACCACCAAACCAGCAAGAACAATTATGTGCCAGAATGTCTTCAGAGTGCCTGAGATCTGCATCCATAGAAGAGGAACATGTCTAACAACACCTACAGGAAAGAGCATTTTTTCAGAGAGGAGGAGGAGGAAAGACACGATGGGGGGAATATCTGGGCAGGATGGTTTATTTTTTGGTGCATAAATCTTCTCTGGCCTTTCCAACAGGCAGAATTCTTCAAATGGGACCTTGGGGAGTGGGGAGAGGAAAGGGTTAAGAGCCCTCCAGGCCATGGGTCCTTCCCATACTGTCCCTTTTCTTATCTCCTGCCACTGGGGAGATTAATGGCATCGGATTAACCTGGTCTGTGCCCCGGAGGCACTTTGGAGATGAAGAGCAGAAGATGGAGAGGCTGATATTTGAGTTCCAAAATGCTTGGGCATCCCTGTAGGAGGCAGGAAAGGGCTGGAGGGACAGAAGGTCCAGAGGGCTGGAAGAGGAAGGATGTGCAGGGATGATGGAGAACATTACCTGGGCACATCAGCTTTCCGCTCTGAGGAAGACAGGTCCACCCCTTGGAGCTCATGAGTTCCTGAAGGACATCATCAACTCAAGAGCAGAAAGGTCCCCAGGAGGAGGTGCAGGAATCTCTGAGATGGGATTTTGTGGCCAAATATAAAGCTCCACAAGCCAGAGGGCCAGCAAGGAGCTCAGTGTCAGGCTGAGGAGGGTGGCCAAGCTGCTGCCCACGGGTCAGGGAGGGCTCACGCAAGGCCGTGTCTTGCTCAGGCAACATGTGATGGGCTGGCCCTGCTGTGCAGGAGCTCCTGGGAGCCCTAATTAGCGCCCTCAGCAATCCATTAGCAGGAGGGGTGCAGCTGAGCCACAGCCCCCACGCAAGAGCAGGGCTCTGCAGACAGGGGATGCTTGGCTGAAGGAAGAAACTGCAGGGGGAGAGCAGAGGGGGGTTTCAGAAATGATCTGATTTGGGGGTTTTCTTGCCCAAACCTGAAAACCTCCCAGCTCAAGTGAAAACAGCATCACCAAGCGAAGCAGATGAGTTCCACAACGGCAAAGGAGGGTGGATGGACAGCAGGACTTAGGCACATGCTGCTCACAAGGGCAGCGACGAGAAAAAATTAGCTTTTCATGATGGAAATCTTGGGTATCCCCCGGGAAGCCTTGAGCATGATTCCCATCGCTTCCTGAGGTGGCTCAAACTCAGGTCGCTCCCGTTAGAGCTAAATCCTGACCTCAGGCTATTCTGGGGCTCAGAGCTCTCTGCTCCTTGGAAACCTCTTCCACTTGGCTGGGAACAATCCAATATCCACAGGGGATGTGTGTGATCATGACTTGAGTCCAGTGGTTAAGACATCTCTGCTTTAGTCCTTATCCTTGTGAATTTTCAAGTGGTCAGTGCAAAATGAAGCAGATTTCTTGGGAGAGTGCATGGTCGTGACCTCCTGCAATGTGAGGGGGAAGGTGGATTCAGGTCCCAACAGCTTCTGCTGACTGAGTGAGGACTTTTGCCTGTCCCTGGTGGGAAGAGACCCACCTTTTTCTATTCATTTTGGTGGTATTGGCTTCCAAAAGTTGTTTCTTTCCTTCTTTTTCCCCAGCTGACACCATCCAGTTCCCTTCACTCTGGAGGGGTCTGCCTTGTAGCAAAGGGAATAAACTCTCCAGCTCCTCCTGACTTGACCCAAACCTGTGAAAATGCTCAAGGTCTCCCCTCCTCATTAGCAGGCTTGTGGGAAACCTGGAAGTTGCTTCTGGCACGCAACAGCACTTCCAGTTCTCCGTGAAGCCATGAAGACTGGGAAGACAAGCATTGCCTCAATGGCCAGAGATCCAGCACGGTGTGTAGGGCAATTTAACGTGGGATATAAGTTATATCCTTAAGGAAGCTTCCCTGGTGCACCCACACACCCAGACCCCGGTGCCGTCCAGACCAAAGCTCTGGTTTATGGCACCCACCTGACACCCGGATCGTGGAGTCCCAATCCAGGCAAGGAGAACTGAGGGGATCTGATTTTCCCACTTGAAACCAATTTCCAGCCTCTAATTCAAATTTGGGGCACCTGCTAAGTTGCCAGGAAATGGTTTTAAGTGCTCACAACTGTTGCATGAAGGGTACCTCGGGCTGACCAGCAATGTCACAAGTACTTTTCACCACAGAGCTTTACATTCTGTGTATTTCTAGCCTTTAAATGGAAATTCAGGGTAAATCAGAAAGAAAAGAAAACTTCCCAAAAAAAGTCTGCCCCAAAACCCACCCACAAAAAGCCCTGCTGCCACTGTGGACCTCATCCATTTTATCCCAGGATTCACCCACCCCCAGCCAGGTTGGAGGGAACCGGAGACAGAGGAGGGAAATTGATGGATGTGGAACCGACTGAGCTGGTGCTGATGGGAGAAGCTGCCAAACTTCAGCTCTATCCATCAGTTCTGGGCATCCTCGCCGTGAGAGGGAAGTGCTGCTGAGCCTGCACTGGCACCAGGCTTTCAGAGGGGTTTAGGAAGATACCCAGGATCTGAATGTGGATCAAACACCTGAGCATCCCCAGCAGCCTGGGACCGCATCAGCTCCAGCAGAAGAAGGGGCACAGATCTGCTGATCTCCCCTTCTATAGTGGAGCTGCTCAGGGGGTAATTAATTATTATTACCCCAGAAGCTGTAGGAGCCACAAGGCAAGAGGACGGTATCTAGGATTACCTCGTGCTACCCTCAGTTCGAATCATGAGCATGGATTTGTCCAAGCCTCACCCAAGAAAGAGTCCTTTACCCCCAGATCCAGCTCCTCTGGAGCATCTCAATGGTTTTAAGCCGAAACCCTGTTTCATTGATCAAGGCCTGAAATCGATGGGCATCAGAGTGCTAAGACACCATCCAAATAAAGATAATACAAACAGCAATAAAATAGCACCATTGATTTTAAAATTCCCCATCTAAGGCTTTATAAAGTATTCATTAAATGTCTATTAGGATAAATTGAAAGCATTAGGAACACGGGTAACTGGTTATGCAGATTTGCAAGTGTTTTTGGTTAATTTATAAATGCTACATCCACACAGATAGAGAAGTAGACACTGATAATAATTATCCCAATCCGTTTTGTTATTCCCCATATAACTCAAAGCTGCGAATATCCCACTCTCACAGGCAGAGAGGGATCCATCTCCTCCTCTCCCGGATTTGCAGGAGGTCAATAAGCTAAGAGAGACGACCAAATTCTTCATCTGTTAAAAGGCACAAAGAGGCATTTAGCGAAGGCTTTACGTGGCCGGGGGAGATGGGCACGGCTTCATTAGGGAGGTCCCGGTGCTCGCTGATTACACGCTGCTTAGAACGGTCGAGGGGGTCATGGTTTTCAAGCACATGGCAGGCTGTATCGTTTTCCTCCCCTGGCAGAAGAGAAGCTGCTTTGGGGACAGTCGGTGGGGAGGGGGGGTGTTGTCAGGGAGTGGAGTGGTAGGACAAGGGATAATGGTTTTAAATAGGAAGAGGAGAGATTTAGATTAGATATTCGGAAGAAATTCTTTGCTGTGAGGGTGGTGAGGCACTGGAACAGGTTGCCCAGGGAAGCTGTGGCTGCCCCATCCCTGGAGGGGTTCCAGGCCAGGCTGGATGGGGCTTGGAGCAACCTGGGCTGGTGGGAGGTGTCCCTGCCCAGGGCAGGGGGGTTGGAACTGGATGGTCTTTAAGGTCCCTTCCAACTCTGACCATTCTGTGATTCTATGCACCTGTGGGAAGGAGGAGGAGGATGGTGACCCACACTCACTCCAGGGTTGTCAATCAGCTGTGAAGGGAAGACGGGGTTATTGCTCCACAGTGGAGATGGGGGGGGGCTGGAAAAGAGGGTCACAAAACATAGGGAAGGGGCTGCTCTCTGCCCGTGGTGCAGTTATTGCTCAACACAACTGAGAGCAAGGAGAAGCTGCCACTGGAGAGGCAGGGGAGGGATTCCCCACTGGGAAGGTCGGTGCCTCCAGGTGGATTCAACCAAACTCTCTGCCTGGGCTTTCTCAGGAGCGTGGGGCAAATCCCCTGGTCTGCAAGATGTGGGGGATCTGCAGGGCTGTGGAAGATCTCTGCCTGGAAGACCTCGCAGCTGGGCAACCCCAGCCGGGGGCTGGTGGGTGAAACGGGGCCGTTGGTCACACTCCCCTGCACAAACAAACCCCGGCACAAAGGGACCACTCAGACACCCGGCTCCGGGAGGCAGGGAGGGGATCTCCATCCTCTGGCTGTGTGTGTGTTCAGCACCGAAGTCCTCGGCATCACGTGAGGCTCAATATATGCCTGTAATTAAGAATTAGAGTTATTAAGTGCAAATATCCCATGGTGGTCCATCCCCGGGCCCTGCAAAGCTGTGCATGTTTTTGCAGAGCATCACCTTCCTCCCTGCAGCCTCCAGAGGGAAAGGGCTTGGAGGAGGAGGGAAAGGAGGGCACAAATAACCACCTCTCTCCTGCTGATGGACCAGCTCCTTTTGCAGAGCAGGTTGCTCAGACAGCAGCCACCCCTGTGCCCTGCCAGCCCTCTGCCAGAGAGGTTTTCCAGAGAGCCACCATCCAAAACGACCCCTGAGATGCAGCAGTGGGAGAGTGCACCAGGAGCCACCCCCGTGACTCAGTTTCCCCACTACAAACCACAGAGGAAACCCCCTCCCCTGGCGTCAGGGAGATGGATAACGCTGGGGAAGCCCTGGAAGAACCAGCCCACGATGCTCCATCTCTTCTTTTAGCCCCTTCCCTCCACGCTCTGGCGTTCACTGGCCTCCCCTCTCCCCGGTGTCTCCTCTCACTGAATGCTCTGAAAATACCTGGTTCTGTTGCTTTGTGAATTATTAGAGGCATTTACCATAGGCCCTCTCATTAATTATTCACAGCTGTTTTGTTCTGGGGCTCAGATGTAATTAATGGCTCAATTAATATTTAAATATTAACTATTTTTAAAAACCCCAGACATCTCCGTTATGCTGGCCCATTGAGAAATAAAAGGCAGGGCAAGCGAGGCGCGGGCAGGGAAGCTGAGCAGAGAGGTGTGGAGTGGACAGCCCGGTCCTCCTGCAGGCACAGGTCCACAAGGAACAGGCATGGGAGGGTGGGAAGGGATAACTGGGTGCTGATGGAGCCAAGGCTTCCCTGGAGGGCAGGGAGAGAAGAGCAGGAGTTCTGTTTTTGTTAGGTCCTTGAGGAACCACCACTGCTTAAAAGCAGGTGTTTCTCTGTAGGCTTGATGACTGGGAGACTCCTGGTTTCCCTGGGGTTTTGGGTCTCCAGCAGCATGTAAAACCTTGAGGGAGTCCTCTGAGGTTTCCATCCTCTTCTCCCACTCCACATCCTCTGATGGGAAGAGAGATGGAAGAAACCAGAAAGCAAGCGACTTGCTGCTCTGGCCCAAAGGCTGGTTGGTGTAAACCGGGAGGTGATGAGATGTCATCCCAGTGTCAGGGCTGCCGGACACCCCGCTTTCTCCTGGTGCCTTCTCCCATCTTTGCTTCTCGGGACAGTTAGTTCTACAGATGGGCTGATGAGAAATACAGAGAACTCTAATTTCTGTTTGATGGAAAAGGCTACGACTGGGTTTTCCTGTAAAAGAAGGCATTTGGGGAAAGGGAGAGGGGGAGGCTGGCTTGGCGCTTGGGCTGAATGGGATCCTCCAGTCTGACAGCACAATAGTGCCTGTGTTTCCACTTGGCTTATAAAAAAGAAAAGGAAAAGAAAATGAATTAGAAGCAAGGTAAGTTTAATGAATTAGAACAAAGCTGATGTGAAAACAAAATAAAAATATTATATTCTAACTGTAACAGAAGAGAACGTGGCTGCCACCAGGGCTGCTCGTTTCCGTTTGCCTGCTCGTTTCCAAATTGAAATTTCATCCTCTCAGATTTATCCAGCCAGCTCGGAACTCAGCTCCAGCACCAACGAAACAACATTTCCCCACAAAAGACACAACCCAGGGGGGAGTATTTTTTCCCCTTTTTTTTTTTTTTTTTTTTTTTCTCTCCTTTGGGAACAGTGTAGAAATATTTCCTTGAGCTCTGTCCCAAGTGTTTCTCATTCACTAAACATCTGCAGGTCTTCGACGCCGAGAGCCAGGAGATGTGGGAGATGCCCTCAACAAAGAGCTGGGGCCGAGAGCACCTTCTCTGCTCCCTCCTCCTGGCTCCCCTGGACCCAGAGCCTGTGGTGGCCAGGGTTTTTTCCAGGTTTCTGAGGTTTCTGAGGCTTTTTGCCCCTTGTCCACCCGGTGGTCGGAGAGGTCAGACCAATCTCCCATGGGTTGACTAGTCAGGAGATTCCCCACATCCCAGTGGCACAGAAGATGCTTCTTTCGCTTTCCCACCCCTCTGATGGGAAGTGGTGGGACGGGTTTTGCTGGTGCTATATAAAGCCTTCCCGGAGCCAGGTACCTCCGGGTGGTTTCCGCCAGCCTTCTGCTCGCATCCTGATGGCTCCCGGCGGCTGATTTACAGCATCATCCCCCCACGTAAGCGCTTACGGAGGCCCACCTGGCCCGAGCGGGCACGAAGCCGGCTTGGCTCGGCCCCACAGGCCGAGATAGACAGCTGAATAATAGATGGCTGGTGCTTTGTGAAGGTCCCGTAACTGGATCTCCATCACAGGGACAGAAACGGAGCGGGGAAGCCGCCCGATAATGCGAGCCGTGGCCACCTGATACGTGTCCCTCGAGCACGATCTGGTGCCCGGCCAATGGATGTCTACTGGGGAGGAAACGAGAGCCCGGTTTCTTAGGGACCGGCTGACGCTCACCTCCCCCCGGGCCCCCCCGCTGGCTCTGCAAGCGACGGGCAGATGCCACAGCAGCCATCCACTCGCACCCTGCCCTCCTCACCCCCTCCCCAAGTCATGGTCCCCACGGTCCCCACGCTCTGCAGCTGGAGGATGGTAGGAATTGGGCACCCAAACCTCCTCGGAGGGGCTGTGACCACTCCATCCATCTCCTGCTGAAGGTCTTTGCCCATTTGGCATTGCCATCTCCAATCTCTTCCACAAAGAGCACTTGGAGGGAGTTTGGTATGAAAATCCAGCTCCTTTCCGAAGCTTGCAGAAAGGCAGCTATTCCATTTTGGCTTTGCCTAATCAAACCCAGCACAGCTCCTCTGCAGCCAGCTCTGAGCAGGGAGGAATTCACTGGTGCTGTTTTCCTCTTTGAATAGACCTCAAAAATCCCTCCTCTCCCACCCTGGGCAGAGGCAGGTACCTGTGGGACACGGCAGTCTCCATGCCACCACCAACCTGCACCCTCCAGTTGTCCTCTGGGCTGCTCCTGCTCCCCTGGGAGGAAGGATGAGGTGTTCAGAAAAGGCTTGTTCCCAAGAACTGCAGTTGCAGAAGGTCCCTGTCCCCTCCCACAAGTACTCGGGCACTGCCAGAGGTTGCAGAGAGCTGGGAAAAGCCATCGGATCCTCAGTGAGATGAATCTCCCGCCTGCCAGAGGGTGAGGGAATGATCCAGGGGAAGGGGTGATGTTTCCAGCTCTCCTGGTTCCTGCCACCCCATGAGCTCCTTGGGTCATGGGGCTGAAGGTCCCTCTCCTACCCCACCACAACCCCTTCACACCCACCAGCTGCACAACAGGCAGAGGAACCGCTGGCAGAGCCACCCTGCATGACCCACGTGGATCTCATGGGCTGCATGCCCTGGGGGATCAAAAAGGCCCTGAAGTTTCCATTTCTCTGTGAAACACCCACCATGCAGACACCTCCTGGTGCTCCCTTTTTGCCTTTCCCCTGGTTGCAGACGCCTTGCCTCCCCCCTGGTTCTGTGACACCACTGAATGGTCACAGTGGGACATCACCCTCTCCTGCAAAATCCATCAGGCACTGCAAGGGGGATGCTCTTGAACAAGACAGAGATGGGAGAGACATCAGCACAGTGAGGAGAGATGCAGTGAGCTGCCAAGGTGTGGGCTGATGTCCTGCATCCCACGGGGTGTGGGGTGAGGGGGCAGCAGGTGGCTGTGCACGTCCGTGCACGGTGCCACACGCTGCTCACAGCCACGGGAAGAGCGGCTGCGGGAGCAGGAGATGCTCACCTTCAAACCCGGAGGGAGGGCGGGTGGGTGAGATCGGAATAAAAATCAGTGCAGGCAGCTGGGAGGGGGAGAGAGGGGTCGTCTCCCCAAGGAGGTGGCGGGGAGAGCTGGGGAGGGGGCTCAGTGGCAGCGGTCACTGCTCCTGCCAGAGGTTTCTCTCACTAAATCCCAACCCAGCCCCAAATCCTCCCAGCCAGGCGCTAAAAAGCANTTGCTGGAGGTGGCGGGGAGGAGGGGGATGAAGGGGTTGGGGGGCGCCTCTCCCAAGGCACACCCAACACCCATCCCGGTCCCGGCATCCTCAACCCCACGCCAGACGTGGGGCGGGATGCGGCGTGGGGACCCGCAGGGTCAGCGGAGCCGGCGTCAGCTGCCAGGCAGGGCCACCCGCCGCAATTAGCCACCCTGGCTGCTGCTGGCCGCAGGGCTAGAGGCAGACGGCAGCGGGGATGGAACGGGGGCCCCGGGGGGGTGACGGTGTGGCTGGGAGCTGGGGGGGGTTCTTTTCCCGTGGGGTTCCAGCTCAGGCGTGGAAAGGCGGCTTCCAGCCCCAGCCTGCGCCAACACGCAGGGAAAAAGCCACCCCCGGTGACTCAGCGGGGTTTGCCGTGCCTGTCTGCACAGCCCGCCTGCACCCAGGGGCTGGGCTGGTTTGTTTCATCCCCCCCTTCAACACACACTCTTGGCCAAAAAAAAGATCCCCCCAAAACAAGAAGAAATTTATATGGAAAAGTTGCCTATCCCTATTTCTGAACTAAACTAAATGACATTTCACCTGGGGGATACGCGGACTTCAGCTTTAGCCTGTTTCCAGCTTGTTATTTCCCAGTTCAGGACTGTTTCAGAACGGGATCACCATTTGAAAACAAACAAAATAAACCCCACCTCCCCCCTAAATCAAAGCTTTTTAACATTTTCTAATAATTCCCTTACTTATTCTCCTCTTCGCACTTGACAGGGGTTTTACGAACGGGTTTCAGCTCTGCTCGGGTGAACGTGTTTGTGAAATCCAAGTCAAGTGGAAGCTCTGCATAACACAGGAAAGACAGGATTTGAAGCACGATTCATGATGTTTTATTCTGACAAAAAGTTCCGCAATATCCTGCGAAAAGAAGTAGACCTGTTAGTTTTTGTGGTTTTATCCAAAGGCTTCCCTAGAGCTGATTATTTCTTGAGTTGAAGCAGGACATTTCTCACAGTCCTTATTTTTCCTGTTGGGAAAGGCAACCCCGGAAACCTCCCTACCCTTTGTGGCTGCTGAGTGAAACATTGGAGGTTGAATTTAGGGAATCTGAGGGACTGAAGATCCCTGGTTTTCCATCTCTGCCACCTGAACAGCTAGGAGGTGAGGTGAGAAAGAAAATACGGACACAGTGGCCTCCTGGTGGTGTTGGTGACTCCTGGGGAGCCTCAGGTGCCACAGGGTCTCTCACGTAGGGCGACACTGTGGCTTCTGTCCTCCTCCTTACCTGACGGCCACCTCTCCAGAACAATCCCAGTCACCCAATGGGTTAAGACTGTTCCTGCACTCCCTTTCCCAGGTGCTGCCCCTGACCCCCTGTACCCATTTTCTGGTTCTTCACCACCAGCTTTCCAGGGCAGCCTCAGCCTTTGCACTGATTTACACCTTTGGTCCCACCAGGCTTCATCTGGGGTGGCTGGAGGTGACAGGGAGGGTTGGAAAGTGGGGTTTGTGTGTGAGTAGAGTCATAGAATCATGGAGTCATAGAATGGTTTGGGTTGGAAGAGACCTTGGAAGTCATCTAGTTCCAGCCCCCCTGCCATGAACAGGGACATCTCCCACCAAATCAGGAAAACCAGGAGAGGTGGCAAAGAGGGGCTGTGCAGAGGGATGAGTGGATAGACATTATTTATGGGGCATCTGCCAGGTTGGGGACACCAAAGAGGTGCTGAGGGCACAGTCTGGTGGTGGTGGAGGTCATGTCCTTGCAGAGGTGGGTGTGTTGGGGGCACACAGGGAGCACAGGGCGCCTCAGGTCCCACCAGTCTCCCCAGAGGTGAGAAGTGACGAGACGAGTGTAAGCAGGTCCATGGCCAGTTGTCCATAGCTGGGAGAGAGGAGGAGGAGGAGGAGGAAAAGGAGGGGGGGAAGGCTGCATCCTCACACGGGGAGGATTCCCAGGACACCCCTCATTGTCCACACGCTGCTCCCAGCTGCTGCCCGGCCCATCTCCATAACGTGAGCTGACACGGCTCCTGGGGGCAGACGTGGGATTGAAAACCCTCCCTTCAAACCCTCTAATTGGAGTTAACTTTTGCCCTGGGAGTGACTCCATTACCAGGGAACCCCGCAGAGGGGCAGGAGTAACCCGGGGTTTGATGGGTCTGGACAAAAGTCGCTTTCCAAGACCCCCCCACCGCTTCCCACCAGACTTTCTCCCATCCTTTCCCCTCCCACCATCCTCTTCCCTCGTCTCCCCATCAGCTGCTCTCTGACTGGTAAAATGTTTACACTCCATGCAGATCCACAAATCAATTACAGACACATTTAGCTGACATATGGCTTCTCCAAGTCCATCGCCTTGACTGATACAGCCAGAGGGAATAGGCGGCCCAGGCCGGAGCCCGTGTCCCACCCTGATGGACACCAACAGTTTTTAATGACCCTTTAAATCAGTTCTGCTTGAGGGGTGTGGGCCAAAGCCATTATCCTTTGACATTTATGACCAGGACTCGCCGACTTCTCCGTCCCTACTGCTTCTGCAAGCCCCCTCCCTGGTTTTATCCACCAGGAAACTGGTAATTCTTCTCCTCCCCGGTCATCAGCTGGGCTGGGAGATCTTGACCTGGGCAGGGCAGCAAAGGGCAGGGACCACTGCAAGGGAAGGATCTTCCCATGGTTTTGATGGTTCCTTCTCCCTTTGCTTCTCCTGCTTCCACCCCATGTGGACAAGCCCCAGCAGCCTCCAGAGCTGGTCCTCCTCTGGACAGGCAGACAGACAGCAGTCAGAGCAAGAAGGAGATGGGAGCAGGCAGACCAGAGCGGGACAGTGGCAGGAAAATGTGGAGACCTCCATTTCTGGGCCACCAGGCTGCCCCCAGGGTTTGATGTGAACCATAATTTGTGCAGTTTGTCCTAAATATGTGCCTGGTACGTCACAAAGTCCTGTGGAGCCTGCCTGGGTTTGGCTCCCTGCAGATGAGGTGCACTCCTGTCCCACCATCCTCTGGTGACGTTCCCCACATCCAGCTTTCTCAGGAAAAGAGAGGGGGAAAAATACTCCTCTTGGGGCTTTTTAGTCTGGAGAAGAGAAGACTGAAGAGGGGATCTGATCAACACCTAGAAATCCTTCAAGAGTAGGTGTCAGGAGGATGGGGCCAGGCTTTTTTCAGTGGTGCCCAGGGACAGGACAAAAGGGAACGGCCACAAACTTGAACATGGGAAGTTCTATCTCAACATGAGGAGGAACTTCTTCCCTGTGAGGGTGGCAGAGCCCTGGCAGAGGCTGCCCAGAGCAGTGGTGGGGTCTCTGGCGACATTCAAACCCTGCCTGGACGTGTTTTTGTGGGACCTGCTCTGGGTGGACCTGCTTTGGCAGAGGGGTTGGACTGAATGATCTCCAAGCCCGTAGCGTTCTGTGGTTCTCCCGGGCTGAGCAAAGCCACCCCTCTGATGTTCCTGGGACAGGGATGGGGAAGCCACCTCTTGGGCCACCCTCCGTGGCCGCAGCAGCTGATGCATCGCCCCATCTAGTGGCAAAAGGGTGGCCAGAGGGATCTCTGCGGCCCCATCAAGGCAGGAGGGATCAATGAACGGTTGCCCCTCGCCAGGTATTTTTAGCCTGGGAAATAAATGTTCCCTGCCGTGATACATCTCCCTCGTCTCCGTTTCCTCCCCGCATTAGGAGGATGCCGCTGCAGCCAGACTGACGAGGGACGGGGGGTTTCAATCATCACCCGAGGAACCACAGCCACGGAGCTGGTCCGTAAGGATAACGCTGCTGCGCCCGGAGCCGGGGGCTCGGGTAGTTCCAGTAAAGGTACAACGGTTTAAGTGGAAATGACTGGTATTGATCTTGGCAGGCAGATGCCAGCAGAAGTAAAAATAAGCCGCTCTCAATTAACCCGCATTGATCTGAATTAAAAGAAAAAATGGATCAGCCCTAAATAAAATACCAGGCTCTCCAGCCGGGGAGACGGGGCGGTGGGCGGCTTCTCAGCAGGAACAAGGTGTTTGGCTGGAGAAAGGAAATGCCTGGTTTTAAAGTGCAGTTCTGGTTAGAGAAGCGCTGCTACCAGACTGGATCCAGCTCCTCATATTTTCCCCCTGCAGCCAATGGCTTCCTTATCGCAGGGGCCTTGGTTTGCAGGTGAAAAGAGCTGTTTTTGAGAAGCCCGTCTCCACCAGGAACTTGTCCCACAGTGGTACCTAACACAAGAGACTGGAAAACAGCCGTGGATAGACGGGAGGCTCTCTGCAGCAGAGCAGGACCAACAGAGAAGCCAGCAGAGGAGCAATGGACCTTCTTCCTGAAGGAAAGGGAGATTTTTTTGAGTAAAAAATGATGGAGAACCATCAAAAAAGACAAGCCCAGGTCCTCATTCTCCCAGGCTGATGCTTTGCCTGTCAAGAGGCTGGTAAGAGTTGTCCAGCTCCCAAGCACCGTGCTAGACACTTCACCCTGTTCTCCTGAACCTCATCACTAAAAGCTCGTTTGCATCAGCCTAATTAGAGAACTGGCTTCAGTACTCCTGAGGAAGGCAGAGCTGGCACACGAATTGTGAAAGACAACATTATCTTCCCCAGTGGAGTTTATAACACTCAACACACCAACTCCTGGGGGGTTCTGAGCTGCCCACAGACACTGTCCCTGCTCAGTTCCAGGGCTGCAGGGTACGGGGAGGAAGGGAGCAAGGATGGAGTCAAGACTTTGGACAGAGGGGAATTCTCTGCTGCATCTTCCTGCTCTGGGCTTGGGTTCCTCTGCAATCGGAACCTTCCTGCTTTCCCCAGGGAGAGTTTGTTTGGTTGGGCAATATCTTATCCTGGTGGGAAATGACGGAGAGTCCCTGTTCTGCTGAGATGGGCTGTTGTATCTGAACTACCTCTAACTCCTCGGGTACTAACCCCACATCAGCTGTCCCAGAAGTGGAGAAAGCGCTCGGCACCTGTTCTTAGAAGGTTTCCCTTGGGTGGCTAAAAGACGAAGGGGTCCCTGTCCCGCAGCTCCTGAGATGAGGATCCAGCCTCAGGAATGCCCGGATGGCTATGAGAAAGGAGAGCAGACGTCTGGTTCCCACATCGGGTTCTCTGGTTCTGGAGACCACAAAACCTTTCAGAGTACGTGTAATCTCCGATAAATGTATGAGACCAGCAGGCGATCAGGACAGCAGGTTGAAGGATGTAGCTCAGTGGGTGCACGACCTCACATAGATCACTTCCAGCTCCTACAGCTCACCAAAACAATTTCTGCTCCTGTCTGTTAGTGGGGATGGATGGAGAGGTCTGGAACAAGCAGCCTGAAGGGATGACCAAACAGGTCCTCCCTACAAGCCCTTTGAAAAAGCAATGGCTGAAACCCAGCAAGCCTCAGAGGAACCATCCTGGGAAGAGGGATAGCACAGAAAAAGCTAGGACAGGACCATGCCTGCCTGGCCTCAGCCTCCCGTGCCATCTCTACCAGGACCATAGAACCATAGAATGGTTTGGGTTGGAAGGGACCTTAAAGACCATCCAGTTCCAACCCCCTGCCCTGGGCAGGGACACCTCCCACCACACCAGGTTGCTCCAAGCCTCATCCAACCTGGCCTTGAACCTCTGCAGGAAGCACCACGGGAGACAAACACCTTCTGCAAAGGAAACCCAATGAGTGCAACAAATCCAAGGCATCCCACAGAGGCACATGTGTGGCCAAAGTGCTACTGGGCAATAATTCTGCACTGCACTCATTGCTTTTCCTCAAGCACAGGGACAGGAGAAACATTCTGACAGCTTCCTGGAGCGCTGGAAAGGTAGGTTGGCAGCGGCGGGTGATGGCATATCTGCAAATCCACTTCTTGGCACTGACTTGCTATAGAGGGATTGAAGCAGAAATGAGGACAATAGGTTTTATTTGCAGGGAGGGGGAAAAATGGTATGTTGAAACAGAATGGAAACTGAGGGAGAGGATTCTTTGGGTATCTCGTGACCTGACTGCAAAGCAAGGATGGCCTCGAGCTTCTTTCTTAAGCCCGAGCACCAGTGCTGCTTAAACCACCGCCAACAGCAGCTGGGAAACGGCCGCCTTCCCAGCCCTGCAGCTACAGGCAGCACATACCAGCACCCAATAGTCCCACCCACCAGCCAGCTCAGGTCTTACAAGCTCCTCCATCACATGGCCCAGCATGAACTGCCTTCTTCAGACCCTGTGAAGAGGAAGCTCCCCGTGCAGATGACGTGTCTTCCTGAAAGACCCAACATTGCTGAATAAGCCTCCCTGGGAGCAGAAGCTTGTTGCAGAGCACCTTCCACCTGAACCCATTCCCCAAGACCCACCAGCACAGCCAACCAGACCGAACCCCTGCCCGGGGACACACAAACATCCCTGTGCTCCCCCACCCCATCACTCTCAAAGAAAGCAAGAGCAGAAGAAACCTCCCTGACCCACACGGGGCAGAGTCTCCAGGATTTTCTGTGGGACCAGGCGGTTTAAGGACATACTGAGAGCAGCACAAAACTGCTGGTCCATACCTGTCTCAGTTTCCAGGCAGTGCCTGTGAGAAGTTACAGTATCTGCTGGTTGCAAAGAGACACGGAGTCTAACTTGCATCTTGGCACCTTCCTCCCATTGATTTTAGATAGGAGTTAGGTGCCAGAACGGGAGCAAGAAGTGCCTCGGACCACCCGATGGAGGGCTGAGACACTGCCGCTTCCCCAGGTCATTGCTGCCACACCACGCAGTCTGCAGCTATTTCGGGCACTAATTGTCTTCCCAGATGTACAAACGAAATGCTGGGAAAAGAGCAGCTCAACAGCCTGGAGGTAAGACTGGGAGTCGGAAGACCTGGCTGCTCGTTCCTGTGTGTGGAAGATAGATGGGAGAGCAAGGTTATGAGGAAGGCTCTTTGGAGATGAGTTTCCTTTTGTCTATAAAATCGGGAGAAGAATTTCCCAAGCAAATCCACCTGCCATGCACCCAAATTCTTGGGTGAATTTGTATTTTACCCCTATGTAGCCAAGTCTTGGGAGACCCTAATCGAGGAAAGGAGCAGGTGCAAAACTTGTTCCCTCCCACAGTTGCTCCATCCACAGCTCAGGCAGCAGGACTCCTCCCAAGGCTCCAGTTTTTTTCAATTTGGGCTCCTGAGGAGCTGGGTTTGGAGCCCTTTTTCTTTTTCTCTTTGGAGAACACATTTATTAGGGAAGCCCTTTAATTTTTCCGTTTTGGAAGAACCCCAAATGGGCTTCCCGGCAAAACTAATGTGCAGGCGCTCGGCATTAAGCACTGAGTAATCCTGGAAGTACAGACCTGATGTCTCTACAGGCAGCAATAAACTTTTCAGCACAATATTGTAACCTCAACTCTTCCTCCTTTAATGGCTTTTCTCCACGCCATTAGCATTGCTGCAGAACTTGCCGTGCGTGCCACGCGTGCCTGGACACACGCAGGATGGGCCTCGGGAGTCAGGGCTCAAGGGCTCCAGCTTCCTTGGGCCAGGAATGTATCCTGGGGATAAAACACACAAAGTCCTGGCCAGGGTTTGGATGTTTCTTGCCTTGATTCTTTGTGGGTTGAAATGGCTTTAGGAGAAAAAAAAAGAACCACAGAATGGTTTGGGTTGGAAGGCTGGAAACTTAAAGATCATCCAGGGACACCTCCCACCACACCAGGTTGCTCCAAGTCCCCTCCAAACTGGTCTTGAACCCCTCCAGGGATGGGGCAGCCACAGCTTCTCTGGGCAACCTGGACCAGGGTCTCACCACCCTCACACCAAAGAAGTTCCTCCTCAGATCTAATCTCCATCTCCCCTCTTTCAGTGTCAAACCTTCTGCCTTGTCCTAGGGCTTCCCTCCCTGATCAGAGTCCCTCCCCAGCTTTCCTGGAGCCCCTTGAGGGGTTTCCCCAGAGCCTTCTCTTCTCCAGGCTGAACCCCCCAACTCTCTCAGCCTGTCCTCCCAGCAGAGGGGCTCCAGCCCTCCCAGCACAGAGGAAGGGGGAGTCCCTTCCAGTTAGAGGGATGAAGATAAAGGGTGGAAAACCAGTTTGTAACCTCAGATATGTGGGAAGAGCCAGCTCAATTCCCCATCCTGTTGCTCTACCTACTGGTGGCCAAGAAGACGACGGAGGCAAGAGTCTCAGGCCCTGGAGAGCCCTTCATCAGCTCAGCTGGCTCCCTCCAGTCGATTAAAAAGCACTAAAGGTTGGCTTGGAGGAAGAGCCGGCAGCAGAACCAAGTGCAAATTAATGCACGGAGGAAGGAGGGTTTTCTGCCACTCAGCAGAGCTTGAGCAGCCCCGACGTGAAGCCACCTCAGCTGGGAAGGGCTTCTCTCTAATTGCTTTACATTGCATGAGAGGGGGCAGCTGGGCAGGGAGAGCAGGGGGCCAGGGGGGAGGTCCAGACCCCCAGACCTTCAGCCTTCCTCAGCAAATTAGCACCTGTGACCTTGCAAGAAGGAGGAAGATTTTCGAGCCGCGCTGGGCACCGCACCAGTGGCAGAAGCCTGGGAACCTGCATCAGCAAGTTTCAGCTCTGGGCTCTTTTTCTCCTTCACAAAATTAAAGATGTAACACTTCCCTCTGAAAGCAGACAGAGTTTTCAGCCTTCCATCTTCAAAAAAACCAAAATCCTTCTACTTTTTTTTATTTTTAACTGGCAATTTTTCTCCAAGAACCCAATTCCAACTGGCAAACTTCAAAGTTGTGTGAGACAGAAGATACTTTCAGACACTTCAGCTCCTTCCTCACCCTGGAAAAGCCCCAAAGAAAGGCCCCTGAAAGAGATGAGGAGAAGGAGGAATTTCCTGGAGATGGAGCCAGCTGCCTGCAAGAGGGGATGACGCTTGGCTGTGGGAGGTGGAAGGAGGAGGAGGAAGACGCCAGGATCCTAGAGGAAGGCTCCCAAACCCCAGGAGAGTGGGGCTGGGGGAACCCCTGGGACAGACAGTGGTTGGGTACCCCAGCTGGTGGGAAGGGACAGGCAGGGCGAGAGGAGCTGATGGACCAAATCTGCTGCTCCAATAGTCCTTTAGCATTTATAGTGCCATCTTACAGGCACCAAATCCAAACTCTAAACATCTCTCCCTGTTTTGGGGCCATCGGGCAGCTCTCCATCATACTCATCTCCCAGCCCAGGTGCCCAGGAGTGAAGGAGCTTATTTTCCCGCATCCACCTTCTGATCCTTTCTCTCCTCTTCTTCTCCCCTTCTCATTGCTCCAGCCTTTCCCAACTGCCATCCAGGGAGAGGATGGATCCAGTTCCTGCTCCCATTGACCCACCACAACCTGGAGTCACTCCCTGGGAGAAGGCTCCTGTGTAGATGGACCTTGAGACCTGCGACTGCCTGTGAGGGTGGAAAGGCGAGAAGGATTTACTTTGCTCCAGCCTGGAGCAAGTAAATAAATAAATAAATCAGTCATCCCCAGAGCTCCCCAAAGGTGCCATTAAGGAGCAGAGAGTCAGTGATTAGTGGCAACAGGAAAGGGGGGAAAAAAATTATAAACAAAGAAGTCATCGTCGCGTCCGTGGGGAGAGCACTTCTAAAAATCCTTTAACAGGGCTCATTAAAAATACATGGCCTCAGTGGCTGGCTATACATCCTGATTAGCCCATGACTTCAGCTCCTGGAGTCCAGGGTGTTTCTGCTCCTCACCATGGAAGTAAAAGGAGGTGGCCCATGACAGCGTGGCCAGCACGGGACCCTGGGCATCGTCACTGAGAGATCACAACCCCATGAAGCCCCGTGGTAAGTAGGGCACAGGCACCAGGGTCCAATCCACTCATTCTGGGTGGCAAACGGGATGAGAGAGAAGGAGCAAAAACCAGCAGGGACAAAAAGGGGCCCCAAAGACCTGCTTTCCAGCTCTGATAGACACAGTCTTGACACATGGCTCAGGAAAGGGGAACCTTTGCTGAACATCACACTGCATTATCCAGGTCTGCTGAACCACAGCCACCTGTTGGACCTCACAGCGGGTGGGATGCTGCAGGGTGCCGGGCAAATCTTTGGCCTCATGGAGTCACCACCTCAGAAGGGCAGGTGACAGGGCTAAAAGCTGTGTGCAGCCTCCACCATCCATCCTCCCTCGCTCTTCTGCTGGAGAACATGCCGTTCACCCACTCGCTCAGTCAGAGGAGCAGCCCAAGGCCTCTTTCTTTCCCCCCTTCCTTTAATGATATTAATATTTTATTACTTTTCATGGGAAGAAACATGCAAATGAATGTGTGTGGGAAGGCCCTGGAGTCTTCCAATGTTAACAAAACAAGTAAACAAGGATTGTCCTCCTTATGAGCGATGTTAACACAATATACAAGTGTTGTTCTACAATCGATAACCTCATAGGAAACTCGGGTGGCTGGAGGCTCTGCTGCTGCATGAACTCACATTGTCATTAAAAGGTTTCTGCTTTGCTGATCAAATTTCTTCTTTTTTTGTTTTTTTTTTTTTTTCTTTTTTTCCCAAGCAATATGAGAATTTCTTTCAAACATTCAAGTAGGATCAGAGAAACATGGGACCTCGTGGCTTGACTGGACCAATTCCCAGCATCTCAGAAGCTCTTTCAGAACCTCCAAATGCTCCTAAGGAGGTAGGAACATTTCCAGCCCTAAGACTGTAGTTCAGCATGAAGTCCATAGGGTCAAGAAGCCCAGCTGACTGTAGCTTCATCACTGTAGTCATAGTGTGGCAAGAAAACAAACAGCAGAAAGGCCTGAAACCCTCACGAAAACACATCCTGACATCTCTTATTGAGAAGGGAGATACATCTGTTCTCATGGTCTTCTACTGCCTGAGCTAAAGGAGTTTGCAGCTCTGTAAAGCCCTTACCCAGTTTGGTTGGTGACAGGAGGCAGATCCTCAAGTGGGAGATCTGGAAAGGCACAAAATGCAAGTTAAGATTTCACCAGGAAGCATCCAACCCAAAGCGGGCTCCACCCGGCGGAGGAGGAGTTTTTGATTTACTGCTGTCAATTTCTACCTCCTGATCTCAAGATGGATCCTAATTAAAACCAGAAGCCTCATGCAAGACAAGCCTTCCCAGTTCAGATAAGTCAAGGTCCTGCAAGCACCACATTTGCCAAAAGTCAAGACAACTGCTGTACCGTCCCTGTGGGCTCCACAACGGTTTTGCATAAAAATGAAGAAAAATAGGAGTGTGTCCTCAGAGAAGAGAAGGGTACAAAGACAGCACCTAAAACCAAGTTAAACACTGCTGAACACAGGAGGTGGAGGTGCAAAATAGTTTGCAAGATTGGGTCCCTCAAGAAAGTTTCCCTGGGTTTGATTTCTTTGGCTCTTCAGGGCACAGGCAAAGGTCTGAGGAACTGCTGCACCAACCAGCGTAACACAACATCCCCAACTTTCCTCAGCTTTTTTTTTTCTTTTTAATTCTTTTTTCTTCTTCTTCTTCTTCCTTTTCAAATCCCTTCTGGTTTCAGCTGAATTTTGCACATGAAATGTGGAAAACTTGAGTGGGAAGCCCTGCGTACGTGGCTCTGCCTCAGAAGCAGAGGCTGCACCCAGGGATTGGGACGCTCAGGTCCAGCCCAGCAGTCGTGGCTCCCCGTGACCAAGCCGGCCTCTTCCCAGATCCCAGTCCCACAACTCACTCAATCACTTCCATAAACATCTCCCTTTGAAAGAGCAGCCTGTTTTTTTCTCACTGCTCAGCCTGGCCTGGGCCAGTGGGTAGAGCAATTATGTTAATTCTGCCATCAAAATGATTAGCCATTCCATTTCAGCCAAGAAAATGCTGGAAATTGGCTCATGATTTATTCTGCGCTCTTATTTCATCTCATCCTCTTAACGCGGCACTTGGGTCTCCCTGCAGCTCGCTGGCCAATTAGTCAAATCAAAGGAGGCACATAGAAATATGGGCCTTAAACACAGTCCAGGTCCACACATTGGCAGGATCCGGATGGATCCGTTGCCCCGGGGATTGGGGAAGAGACACCTCCCTTTCCCTGGGGATCCTCCACCAGGCTGGATTTTGTCTCCTTCATTTCCAAGGAACCATCTCCACGGGGGACAGGCAGCTTCTTCAGCCCATGAATTTCTCTGTGGAGAATCTCTGAGCTCGGCCCAAAGATGAAAGAGCCTGGCCTTTCTCAACCTAAAATAGTGATAAACACTGCTCAAATAGAAACCCCACTCCCTGCTGGGGGCATCCAGCAGCGACCGAGGCTGGAAGGGGCTGAGCTCCCTCCCTCACCCTGCTCCCGGCCGTGTTGGACATCTCACCGTGACCGGAGTGTTTTTCTCTGATCCACTTTCGAGTGTCCCCCATGGGATCTCCGGCACTTCCCTGGGTAATCTTCCATGGCCTGACACACGCCTCTGTCAGGAGGCTTCCCTGGCCACTTCGTTCTAAATTAAAAACCCCATTCTTCTTCATCGTGTTCCCTTCACGCTTTGACACATCCTCTCCCTCCCTGCGTACCTGTTTTTGCTGGGAAACGACTGATGTATCATCCATTTGGAGCACCCCACGCCTGGCTCTCGGACCCTGCCTTTCCCTGGCCCATCTTGATTTTTATGTTGATGCATTAAAATTGTAGACATTTCCCATATCTTGAAGCCCAAAGCTCCATGGATTGTCCAGAGGGCACTTCAGGAGGGTCTTCCTGGAGCTGAGCAGAGCCATCCTCTGCCTGCCATGCCCTTAGCAAACCCCTCCGAGGACGCCCTCCTATGTCCCCACATGTCACATCTCACACGTGTGTGATCTCCTGATTGTGACACATCTCCATCCTCATTCCTGTGCCCCATGGTTGTCCCCAAGCACCACCAGGCTCATACTCAGGGTTCAAGGATGCCCCGAGCCCCTTCCCTGCCTGCAGTGCCAGGTTACTGGGTGGGACAGGGTCTCCTTTCCAGGAGGAGCTGAGCCGCGACCACCACTGGAGCTATTTGTCACCTGCTGCCCCGTCTCAGGCCAGCTCCCAGGAGCTGCTAAACAGAAGTGACTTCTAGGTTCTCCTGGGGCCACCTCCCCATTTATCTCAATGAGAGTGGTGACATCCCGGAGTGTGATGCATGAGGCATGCCACCATCCTCCCCACCGTGACAGCTCCGGGGCTTTCTGCTTTGCTGCCTCCCCCCCGCACACTCCCACGGGACCCCCATCACTGCTGGGGGTGATGGCTCTGGCTCTCAGCCTGCCCAGCTGCGGTAATTCCTGGGAGAAAACACATCATTTGCACTTTCTTTTACAAAAAGAATTTTAAAAAAAGAGAAAAAAAGTGAATCCCTGGACACATCTGAAGTTCCACCTGCTGCTCTCAGACTTTGCTCCTCTCAGGGCCGTCTCCATGGTGTCCAAAGGATCCCTCACATCTACACCCAGGAGGGTGAGCTTATTCAGGTGGGACCCAGTTCTCAGGCAGTATAAAAACCAGCTTCAAGCCTTTGCTCTGCACATTTGCTGCAGGGGAAACTTGTTTCCTCCCGTTCCTGGCCCTTCGTAAGGTCCCACAGGCTGTCACCAGGGTCTCCTGCCAGCACAGCAGCTAGCACAGGGGACACCTCGGCTGCTACCCTCACTCGTGGGCTCTGGCCATGTGCTACTTGCTCTGGACACAAGCCCAAACTGCTCCCAAAACCACCAGTTGTTCATCTGTCCCTCCCTCTCCCCTTCTCCTGAGGCTGCTGGGATTTGCAGGGCCACCAGGAAAGTCGGGGAAGATGAGGTAGAGAGTGTGCTGGGAGATGATGAGGAAACAGGGTTTCTCATCCCAGACAAAAGCAGCTCAGTGGTGGAATCTACCTGCTACCTTTGGCTGCCTAATGGGCCACCACAGGCAGGATGGAGCCAAGGCTCCCAAAAGTGCACTAGAAAAGGTCGGTGGCCAAAAGCTGCTGTGAAGACAGCTCCAGGGAGAGCAAGAGGGTGGCCCCCAGGCTCGCAGCGGTCCCATCCTACACAGATTTTTCCAGTGGTTTCTAAGACAGAGTGAGAGACAGACCAGGAATTGCACCTACTTAACGCTGAACCCCCAAAATTCACAGTTTTCTCCTGGCTCCTGGCCCTTCAGCAGCTCAATGAGCAGCGGGGCACGGAGCTCCCCGACGGACGGGGCGATGGAGAGGACGCTAATTCGTCTCGACGTTAATTCCCTCAATCGTTCCCGGCTCTTCTGCTGCATTTGCCGCCTGGGTCACAAGATGGAGCAATTGTCCTATTTGTCGTTCCTGGCTGGAAACCGCCGGGATGTCCCGTCTTTGGGGAGCGGCGGGGATGTTCAGCAGCCTGGGCCAGTGGGTACTTCTTCGGGCAGGTCCCAGTTGCCTCCTCCAGCAGATCCCCGAGTCTGGACCAACCTGCTCCTCAAATTCACCCTGCGGCACCACGTTCCCTGCACAAGCAACCAGCACAGCGTGCCCAGCAACAGGGATATTGGGATCATCCTTCCTGCACCCACATCCCACCTCTGCCTCATGGTCTGTCCCACCACTCAGCCCTCCGCACCTAAAAGAGCAGCACCCAGAGACTTTTCCATCCCCCAATTTCAGGTCTTTTTGAAACTACTGGGAATGAATATGCTTCTGGCAGCGTAGCACGGGTTCAAATCTTCATGCCCAAGTGTTCTTAAGCTTCAGCAGGCAGCTGAGAGCCTATCTGGGATGTAGAATTCACCTGGAGAACCACACAGGTCACACCCTGGTGCTTCGGGATGTGGCTGCACCTTATAGCTCTCTAGGAGCTCCAGGGACCAAGGAAGAGCTGTCCCACCACTCAAGGGGTGGCAGAACTGTTTGATGGACTCCCTGCAAGCACCATGGCAGGGAGGAAACAGCCTGGGAAAGGGTTAGAGGGAGAAAACAGACAAGGAGGGATGGGGGAGGCTGACATCTGCCCTTGGGAAGGGTGGACGGGTGATGGAGGAGGTGAGAAATTAGGTGGTCTCTTGGAGGAGGTATCTGGGGAAGGAACCAAATGGGGCAAGATGTCCCTTTTTCAGCTGAGGTGGCACATCTGGCGAGGTGGAACAGCCCTAGGGAGGCATTGCACCATTGATCTGGCCATGGAGAAGACTGTTCCTAGGGTCTTAGTGTGGCTCATGCCAGCCGGGAGCTTCCCAGGCAAACTGCTTTCATCAGAAAATGATGTCTCCCTTGAACTGGAGCTGTTCCACTCCCCCAGATCTCTCCTCATTAAAAACATGTTTGGAAGAGGTTGAAACGTCCCGTTTTTCCACAGACACATTTTTCTTAGGACAGCTTTTCCCTGCTGAAACCCGCTCTGAAGTTGATTGGCACAACAAAACAGCCTCTTTGGAGGGAGCAGCTCCAAAACAGACATTTGGCCTCTCACTTCCCGAAAGCTTTCATCGGGATGGGAAAACTGCGAGAGCTCGGGAGGAAGTCCTTTCTCAGCAACTTTGGCCATCAGAGACCGGGCCAGTGACTTTCCAAGCCAGCAGCACAAGCCGTGGCTGCACGGACCCTCTGCTCCACACACCAAATATTCCATGGAAGTTCAGGGCCACCCAGCAGAAAGTAAACAGCTTGGAGCCACAGCTGTACAAATATCTGGGGCCGCTGGGATCCCTGGGACCTCTCAGCATGTGTGTGGCAACCCGGGGAGAAACTCTTGAGCCTCACTCCCGTCCCCAGTGGGCTCCAGAGAGGGAAGAACTCCAGCTCTTCTCCCATGGAGTTGCAGCTGGAGTGCACCAAAGGCCTTGGTTTTTCAAGCAATCTTTGTGTCCATCACTCCACACCTCCCTGAGACATCGACCTGCTGCCACCCGCTCCAGCTGCTCCACAAGGAGTGGTGACTGATGTCCCACCACCACAGGGCAGATGGGTGGAGAAGGTGCCAGGGGATCAGGGCAGCACGGACTTCATGGATGAAGCTGGAGGGATGGGAAGGAGGGCCTGGGAGGGATCCAGGTGAGACAGCAGGGTGCTGTCCCCACAGGGCTTGGTATTTCTGGAATAGAGAGAACCTGAAGTGGCCACTTGGCTTGAGCTCACCAACGGTATGGGCCAAACCTCTCGGCACCAGCCCAAGTCTGATGGGGCTTGGGCAGAGGAGTGAGGATGAATGTGTGTGCCATTTGTGAGGATCTGCTTGTCCATGGGACCTGACTAGATCCAGGGCAGCAGTGGGTTTTCCAGCAGAGACCAGACCACACTTTCAAGCCACAGAGGAGCAGTACATCTCCTACTCTTCCTCCCCAAAAGCCACTGAACGGGATGAGAGAAAATCTGAAGTTTCCCAAGCTGCCCTCACCTGTCAGGGAGCAAACGGGGCCAAATCTCCCTCCTTGCAAAGAGCAGCACTGACAAACCCCATTAATAATCCACAAAAAAAGGTCCCAGAGTCCTGTTTCCTCATCTGGTCCTTCCCTTGTCCCCAGCAGCTGCCCCGGGCTGGCCCGGCTGCTCATTCCAAGCGTGTTTCTCATGGTCGTTGGAGGAATGCAAAGCCCTGGGGTGTTTGCAGAGACCAACACCAGTTCTCTTCCGAAAAGGGACAACGGGATGATGTCAGCGGAAACATATTTTTAACCCGCATTCGAATGAAAAGGAAACGACCCAGAGGAAACGCATCCAAAAAAAAAAACAACCAACACCAAAAAAAAAAGCCTCCTGACAATGAAGAGCCCAGCTTCGCTTTCAAGTTTTACTTTTCCCAGGACACTGACTCCCTCCTGCCCTTGGCCAAGAGGGAAAAGAGCGAGCGAGGGAGCGAGAAGCCTCCCCACACACTCCACAAACAGGAAACGTGGGCTATATAAAGATCGGGGCTGCGTCAGGAGGCGGAGGGGCAGGACGTGGGACGTGCCAGGGCCCTGTGACATCCAGCTGGGCCACCAGCCCACCTGAAGATGGGCACGTCAGCAGGGCCAGCCTGCAGAGAGCGGGCAGCTCTGAGGCCATCCAACCTTCTTTCCTATGGCCATAAGCCAGCCAGCAGGAAGGTGCACACTTGCGTCCTCATCCACAGAGACAAAAACCCCAGGGAGATGAGATGAAGGGGCTGCTTCTGCAAGAAAGAGCCTTCAAACATCTCATTTTCCACCATCTGGTGGACAGAGCCTGCTGGGTTGGGCAGCAAGCAGGGTTGCAGCTCCAAGTAGACAAAAATCACTGCAACAAGACCTGATCGATACATGGAGGAAGGAGGTTCATCAGCCCCAGACGTGCCCCCTCACCTCCCCCTCCCCTGAACCCATCCCTTCCCATCCATCCGGCTGAGGAAGAACCATTTGTTGAAACCTCTGCCACAGAGAGGCTCATTAACACCATTTAACACCCCATTTCCTGGAAGGCATGAGGTTCCTGGAGACAGAGAGGAAGAGGGGGAAGGATGGAGGGAAAGAGGGAGGGATGGAGGGAAGGGAGGGGTGGTACCCCTGTGCAGGGCATTCCTAGCCCCACATGGCACCATGTTCTAGAGCAGAGAGTGAATCCCAAAAAAACTTGTCACCCCATTAGAATGCAAGTGGATTTGTTTTCTGGATCCATTCCCTACCCCTCTGCAGAGATAGAAAGAGATGCCAAAGGGAACCAAAGGTGGGCTGAGACATAGACGCTGAGGCTGAGGAGGCCAGGAGAACCTCACAAGATCACACAGGTCACACATCCTTTCCAGGGCTGGATCTCCTCTACCAACCTGAAGATCCAGCTGTGATCTCTAAGGTGCTGAACCCTGGCCAGTTTGGGTGGGAAAGACCTCCCAACCCTGCACTCTGTCCATGGAGAGCGCACAAGGATGGGAACAACATCTCCAAAGCCCTGGGGCCACTCTGTTCCTGGCTGAGAAGGTGACACTTGCCCTCAAAGGCTGGAGCAGCACAGTTTGGCAGGTCCAAGCCCCACCACAGCATGGCTCAGTTTGTCCAGGGGGCACTGACTGCCTCTTCCTTCCTTACTTCATTTTTCTTCTGGGGCTTCTCTTCCAGCCCAGAAGCTCTTCCCCAGACCTGCACAGGGTGGTTATTTTTAGGTCCTGATGTGGGGGGGAGGCAGAGACCGAGAAGAGCTTGGACCCGGCAGCAGGAAAGTGGAGCTTCGCGAGGCAGGAAGGAGCCAGAGGGTGGATACGAGGAGCACTCCCTGCCTGCAGCCACCGCGGCTCCTTCCTCTGTCACAAACCAACCCACTTCCCAGAAAAAGCCACCCAAAGGGAAGACACTCACTCTGTGCATGCAAGGACCATGGAGGGTCCCCACACCAAGCCCAGGGCAGGACAGGAGATGGCAGAGGTGGTGGTGGTGGGAGAAGAAGAGAGGAGCTTCCAAAAACATCCCAGAAGATCCCAGCCTGGGGGGTGTCCCCCAGCAGAGGCCACCCCAGTCGCTTGTTTCTGCCCCCATGCACTGCTGGGGGAGGATGGGGCTGTGGGGGGAGGCAGAATGGCTTGGGAAGGGGCTGTGGGGCTGCAGGATGGGGAAGGATGCTGCAAGGAGAGGATTTAGGGGAGCCTGAGAGGTTCATTGCTGCATCTGAGCCAGCAGGCATGAGTTAGATAACTGTAGGGTACACCATCAGGCTGGAAAGGGTTTGGACCCAGGTAAAAGATGCTACCCCTCCAGTCCTGGAGGGAGCACGGAGGCTGGAGAACCTGGGAAACATGATAGATAAGGAATAAAATGAAGGATGTGAAGTGTTGGTTCCCAGGCTCTGAGGCAAACCCTCAAATCCCGTCCTCGTTTGCCTTATGCCCCCCAGATGACGTCCCCCCACGCAGAGCAGCAGCGAGAAGAGGCTCAGCAGAGCCCCCAGCCCCTTTTGTTTGCAAACACAGGGGCAGCACGTCCCCTCATTGCTCTATCTTTATGCAAAGATATGATAATTAGGGGCAAATCTGCCCTGAAAAAGCCTTCTGCAGCCTCCTGCCCAAAAGGTTTTGTGTGTGTTTGGGGGGGTGTTCTTCTTTCTTGTCTCATATTTCTGGGGAAGTCTGTTTGCCTCAGTGATCCCTCTGCCCCCAGACTTACCTGCCCGCCCTCGGTACGTATCTGACATTTCTGGGATTTTGAGGTGGATTTACTCCTGTTTCAGGCAAGAGGACCTGGCAGACCCATCTTTATCTGCAGAGCAGTTTTTCCCCTGAAACAACTTTCCAGCCCCCGTGTTTTACCCAAACAAATGCAAAGCCTTTCTGCAGGAAAATTGTTCCAGGCTTGCACCGGGGAGTTCTTGGGTCTGATGGGTCCGGGAAAGAGGGGCTTATTTGTGGGAGAAGAGGGAAAAGGGAAAAGCAGCAGAAGTTTTCTCCCCAAGACGGTCCCTATCTCCTGTAAACTGCCTGCAGGTATTCCCACAGCCTCCCAGCTTTGATGGACAACTTCCTTCACGCTGAATGACACTTGGGGACCCACCAGGGTGTGTGAGGGGTTTGGAGGAGGGCTGACCCGGTCTCCATCCTTCACCAGCGACAAGAATGAGCCCTTGCCCTCTCCTTAATCCACCTTCGCCCCTGCCGCCCAGAGGAGCCCGTGAACCCTGTCCCCTGACCTGCCAAACGTGAAAGGGAGGAGGCAGCGAGGGGGGGAGAAGGCAGGACCCTCTGGGGCTGGCCGGCACTGGGCATCCCCCCGGGGCCACGGGCCACCCCCAGCACTCGCCGCCCCACATTGTGCCTGGGGAGCGGGGAGGACGGGGCGCTGGGGACGACCCCATCCCACCAGCAGCCTGAAAGCCGCCTTTGTTGCGGGGCTGTCACCCGGGGCTGAGGCATCCTGGCCTCTGGTTTCCCGGGCGACGGGAGGAGGAGGAGCAGGAGGAGGAGGGTGGGATGATGGGGAGGAAGGTGAGAGACAAGCAGCAGGAAGGTTTGGATGGTGTGGGCAAAAGCGAGCCCCCAAAAGTGGTGGTGGGGTCCCTTCTGCTCCCATCTCTTGGTCCCAGATCAAACCTCCCCCAGCTCCCTCCTGAAGAGGGGCATCACCATCTGAAATGGGACCAGTCAGTGCCCATGGCTACTTGCCCGCTCTTATGCCACCTCCAACCTCCCCCACCCACCCCACGGAGCCGTCAGAGCTCAGGTATATTTTTAGCCCAATATTTATGGGTTTGTCCCTTTGCAGCTCTCCCGTTCCATCAGATTCCAGGAGAGTTCAAAGGTGTTTTCCTGACTCCTACAGGCTTGGGGCTATTTATAGCTGCCAGATGTTGGCAGCCCAGCTCTCATGGACTGCTGTTTGGTGACGATGTGTGTGTGGAGATGGCTCATTGCTTGTGAGCAACTCCAGGAGCCCGAGGAGTGAGGGGGTACGACAGACCCATCCAGGAGGGATAGCTGGGAAGGGTGGGTGATGCAGAGCAAAGAGACACTCCTTTAGGTTGGATATGAGGGGAAAAAAAGAAAACCAAAAGGAAAAATATCAAACTTGCCAGGGAGATCTCCTAATGCTTCGGATGCTTCTCAGGGGAAATGATGCTAATCCTGCCCCATGGGCTATTTCAAGCCAGGGTGGCCTAGTTGCTGTTGCTGTTCTGGCTGGTTCCAGCTCTGGGAATGCTCTTATTCTTCCTTAGGTGCCCAGGAGAGGACAAATATCCTATTGGCACGACATCGCTGCTGATCTCAAAGCCCTGCCTGTTCTGATCCGGATGCCTCCACAAAGTGTCACCCCACAAGCCCCTCAGGTGCCCGTATCCTGACCTTTCCCAGGGATGCCGACAGCCCCCATGGTGACCTGATGAGCTACCAGCCTCAGGCAAGCTCTGACCCACCGTGGTGGTGGAAGGAGACAGGGTGTTCTCCTGTGCTCACCATCTGGCAGGGAAGTCTGGCCAGGGAGAAACCAAAGGAGACTTAAGACTAGAGCTTTGTTTTTCCACGGTGGCCATTGCATCCAGGGACACTGACAAAGACCCAGCATTTGGGTTTTTGGAGATCACGCTGCTTCATGGAAAAGGAGAGGTGGGTCAGGACTCTTGGCTGCATTTCTGGGGTGGTATTTTTCTTGTTCTCTGTAGAAGGAGCATAACCCACATCGTTGGGAGAATATATCAGGGTGAAGCAGGCATTTCAAAGTTGGAGAGACCAGGGGTCTTGCATCCCTGCACAACTCCGTACCGACTTACAGAGCTGCCAGGACTGACCAAGCACTGGTGGTCTCCAAATGTCACGAGGGCTTCACAAGCACAGATTTTGTGGCCACGAGGATGAGCACCAGCCCGTTCCAAACCCGAATTCGTGCTGTAGCCATTTCCATCCTTGCAAAAAAACCCTGTTCTCTGCCCACAACACGCCTCCACTGCCGATGGAACCACTATCTCCTGCATCTCTTCCAGTGCTTCCCTGCTCCGGCCAAGGGCAGGAAGAGGAGAAGAATACCACGTCCATCTGTGAGCACACAGGAACCCGTAGGGAGCTGGAAAAGAACTCTCTGAGCTGGAGAGGGTCCAAGGGCAGCCGGGACACACACCCCTCTGCTCAGGAAAAGAGCCAGAGAGACTTTCGTCGCCACGGCTGCCCCGGATCCCCATCTGACATCCCATCTGAACAAAAACACTAAAAACACTTCACCTTCCCTTTCTTTTTTGTGCACACCTCTGCCTTCAGCAGCGGCTGCCGGCATACGGGAGTGCGGTGGGCTATTTAAGGAAAACGCCCAATAACATTACAATTACTTACCATAAAAGCCTCATGTTTCCAATAACAGCCTAATGTTCCAGGCACCTGTCCAACAGACTCAGAGTTTTCTTACCTGCCCACTGCAGGATCCGGATCCATCACACTTCCCAACAGACATCTAGATGCGCCATTGCAGAGCTGCAAAAAAAAGCTGTGGAAAACCTCAAAATAGCTTCCACCTCTGGCTGCAGCAGGGACAGCAGGTGGCAGGACCTTCCATCCCTCCCGGCAGTTACCTGCTGGGATCTTAGATGAGATCTCAGGAAGAAATTTTTCACTCTGAGGGTGGTGAGAGCCTGGCCCAGGGTGCCCAGAGAAGCTGTGGCTGCCCCATCCCTGGAGGGGTTCAAGGCCAGGCTGGATGGGGCTTGGAGCAACCTGGGCTGGTGGGAGGTGTCCCTGCCCAGAGCAGGGGGTGGCACTGGGTGATCTTTAAGGTCCCTTCCAACCTAAACCATTCCATGATTCTATGATTCTGTGCTGTGCAGTGGGTTGCAAGCAACAACTGGTGTGCAAGAGGCAATGCGAAGACCAGAAATTCACCTGCAACCAGAGCAGCCCATCTCTGGCTGGTGGCATCTGCCCAGCTTTGACTGCTGCTGCAGCTCCAGCATGGTCCCCAGCTGGCCACAGCTTCTCCTGCCCATGGCAGAAGACAAGGAAGGGGCCCAATGAAACCAGATGCCACTGTCACCTCCTGACACGGTCACCCCGATGCTGGAATGAGGCGGAAATGGACAAATGGAGCAAAACCAAAAGGGCTCGTAAATGTTTTTCTTGGTCAGATCCCATGAGCCCAATCAGCAATATCCGCAATGGATTTCACAGGCCAGGCTGGGCGGCCTGATGTTGTTCAAGTGTTCCCAGGGAACAACAAAAAAAAGAAATAAAAGAAATAAAACAACATGGTGAGCCATGTGTCCTGCTGCAGACACCCTCTCTGATGTGAAACCACGATTGTTCACCAGCGAAGTTCCTTGTGGGCTTGGGAAATGGTTCACCAGCGGAGGAGATGGTGTAACAGGATGTGGGCACCTCATCTCCCCCGTTCCAGTAGACACTCATAAGCGCTGGCACTTACCCAGCCGTCAGCTAGGATTTGCTCGCACACGGGGTTTGCTGGAAAATTGCATCCAGCCGTCCAGTTAATAAAAATCACCCTCGCGCCGCTCACCGGCGGCGTCTCCGCTGAATGAGGGATGGATGGATGCTGAATTATTCACTCTGCACCAGCGGAGTCTCGGCGGTGGAAGGGAGGGGAGGCAGATTTCTCCGCTGCTAGTCATGTTCTGCTGTCAATTACGGAGCTCTTCATTCTCAGGGCTGTGAGGCTGCCATCTGGTACTAAATTCATCAAGACAAATTGGAGGGGGGGGAAAGGGGAAAGGAAAAAAGAAAAAAAAGTAGCAACATTTTTAAGCATTGACTGCTCATCGTACAGCAGCACTCCAACACATTTTCTAACATTCATGAGAAGCACAAATCCAGGGGGAAGCGCAGAGAGGAAGGGATAATATGCCATTTAGAGTATTCCACCTACACGGATGTAGAAGAAACACGCGAGGGCACAACGTCCCCTCCTGCCTGTCCCGTCTGGCACACCCCAGGGGTCAGTGGAGACAGTAGACATAACATAACCTCCTAGATGTGCCACCAGACTTCCCAGCCAGGCACTTTCCCGGTCCCCCAAGTATTCAGCTGTTCTCCTTGGCTGCCGAGCTGCCTCTCAGCCCACTCAAATATTGAAGGTTTTGAACCCTGACAGCCAGGGAAATCAAAATATTTGTAAGGTGATCGGTAGGGGTCCTTGTTCCAGTCCACAACTAGAAATGCTCAGAGAAGGAATCTTGACAAATTGCTGCTGCTCATGGGGCTTTGGTGTCCATGGGAGAAGAGTTTTGGTGGATCTGCAGGGTGAGAAGACCCTGGATGCCCAGCCTGTGCTTGGAAGCACATCCAGCCCTGCTGGGTACCACACCGAGCAGTCCATTTCATCAGGAACCGAGGAGAGGAGACACGTTCAGCAGCAGAGCGTGTCCCCGCAGGCAGAGCTGGGGAAGGAGATAGAGCACCTTGGCTGGAGTTGAAAGGTTCCGGGAGAACAAAAGAAGAGGAGGAGGGAAAAAAAACCAAAACCAACAACATTGGGAGAAGCTCACTCGTTTGTTCAAAGAGCCACAGACCCTCAGCACTGAGAACTGGAGATTTTGGGAGGGGATGGTTAGTAAAGGTGGAGACAAGCCCACCGTGCGATTCCTTATTCCCTTACCTGGCCCAGAGGGGAGCAAGGGACAAAGCTGCAGCACTGCCACGGGGCTTCCAGCAGAGCATGGACACTGGCAAGAGCTGAAACAACGACAGGATGCCCTGGGCAAGGCCATTAACTGAGAGGCTTCCCCTTTTCCATGCCTTTTTCCTCCAGACCACATACCTTTCGCCCTCCCTACGACTCCAGAGACCATAGAGGCTGGCATTGTGAGTGGAGATGGTGGTGAAGGAGCTTGAAAGTCAGGCTTAAGATCTTCAACGTGCTGAGGCTTGGACTTGAAACGTCCACCACACACTCAGGAAGACAAAACTTAAACTGTCTGCTGCCTTCTCAGCCCTGCCTGCTCCCAGCCCACCCAGGCTTCATGAAGCTTGGGTTCCCTCAATATATTGAGTGTACTCTGACTATGTCCCTCCCCAGAGCTCCCAGTTTGGGACAGAGGGCTCCAGTGAAGGCTATGGTGGGTCTGGTTGGAAGATTTCCATAGACTCATGATAGGCAGCAGAGATATGCCTGGTAAGGTCCTGTGAGAGCTGCAGAAAGTCCTATAACCTCACCCATCCTTTCTTTGTTGGGTCTTTTACTGAGTCCTTGCTTTGGAGAGGAGATCCATCCTTCCTGCTGCTGGACCACACACTTCCATGTTGGTGAGATACCTCACATGAGGTCTGCACTGCCCAGATGCTGGATGCTCTGTTTACTCTCCCTTTCTTTCTCAAGTTGGTCTGTCTGTCCTTGGGGAGCTGAAGGACGTTCAAAAGGCAAAACCCCACAGAATCCCAGGTGGCAAAGCCTACAGGTGTATGCTCCAGGTGAGACCCTCCTGCCCTCATCTTCAGGTGCAAACAAGGGCATTTTTCCCCTGTGGTTGCTCTCTAGCATTTCTGACTCCTCCAGCCCATTTCTTTCCCTCTGAAACACGCTGGGCTTTTACCCCCAGCATTTAGGGTGGGGGACAGGAGGGGAGGGGGGTGTTTGATTTTTAATGCTCACTTATTTATTTTTGACATTGCCCAGGCCATTCCAGCACCCGCTTTATCTGCAGCGATCTTTGACCCCGGCGTGTCAGGAGTTCAATCTGGTACGTTCCACTCTTTGCCCCCACTTAATTCTTTTTCAGCTGCTCGGCCTTTGAAACCTGGTGCCATATGCCAGCCCAAAAGAGCCCTGATCAATGCCGGGGGAGCACATCTCTGTGACCCCACAGCCCACGCCGTAAAGGGCAGAGCGGAGCCTTGGCCATGTTTTCATGACGAGATTTCAGCTGCGTTTGTTGGAGGGGGAGGGAGAGTCTTTCTTTTCCTCACTTTCTTTTCACGAGACGTGGTCCAGCTGAGACAGCAGAGCTCCTCCGCCTCATTTAGTGAAAACCCCCAAAAATCAGGGTGCTGAAGAAGGTGAAATGGAAAAATCAGCTGCACATCCCAGTGTGAGAAAGGAATCATTCGTGCCTGTCCCTTGCAGAGAGCCTGGGTGCTTTGGGGGTGCAAAGTCCCAGTCTCCCCAGTAATGAAGGGACCCATTAAAAACCGCTCAGCCAGCACAGGAGAGCTAGATCCTTTGCAGCTGAAGGGAAACTTATTTGTGTCCCCAAAAGCCCACCCTCTTGCACGGCCAAACCTCTTCACCAGGGAAAGAGTCCCTCGGAAGATGCTGCGGATGCACAGTTGGGGTGCACATCCCTGCCTTGCCCCCCAGCCCACAGGCAGGATGGTGGGATGTGAGGGGCTCCTTGAACCCTGCCTTGTCGGGACACACCAGTCAACAGCTGCTGTGCCTGAAAGCCCTTCTTTTTTCAGGCAGAGACTTGCCTTTTGGTCATTTACTCTTTTTCTTCTCCGTGCAAAAAGTGCAGGCGCCTGCTTTCTGCCCTGGTTGCTTTCATTTTTAGAACAAGGAGGAGAAGAGATGAAAAGGGGAAAATCTTGTGGTGTCTCCCTGGGACAGCAGGGCTTTGATGATACTGCTTCCAAAGGGAGACTTAACCCAGCTTTGCCTCACCAGGGCGGAAAACCCAGGAGTCACGTCGGAACCAAAACTGCTCACCCCTGGCTACAAAATACTCCCAGGATCTTCTCTGTTTGCTGCTATGGGTCACGTCCCCTTGGTTTTTGGTGCTGCCTCTTGGCAGAACAAGGCGACCAGGGACCATGGGGCACGGTCAGGCTGATGATGCTGTTGCTATCAACCTCCAAGGGGTGCAGGACAGAGCATGGCAATGCCACCGGCCACCACTCTGCTTTGCCTGGGCCACTGGGTTCTGAACTCAGCAGCCACATCTTGAAAGGGCCAGTGGGGTGATCTGGTCAGCGTGGTTTTGGCTGCTGGTTGAAGAGTTTAATCCCCGGTGTTGGTACCACCACCTAAAACCAGTCCCTCTCAGACCTTCTCCTCACCTTTGCTTCCAGCTCTCTGCAGGGGGAGGGACAGCCCCTCCCAGGCTCTGCAGGACAAAAGCCATGTCCCATCAGTGACAAAAGCCACGTCCCATCAGTGACAAAAGCCCTTCTGAACCATCCTTGCAGACCAGCAGTTTGGGGTCAGTGTCTTCTGACCCTCTCAGAGGACTTTTGAAGGCACTTTTGAGCTTAGACAAGTTGATGACTCTCCACTTACCTTAATTAGCCAAAGCCCGATGGGGTGGGAGCACTCCATCCCAGCTCTCCCCAGGGTCTCAGGATGTTCCTCTGAGGCTGGAGAGCCAGGAAAGCCCCTGCTTACCTCGGTCCATGACCCAAGTGTTTGCCCAAGGACAAGAGCGATGGGGTAACTTATACCTGGTGAGCAGGACCCATTGGTGGGCAGGGAGGGCTGTACCCCAGGCAGAGGGCACTGCTCTGCACCATCTAATTAACCCTTCTGACAGCTCCCATTAAAATTAAAGGGGCCTCCAGGTCCCTGCTGGAGTGGCCTATTTTACGTGTGCATCTCCTTGGTTTTGCCTCAGCATATGATGTTCAGGAGGCAGTTATTTCAGGAAAGGTACGCTATAGATAACTGATCCGCCAGCCAGGTGTCATGTTCCTTCATTTATTTTCAATTATTTCGTCTCTTTAGCTCCGGTGAGAATCGCCTGGTGTCAATTCATTTGGTCACCTCGGTGCCTGTCGCACCTCTCCGGAGGCTCTTCTCCGGTGTGGTGTGATCTCTCCCCAGGGGCCGGCTGTTACAAAACAGCTCTGCTTCTCTTTCAGCTTCATCTCCTCCTCGTCTCTCCTTGGGGCCAACCCCCAGCTCCATGCCCCTTTTCGGTGTCGTGCAGAGCTCCTGGGAGCCACAACGGTGTGAGGAGGTGGAGGAGAAAAGGATGAGGAGCTCAGTCTTTGGGGTGGGAGCATCCCCTCTGCTCTTCAGGGTGCCCAGGACAGGATGGGGAGTGGTGGTACCCAGCACACTCAGCTGAAAGGCTTCCTGCAAACCTCCTTCTCTGGTGCATCTGGCCACCATTACTTTCTAGGTGGCAAGTGCAAGGCTCCTGGACCCCCACTGTCCCTTGGCTCCTTGCTCTGAAGCTCATTTGCCCCCTCAGCTGATGAACATTCAGGCCAGTTTGGGTCTCATGCAGTGAACTGGACCAGGGGGCTCATCTAGCCAGGAAGGGTGTTCCTCTCCTTTCCTGGGGAATTCTCTCAGGCAGGCTGAGCGTGGGAAACCAGGACCTTCTGGACCCTCATTTCATGCACAAAAACACATGCAGAGATGCCTCAGTTGCCCTGAGCCCAGTGGTGGTCCAGATCTGCAGCTCACATGTAGCTCCTCCTGGAGATGAACCCTCTCCGGGTGGAGCACCTTTAGGGTGAAATATCTTCCTGCTTGATCCCACCTCTGGGCACCTTTCTCCTGCCTCAGCTGCTCTCCGAGTGCCACCTGGACCATTCCTGGCATGTCCCCACTCCTGCTGGCAGCGCTGAGCTGGTGACACAGGCTTGCTCCTCTGCCTGCCTGCTGCCAGCAGCACGGCCAGCTCAGTGCTGGTGGTGGCAACCAAGCAGGGAGACCAAGAAGGGCATGGAGTAATTTTCAGATCCATCGGGAAGTTTTCAGCAGCGATGGCTGGAAAAAAACATCTTTTTTTTTTTTTTTCCTGTGAGAAAGGGCACATTTGCTCTGGTTTCAATGAGAAAGAAAGAAATAGAAAGCCTGGTAGTGACTGTCCTTAATTGATTAGTCATTTCTGCAGATGATAATTGCACATCAAAAGACTGAGATCCTACTGTTTCATGCAAATGTCCTTACGAACAACAGCAAGGCACAGGGGAAGTGGATACAGGAAACAAATCCTTCAGAAGCCGCCCAGGAGAATTTGGAGTCTGAGTTTCATCTCAGGAAAACAATTTTATCCTCAACCTCAGCCACTTCCCGACCACCAGAAACACGGAGAGGGAGATGCCACGGGGGCACCTGGGTGCTGAGTCTCCAGCCAGGGCAAAGCATCGCTCCTCCAGACCACTGGTGGGTGGAGAACTTTAAATGCAGTTGGCTGCAGAGCCAGGGGCTGAGATGTTCCTTGCAGGGACATGGTAGGAACCCCAGGAAGAGCAGCTGCCCCACAGCTTGGTGCAGCAGCACTCAGGAGCCACCGTGGACAAAGTCTGGGGGGAAGAGCGAGGTGTCCAGAGGGAAGAGCATGTCAACGAGGGGACTAGAACTGAAAGATGGACAAGATGGACCTCCTGTCCCTCTGGGGGTTTTGTGCATCATCCCCAGTTGAAGATCCTTTCCCCACATTGCAGTTTTCTGGGTTCCCTGTGCCTGTGGTGCCCAGTCGAACTCCTTATCTCCAGGCTGCGGTGTCTGGGGCACCGGTTAAACCGCCAGCTCCTGGGTTCACATGAGAATCTCCACGCTCATTTAATTATTTCAGCGGAGCTGCTAGCCCTGGTGTCTGGCAAAAGAGGCTTGTGAGCATGACTCAGTCAGCCTCCAAAAGCAGCGACGAAAAACAAGGATCTGCTGTGAGCTGCATCTTGATTTTTAAGCCAATCTCGTGATGTTTTGCAGGGCCAAGGGATGGGTCTGTGATATCAGGACAGCTCCGCAAACCGCAGGCCTTTCTGGGGGACTTGTAAGCAAAATCTCCATTCTGCAAAAGGACCGGGATACACGGGCATCACTGGGGTCATGGAGACCCTGTTGCTTGCAGGGAGGAAGATTCCTCCTCATTCCCAGGGCTGCAGCCCCGGCAGAGGTGAACCTTCTGCAGGTGTGAGGTCTTGTCTGGGCTATTTCAAGGGTTCCCAGCTCCCACACCTGCCCCCTCAACTGGTCCAGGTGAATCCCAAACTCATGATCCCTCCAAGTCCCCATTTCCCAGACTTCACTGAGCAGCCCTGAACAGAAAAGGCAGACCCTGGGAGGGGAACACCAGGCCGTGCTCTCCTCTCTGCCCAGACCAGAGCAGTGGTCAGGGGGCTGCAGACCAATGAGCCACCCTCAGCCCTACGTGGAGGATGACTATGGCTGAGGGAGAAAGAGATTGTGGATGTGGAGAAGCAGTTCTGCAAATCCCTCTATCCTAAACTCCCGCTCCACTCCCTACAGCTGGTGATGACACTTCTACCTGGTCCTTTCCACCTCTGCACCCCCAGGTTCCTACATGCATCACCATCAGCGTGAGTTAGAAGCCAGCTGGCGTCACCACCACTGATGAAGTCACTGACGAGGCAGCGCTTTGGATCCTCAGGACAGGCTGAATTCCCCTGATGATCTGCTGAAACCACCACGGGTCCGGGTCCATTCCCTTCAGATGTCTTCAGCGTGGAGGGCTGCCGAGAGCTCCTTCCCCCTTCGCAGGCAGGGAGGAGAAATAGGCACTCTCAGGGCATGAGTCATCCGACCTATTTAGCCATCTTAGGGAGAGATGAATGAGTCCTTAAGAGGGCTCGTTTCTCTGTGCTGTCTAGACAGCCAACCTCTCGACTGCAAACACCCACCCTGGCTCTCCTGGAGGAGAGCTGGCGAGGGGTGCTGCCTTCTGCGGGTTTCCAGCACAGGCAGAGGGTTGGATCACACCTGGATATCCTTAGAGGGATGTGAGATCGGCTTCACTTTGCTCTCTCTGAAGGCAAGGGAAGATTCCAACACCGAAAGGATGGAAATCTACCCCTGGAAAACCTTCTCTGCCTCTGAGGAAGGGGTTTGTGGAGCTGAGCTTGGGGTCCTGTGCTTCGCAGTGTGTGCCATGGTGTGCTTGGGCTGATGGAGACTCTGCTTGGCCTTGATGTGGATGCAAACCAGAAAAGATGGTGCAGTATAAAGCTTTTTGTGATTCCTGGGACCATAATGACTTTCTTTACACAGAAGAAAAACATCTAAGAAGGCATTTACTGTCTTTTTCAGGTCACCATGGTCTGTAGGCCCCCTACCCGCACCTCTCTGCTAACCTCACAATCCAGTTCAGCTCCTGAACTCTCCTTCAGCCTTCCTCTGTGGGACCACAGCTGACAAAGATCTGTAGACGGCAGCAAGATCTGGTGGCATGAGTTGATGAGGACAGGGAAGGCTTGGGAAGGTGGCACCACACAAACCTAAAGGGCTCTAGCAGAATTTAAAGAAGGCTGTGTATCTAGGAGTGAGACTGGTTGGCAGCATCCAAGAAAGAGGGACTTTGGCACTGGAAACAGCCAATGGGTGGCAAATGGCCTAAAGTCATCTTTTGTTTTAAAAAAAGGGAGAGGAAGAGTGAGTCACAGCAGGGACTGGATTCACATCTGTACTCCACAGCCCTCAGGCACATCCTGAGTGCTGGGGCTGAGGCACTGGAACATATTTTGGAGGGCGTGTTGTGGGTACCAGCGATGGTATAAACAGGAACCCAAACCCAGTAAAACAGCCTGAGAAAAGACTTTATGGTGAGAGACACAGGGAATGCATGATTTTTAACTAAGCACAAAGGTTGAGAGGGCTCTTAAGCACAGGTCTAGCCCAGAAAAAAACATCCTACAAAAGGACTCCCATGGCTAGAGGAAAGAATCTGAGCCAGAGCCAACGGCTGGAAGCTGAAGCCAACAAGTTAAAATGGGAATAAGGGAGCTGCCACCAACCATGGGATTCATTGTCCACCAAATCTATGTGAAAGGACTTTATGCTCCAGAAGTTCTGGAGTAAAGACCCACCATTTTTGTGAGGGAAGAGCTTTTTGGTAACAGCAGGCACCCTTGAGCTGAGAGGTTTCAAGGTTCTATACACACAGAAGTGGGTAAAACACCGGCCTGTGATGTGCAGAGGGAGATCAGAGGCACCAGCCTGACCAGGGAGTGCTGGTACTACGGCCCAGGTTCATCCTTTTGGGGCTAAACACCTCACTGAGGTCCTTTCTGCAGCTGGTGGGAAGGGATAGCCCTGCCCAAACTGCAGCTCCTCCTGCAGATGTCCATCGCCCTGTGGCATCACCCCATCTCTTCACGTAGTAGAGGAGCCTCTGGGAATGTGTGGGAATCTCTGTGGAGTGACTGAAAACCCCCAAATCTTGGGGGTTTCTGACCTCAGTCCTTACCTGTTTAGTCCAACCGTTTGCTCCAGGAACCCATCCTTCCTTGAGGATCTGGGACATGGAAGGACACAATGAGATCTTTGAGGTCTTCTTTCAGCATGAGAGGGCTACCAGGGGAGGTCTCATAGAGTTCATGCCAGCCCGTGCCAGCGCAAGCCCAGCTGCCCAGCACCCCGAGCCCCGCTGAAGCAGGACCCCGAGTCACACCTCGGCCATTGTGGAGACAGGAATGAGACCACGTTCAAAATTAATATATATTTTTATTGAATAATTGCTCTAAGTGGGCTTGTGAAGCCACCCATAGAATTACTTCTTTCATCTCAGCAGTGGTTCAGTAACAGTTATCAGCTTTGCAAGAGAGGAAAACCAAACAGAAGAGGGTGCATTAAAATAAATAGGTTATTTTTTTTTCCTTATCTTTAAAATAAACTTTTCAAATAAATACTTTGGTTTTTTTTTTTTTAATTTTTTTTTTTTCCCTTAAAAGGTACAAGAGTATTGTCAAAAAACAGCCATCGGGTTATAAACATATATTATACCTTATAGAAAGGAACCCAAATAAAGGCAGCCAGGGAGGGGTCTCTTTATACACTGTACAGGATGCCTTTGTACCAACTAAATGCAGAATTAGAGGCTTCGGTTCTTGGTACGAGACTCTCCTTTGAAGCCCAGGGTGATCCGTCTTCCAAGGAGAACTTTGTGCTGAGGACACCTGGGGAGGCAGGAGGCTGGGTGGCCACTGCCAGTCCACAGAGCATCTCCTCGGCCTGAGGGAACCCCTGGGAAAGGATGGGGAAAGGGAGAGGGAAGGACAGGGAAGGAGGAGAGGGAATGGGGCTCTAATGGGGAAGAGCGGTGGCATGGGCAAGGCAGGACCAGCCGTGCCAGCTCCAGGATGACCACAACGACCACAGACCTCTCAGCTGATGCTGCCATTGAGACAGAGGGTGTGAGGAACCTCCTCTCCCAACGCCCAGCTCAGCTCACCAGCATGGGTTTGGTCCTGCTCCTGCTGAAGCCCTTTGGGATGCTGCAGGAAGGTGCAGCAGGAGAGAGACCCAGCGAGAGACCTTGTGTTGCTTCCCCTCACCTGGCACTCGCACATCCTCTCTGCCCTATGGAGACATGCCATCTCCTCCCAGCCATCCCACGTCCCTCCTGCCTAGGGACCACTCAGCAACCCTGGCTCATGCCCTCGGAAGATTCTTCTCCAACATCACCCCACACAGGGCATCAGATCTTACCCACTCAAGCACCCGACCTGAGCCCTGGGAAAAGGAGTTTGCAAGAGAGCCTGATGCTCACTGAGAAATACCCTGAAGGAAACTGATCCCAAAGAGATCCCAGCTCTGGTTTGGCCCACATTGGCCAGATGCCGACCAGCAGCTTCCAGCTCCTGCAAGTTTCCCACAGGTCTGGGCTCTATGGGTTCCCTGAAGGAGACAAGCCCAAACTGGATCCTATTAAAGACCAAGAATGGGCTTTGGGGTGGAGGGGACATCCTTGATCTACTTTCCTCACATGCTGATCACAAAAAGCTAGACCTTCCAATATCTGAAGACCTCCCAGCTTTCTCCAGCCTTGAAACACCCAAGAAATAGAGTCAGAGAGCAAACTGACAAAGTTGGTGCTGGAAACAGCAAGTTCGAGTCTCCTTCCCCGTGCAGTCCAGCCCTGCAAAACTTGCAGCAGCTCCTGACACTCCTCATCCTCTCATCCCTGCACTAAAACAGCCGTTCATAAACTGTTCTTCTGTGCTTTGGCATCTCTTGGTCAATGACGCCCTCCCACCAGTCTTTGGGTTCACACATGGGGATAGGGGAGAACAAACACAAATGGGTTTTATGGGAATCGGAGAGCAGGGTCCCCAAAAGCTTCCTCCCTCTTCTTTGAGGTCCTTGGCTGGCACTGGTGTTTCTCAAGGATGGGTGGACAGCAGCCCAAGGACCACTTCTGCCCTTCCACCAGGAGGGTTGGGGAGCTGGGATGGGAGGGAGATTCCACCTTGGGCCCCAGTGACCTCTCCTCACCAGTACTGGGACTGATCACACATTTCCCAGTGGGGAAGGAGTGGAGCGGGACCAAAGGAAGCCCTGGAGAAAGCAAGCAAGCACCAGCAGGAGGTCTTGCGATGCAGCTTTGGATTTCTGGATGGGAAGAGAAGGCTCCTGTGTGGGGATCAGAGCAGGGGGAGCTCAGGTCCTACTCAGAAGTTCCTGCCCCCTGCTCCTTTGGCACCTGGAGTCTCTCTTTCCCTGCCTAAATCTGCCCTGGAACCCTGCACCTTTCCTGGCAAAGGAGACCATGACTGGTGGAGAGGCACAACCAGGAGAAATGGTCCCTCACAAAGCGGGTCCATCCTTGTCAAACCACAGGAAAACAGAGGGAAAACAGAGGACTCAGCGTGTGACTCTCCCAAAAGAAAACCAAAAAAAAGACACGTCAGGACAGAGAGAAACCCAAACTGCCAGGACAAGCAGCTGCCAATAAACATCTGCAGCAGATGTGATCTGACTCATTCCAGGGTGGGGCAGGAAAGGGGCTCACAACCCCAACCAGAACAGGAGTCCTCTCTGCAGAGACACCAAGTTCTCTGGCAGGCAGAGAAGGGGAGAGAGAAGGATGGATCTGGTCTGAAGACACTAGGAAAAAGCTCGGAGGGAAAAAACATGTTCAGAGGCTGCCCACAGCCTTCTCTGCACAAGAGGAGCTCAGGGAACCAGAGCTGGCCTCCTTGGAGAGCTTCTGGCAAATCCCAACCTGCCCTTTCTGCTGAGAGCAAGGAATAGGAGCTCAGTGAGGCTCCCTAAAATGGGTGGGAAGTAGTAGCCCCAGGTGAAGCCACCTGCCCTGATGAGCAGGGTAGGGGTCAAAAGCTCTAAAAGTCTCTAAGCCCATGCAGCTGTGAGGGCTGGGTGTGGTTTTGTGCCTTTCAGGAAGGCGAGCCATAGGATGAGAAGGAAGGATTTGATCCTGAAAGAGGGGAGATTGAGATGAGATCTGGGGAAGAACGTCTTGGCTGTGAGGGTGGTGAGACCCTGGCCCAGGGTGTCCCGAGAAGTAGTGGCTGCCCCATCCCTGGAGGGGTTCAAGGCCAGGCTGGATGGGGCTTGGAGCAACCTGGGCTGGTGGGAGGTGTCCTTGCCCAGAGCAGGGGGTGGCACTGGGAGGGTTTTAAGGTCCCTTTCCACCCAAACCATTCTATGATCTTGCCCTCAACATGGTCAAACCAAAGGCCTGCATTGGTCTGACCTGGATCTGGTTTACCTGGGGCTCTCCTCCTCTCCCATCCCTTCCACGCACCCCCTGTTTCACAAAACATATCTCACAGGTTGGTCATTTCTTGGAGATGAGACGTGCAAGAGACCTGGCTGGACTCCCCAGCCCTGCACCCAGGGCTGTGGTGTGATTCCCTGGTAAAAATGGGACTTCTGCACTGGCCCAGAACATTCCCATCAGGTAGAAGGCTACTGGCAGGAGTCCTGCCCTCCCACCAGTCACTGGGAGGTAAATATTCTTCAATATTTACCCAGGGCTCCTCCTTGCCCTGCCAGAGTTGAGGAAATCCAGCTCCAGAGAGCTGGTGTGTGGACAGAAGTCTTCTCCTCCAACAGCTCCAGCACCTGGGGGAGGTCACCCCTGTGCTCGCATGACTTTGGAGGCCGTGAAAATGATGAAGCTTCACATGTTGAGTCATTCCACCATCAGGAGAGGAAGCAATGAATTGCAGAGATACAGAGGTGGTAACTAAATTTACAAGTGGGATCCGTTTAAAAAGGAGGAGAGAAAAAAAAAAATCAAAGTAGAGCAAGTTGGAAAATTCTGTTCATTAGTTTTCTTCAAAAAGTTTCAATGAACTATTTCACATTCTCATTCAAGCGAGATGGCTCCTCAAAACCTCAGTGAGAAGGGGACCTTTCTTTCCCTAAAGGTTTTTTTTAGGAAGAAGGGGTTTAATCAGCACCAATGGAAAAGGGAAGCATGGGTTCAAAAGGAAGGGATCCTCGTGGTGGAAGTCTCTCACCCAGCCACCACTTGGAAGGAGGCAGCCGAGCAATTATGGGAGCACGGATAAATAGGTTTGAGATATATTTTATAACTGCTGCCACGGAGATATGGACTGATCTTGTGGGGGTGCAGGCACCCACAGGGCGTCCTCGAGAAGGTTGCCTTAAAATCCAAACCACTTCAGAGTCCAGGCCTGGCCTCGGGATGTGCCAACTGCACAGTCGTGGCCCTCTCCCTTCCTGACACCAGGAGATGCTCCCTGTAACCCCATCCCGAATTGCTGGAACTGGGCTCTCCATCTCTGGCCAAAGGAAGCACCTTCCACCGCCCCCTCCCTCAGGCTGTGAGTGAAATCAAAGGGTGAGGATCCTGGTCGTGTCCATAACACATCCCCGGCACAAACTTTCCCCTGGGGATGGAATTCATCCCCTTCCACTTCAGTGTTTGGGTCCCATCTGGGTCAGGAGAGACAAGCGCTGCCAGAAGATAATTTAGTGAATAATGTTGTCAAGCGGGATGAATCACTCCCTGGAACCGCTCTCCTCTGCAACACAGGGAGCTCGGAGCAGCCGCGAGTTTCAGGGGAATGAACGTACAGAAAGAGGATCCCCGTGGTGAGAGCCTGCCTCCTGCCTCACCCCCGGCCAGCACCAAATCCTGCCCCCTCTCCGCAAAGCCAAGAGCCCCATCCACATCCCCATCCCCAGCACGATCTGTAAAACTCCCCCTTCTCCCCACTACCCGGGAACTAAAGGTCTAGGATCAGCGGTAAACAGACTGGGAAACCGTCTTCCAGCATGTGCCAGTGCACCAGGCAGCCAAACCTGGCAGCTGGCACCGTTCACAGCAGTATCATGAATATTATTAGTAATAGACCTAAGCCATCCTAACGTTATATTTATATATACAAAAATAGATCCACAGAACTCTAGGCAAAGAGGTGGCCGAGGGAAGGCGGCGGAGGAGCCCCGGGTGGCAGGGTGGTGGGGGAAGCCGAGGGATGCGTTGCATATATTTCTCCAGGGAAACCATCCCTCTGTGCTCACCCACCTCAGGAGAAGGGGCAGGAGGGCAGAACCCAGCACTGGGACATCATCCTGGCTCCAAACTGCCCCCAACCCATCGGCTGATGCCAGCAGGTCCCAGGAGAAGGCCTTTGCAAGCGGAGACGGGGCTGAGCCGGGGAGCAGGAGGAGCTGCCCCCAACTGCAGCGACAGGTTGGGCTTATTATCATCCCAGCAAGGAAACCACCAAGCCCTGACCTGGAAGGAGGTTTCCTTCTGGTCTGCAGATGGCCCAGCCCCAGGCCTTGGTTCAGACCCATCTCCGGTTTGCCGCAGGCAGATGCCACTGTGGAATTAATTCCCTTCGGCAGTGCCAGCAGGCAAACCCTGGTGACGCTGGTGTAGGTGTGACACACCGATGGGGCCAAGGACAGTGAGGTGAGGACCCAAAGGCAACTTCTGCAGGGAGAGAAGGTCGAGATCCCATCTTGTGACACCCCTCTTGCTCCCCGTTTCCCTCCAGCCCAAGGCAGGAGCTGCAGAAGACCCTGGGGAGGAGTTCCCCAGGAAGGGTGGGTGCTAAGAGGAGCACGGTGCAAGTTGGCAGATGTCAACAGTTGGGTTTGGGGGGTGGTGTTTGTTTTTTTAAAGTGAATTCAGTGCTGGTGGAAGGTACCAGATTCTCGGGGTTCGAGCACGGAGCCGGTGCCCAGTGGCATCTGCTCAGTGGTGGGATGGAGCCGGGGCGGCAGCTCCCATCCCGCCGGGGTTTGTGCTCCGGAGGCAGCCCTTCAAGTGCCTTGAGAAATGAATGGCAATTTCAAAACCAGCTTCTTGTTCTCAGCCAAATCCCAGAGGGGACCTTTCCCTCGCTGCAGTCGGGCAGAAGCGAGTGGGCTGGGCTGCCTCCGAGAGCTTCTTCCCCTGCCAGAAGGTTTCTAAAGCTTCCCACACCTTCCCTTCCTCTTCGAGACAGAAAAATACGATGCCACCTCATCCTGCAGCTCGCTGGCTTCTCACAGAGGCTCCCAAGCCCAGAGGGAAGCCACGGCCACCAGCGGGACCCCGTGGCACCCCAGCCCCGTGGGGACAGCGGATCTACAGCCAGGTGAGAGGAAGGAGATCACCCACAAAAAGTGCTGGAGAGGGAGGAAGAGAAGGAGGTCTGGCTCCTGGAGGACTCTTGCACAGGGGACGTGTTGATGACCTGCTTCTTCCCCCCATCGAGAAGGACCACACCATGGGGCAGCAACAGCTCCTGAGACCCTCTGAGAGCAGAGTCCTGAGGACCTGCCCCTCCGGGGCATGGCCAGGGAGGGCACCCACGGCTCTCTCTGCCTCTCCCAGTCCCTCACCCCAGTGTGCAAAACCATTTCCCACCAGCTCCCGTGGCCACCCAGTCGCCTTCGAGCTCCCAGAGGCTGGGGGACCCCCAGTTCACCCATCTCCTTCCCAGGAGGTGACGGTGGGCAGGGGAGGAGCGCTGCAGAGCAGAGGGAGCCGGAGGAGGAAGGGGAGAGAAGGGAGAGGAGGAGGAGGAAGAGGAGTAAAGCCTGCTTCTCCTCCCCGGGAGGGTCATACCGGCTTATCCAGCGTCTTGGGGAAGGGGGTGCCGCTGGAGGAGGAGATCTTCCTGCAGACGGTGTTGGTGTGGCTCTGGCAGCGGCAGCCGGGTCGCTTGAGGCCGTCGTAACCCCGCTGGCAAAGTTTGAGGCACCCCAAGGTGGGGAAGTAGCAGCAGAGGCAGGGCATGAGGAGGGAGAGGAAGCCCATGGCGGCCCAGCGGGCGCAGCAGGCCCCCGGCCCGCAGGAGCAGGGGTCGTCGGCGCAGGTGTCCTCGTCGTCGGTGGAGCAGTGGTAGAAGAGCCCCTTGACGCAGCAGAGGCAGGTCCCGTAGTCGAGGAGGCTCTCGGGGGAGCAGAGGCAGCGCTGGTTGCAGAGCCAGCAGGAGGGCAGGCTGCGGGCGGCCGTGCAGCGGGGGCACTTGCAGCGCCCGCACTCCTCGCAGATGAAGAGGTGGCCGGGGTGGAGGGTGGGCTTCTCCCCCGGGACCCCCTTCAGCGGCGACTCCTCGGCTTTCAGCTCGCCGGGCCGGGGCTGCTGCGTCCGGATGAGGGAATGGCCGGAGTGGGAAGGGGTGAGGGTGCTGAGGAGCCGCTGGTCGGAGGCGGTGGTGCTCTGGGAGACGGAGCTGGCCGTGCTGGACTGGCTGAGGTGCTGCTGCAGCGGGGGCATCTGGTGCTGCTGGCTGTGGCTGCGGCGCAGGTCCTGGAAGGTGGAAGACGCCAGGCGGTCCTGGGACCACTCCTGCTTGTGGGGTGGCTGGGAGAGGGACGGGTTGGAGCGGGTTTGCTGGAAGCCGGCGGCCGGCCTCTCCACGTAGTTGTTGGTGGCGCGGATGGAGCGGATCTGGTCGATGGACAGGACCTGCTGGAAGTCCTCGGCCGGGGGGTCCATGGTCTCTTCGCAACTGAGCTCAGCCACGCTGGAAGAGAGCTGCATTTCCAGGCGCCGGGAGGCCCTGCGGCATCAGGGCACATCTAAAAATCCTAAAGGATGGGGTAGGAAGGCAGAGAATTGTGTTACGTTTTATAACGGAGCCATCCATAAAGAACCTGAGAGCAGAGACTGGCTGGAGAACTCCTGGGGAGGTTATTTCCAACGACCAGGCTCACAGCACTCCCATGCCTGGGGACACTGAGGCTGGACACATCCGAAGGGCAAGTTCCTTGCATCTGTCCCTTCAAACAGGGGGACGCAGCATCTCCCTGCGCTTTTGAGCTTTCCACATCCTTCCAGAGCATTTCCCACCCCTTGCCAGCCCTGATGGACCCCGTCTGTCCTCCCTCTCCTTCCCTGGGGGGAAAGTCCCAGCCCTCTCTAGAGCAGGAGATACTTGAAACTCATCCGGAGCCAGTGACGGAGCTGGGAATGGCATCTCCTCTGGAGCAGGAGGCTTTGAGGGCTTCCCAGAGCTCCCCAAGCAGCCTCCCAGTGGCAGGGACAGGCCAAGCCTACAGACCCCTGAAGTCCTGGTGGTTCCCACCGCAGCATCCTGTTTTCCCACGCACCAGGAACTGATTTACCCCCTGTCACCAGCTCAGAGAAGGGCTGGTTTCTCGTTAACCCCAGGAGAAGCAGGGCCAGCAGCAGGTGAGCCCACCCGGGTCCATTGCTATTATTTTTGGGAACTGGTGCTTCCCGAGTCCACGGCGCTGGCACTGGCTCTATCCAGAGGGAAGGTCGGGACCACCCCAGGGCTGTCAGATGGGGCAGGGAGGGCTCCTCATGTCCCACAGCCCCCTCCCAGGAGGGTTTGACCTCACAGCATCGACACCATCACCAAAACCACCACCAGACCTTGCTCCTGGCACCTGGGTGAAGCCTCTGTGGGGCTGGGCGAGGAGAGGGGGCACTGGGGATGTGATGGAGCCGGGTTTTGCCTCTTAAGGAGGGAGGGAGAGAGAAACTTCCCGCTTCTGCTGCCCGCAAAGGAGCGTGCAGAGGATGGAAGCCACTCATTGCATGCCAGAGCCCAGCACAGAGCTTCCCAGCCCCAGATTTCAGTGTCTGGGTCCATGCTCTCCGTGCGCAGCCAGCTTCCCCGGGACAAAGCCAGCCTGAAGGAGCCATCCCTCGGTGACACAGACACTGTCACAGTGCCTGGACCCGCAGGAAGAGCCCGTTTCCGTTGGGAGCTCCCGGCCGGCCGCGCGGGTGGCCAGCGAGCCGGGCGGGCAGTGGCCAGGAGAGGCTCTCAGACAGGAGAGGGGCCATGGGGAGAATCTGCTCGTGCAGCAGAGAGAGGCAGAGGGAAGATTGATTTTCATTAGCTAGGCTGACCTTGAGGAGCAGGGAAAAGCAAAGGCAACTTACTTTGACTGTTCAAGCAAGATCTGGCCTCTCCCATCCCCCTCCCCGGAAAGAAAAGGACACGGATCCGCTTAGATTTGGGATTTTCTTCCTGCCCGCGGAGCCCCCCCCTCCAGCTGATCTCAGGAGAGATGCTCACCCCGACCTGGGGGGACGCAGGCAGTGGGTCGCTCCCCAGGACACCCACCATTGACCTGGACACCAATTTGCTTAACGGGAATGTCACAGGGAATGAGGAGAGCAGGGCTGGCCCCAGGAAAAGGTCTTGTGAGTTCCCTGCTGGGATGGGAAGGGGCCACAGAGGCCAAACACCCTCCTGGGAGCCCTTACCTGCTGCCACCGAGCTCCTCACCTGGGAAGGTCCCACTAAAGCCCAGGCTGGTGGTCTGGAGCCCCCAGGACCCCCCCAGAGACACGACACGTCTCAGCCGCCAGCCCGGATCCTGCCGAGAACAGCATCGGAGGGTTCCCACATCCCCCACCAGCCGGGTCCCATCCCGGGGTGGGTGGGATGGTTCGGGGGATGATGCTGATTTGCAGCCAGGGAGGAGCTGCTGGCAGCTGGGTGCCCAGCCCCTCCAACCCCTGCGCTGGGATCTGGCAGGACTCCACCAGCGAGACCCCCCTGAGGTTCCCGTCACCAAGGGGTGACCCAAAGGAGGGGATGGAGGCAGCGGAGGGTCCCGCCGTGGTGGAGGGCTCTTGGAGGGCAAGAGGAGCCAAAGGGCAGAGCCAGAACAGCTTCACCCAATTCCCTCTGCAAGACCCGGGGCTCAGGAGACACGAGGGGACCCGCAACCATGCTGGGGCAGCAGGAGATGGAGAGGGGACGCTGCGGGGAGGAACGGAGCCCTGGGAACAGCCGGCAGGGATAGGAGCTGGCAGTCAGGCCATACAGCCCAGGCATTTAGGATCCGGGTCCAGGGTATGGACATAGCATCCTGGGTCCTGGGAGGACCCCCGCTCTGAACTGGGGCCCAGATGCTCCTGGACCTACGATCCCCAGGTGTTAGACATTGACTGGGGGGAGGCAAAGGTCCCTCTGGGACCCAGGGAGATGTGAGTCAGAGGATCTGTGGGTCCTCCAGCCCAGCGAGATGGGGAGAAGAGGGGCTAAACGCCCAGAGCTGGGACCCCACTCCTGCTCCTCACGCCCTGGGGGCACCCAGTGCCCCCCACTCGCTCTCAGCCTTCCCTGCTCCATCCCCATCCCGGGGCTAGAACCAGTCCATATCCCAACCCCCACTGGTCCAACCATCCCCAGGGCACTGCTGCACCCCTCCCTGCCTACCTGCCCGTCTGAGGGGGATAGAGGCATCTCCTCCTCCTCCTCCTCACACCCTACCTCGGAGGCTGGCACTCCAGCCCCGGAAACCGGGCCAGCTTTATGGCCACCGGCAGCCCCAAACATGTAAAGTTCGTGTGATAACGGGCCAGAGGAGGGGTCGTAAAAGCAAATGATTTACAGGCTGGAGGTGGCTGCAAGCCGGGGACGGGCTGCACAGGGCACCCAGGTGGGAGAAAAGGGCATTTCCCATCTGCCCCCCCTCCGGAGGGACCCCCTCGCCCTGCGCTGGGTGCTGGGGGGTAGAGCGGGGCGNCAGGATCCCTGTCCTCACTCCACATGCACGCCCAGGAACCCGGTGTCATTGCACACTCACAATCTGTGCACATCCAGGGACCCCCATCCCTTCGGCAAACGGCCCACGCATGTCCANACTGGGGGGAGGCAAAGGTCCCTCTGGGACCCAGGGAGATGTGAGTCAGAGGATCTGTGGGTCCTCCAGCCCAGCGAGATGGGGAGAAGAGGGGCTAAACGCCCAGAGCTGGGACCCCACTCCTGCTCCTCACGCCCTGGGGGCACCCAGTGCCCCCCACTCGCTCTCAGCCTTCCCTGCTCCATCCCCATCCCGGGGCTAGAACCAGTCCATATCCCAACCCCCACTGGTCCAACCATCCCCAGGGCACTGCTGCACCCCTCCCTGCCTACCTGCCCGTCTGAGGGGGATAGAGGCATCTCCTCCTCCTCCTCCTCACACCCTACCTCGGAGGCTGGCACTCCAGCCCCGGAAACCGGGCCAGCTTTATGGCCACCGGCAGCCCCAAACATGTAAAGTTCGTGTGATAACGGGCCAGAGGAGGGGTCGTAAAAGCAAATGATTTACAGGCTGGAGGTGGCTGCAAGCCGGGGACGGGCTGCACAGGGCACCCAGGTGGGAGAAAAGGGCATTTCCCATCTGCCCCCCCTCCGGAGGGACCCCCTCGCCCTGCGCTGGGTGCTGGGGGGTAGAGCGGGGCGGTGGCAAGAGGCTGATCCCTCAGCCCTTCCCCATGTACACCCACGTGTGGCTGGGATACGGGATGCAGCCCCCATCCATGCACAACCCCACTGTCTGCTGCCCCCCACCACCACTCCAGCCCGCCCTGTGACGAAGCCCATGCCCGGCTGGGGTCCGGATCTGGCCACAGAGCCCCCAGCCCCCCAGCACACACATTTCCAGGACCTCCCAGCGCCGCCGTGCTGCAGCCTGTCCCTCCCCAGGATGCCCACCACACAACCCATGTGTGACTCTGACCCACACCTACCCCCCAGCCCCATTGCATACGCCCCATACATGTCCAGGACCCCCATCTTCAACGCACACGCGTGTCAAAGACCCCCAGCTCCTCGGCACACCCTGCCCAC
>VXBW01001778.1:493249-517743 GCA_013400375.1 Thinocorus orbignyianus
AGACACACGGGAACCGAGAGAGACTCAGCGGTAATGCCAAGCGCTGATTGACCCTGCAGAGCCCAGGGAGGAGGAGGATGGAGGGAGGAAGTGTGGGCAAAGAGCTCCAATTAGCAGCAGCAGCAGCAAAGCTGTATTTCATCCCCTGGAAGGAGCCCGGGCCAGCAGGCAGCCGGCCAGCCCCGTGGGTGCTGGGGGGCACCTGGGCTCACACACAGCATGGGGACCCCCCCAGAGCACCCCCACTCGCTCCCCAGGACAGACCCCTCCTCTGCAGGGTGCAGCCGTGGCCGCTTTGGCAAACAGGGAGGGTTGGGAGAAGGGAGAGGGAACCCAGGGAGATGCCAAGTGGGTGCGGGGAGCAGGGAAGGGGCACGGGACATCGTGCCAAAGGAGGGACAGGGAAAGACCTTCCTCCTCAGCCACTCGTGCTCCCCTCGCTGGCCCTGGGTGCCCAGGGTGATGCTCTGCATCATTCCAGCCATCTCCTCCAACTTGAGCAAGGCGCTGAGATGTTGGAAGAGATGAGGAAATTCGCTGGGAGCCCTGGACCAGGTTGTCCCAGATGAGCAAGAGGTAGAAGAGCTGCTGGGACATGGGGCTCAAGTCCCACCAAAATGTATCTCTAACTCCAGGAATCCCGGGGGACGAGGCAGGGCCACCCCAACACCCCTGGGCCGATGAGCTTCAGGAGTTTCCTTAGCTGATCAAGGCTCCATGGCATGTTTCCCTTTCCCCTGCCCCACATCCCTGCCCTCCACAGGGAGCAGGGAGAGAGAGGACCACAAAGTCTCCAGCTCCCCCACCCACGGCACGTATTCAGTCCCTCATAAATATCTGCCTCTTAGGGGCCCGCACTGAGTGCCTTCCAGCTTGGAGGAAGGAGAGACTTTCCATCATCCCCATGGCTGGCATCAGGAGCAGCGGGATGAGCTCCTGACGTATTGCTTGGATCTGGGAGCATCCCCTCCTCCACCTGGGGTCTGAAATGGATTCAGATATTACTGGATGAAGAGGGTGAGGGTCTGCAGGCAGAGCACAGCTCCTGCAGCTTCCCCACCTCCACGGTCCCACAGCCAGGGGTCAACTGTGTGTCCCAGGGGCTCAGGAGATGACACCAGGGCAGGGCAGGGGGCACCTGGGCCACAGGGTGATGTTCTCCATGCGGATGTCCCACCAGGAAGGGTCCTGTGAGCCGGCGGCTCTGAGGGAGAGCGCTGGGAGCCGGCAGCCCACGCCGCAGCCCCCAGGAGCAGCTCATCGGAGAGAAGCCCTGACGTCAGGGGGGGAAGCGGGGTCCCGGCCTTTCCCAGGCCCCGCCGTGCTCCGCGCTCCCGCTCCCTGCCAGTTTATCGGCCGCTGGAGCGCGACCAAGGGAACATCGGCCAGGACAGAACAAACAAACATCCCAGTTTGGGTTTCCTTCCTTCCTTCCAATAACTCAAAAAAAAAAAAAAAAAGAGAGGAGAGAAAGGGGGGATGGGAATGAAATTGAATTAAATAAAATAATAATGGAGAAACAAGACAAATAAACAAGCTTTTGTGTTTCCATGGGGACGCGATGCATCCCTGGGAGTGGGAGCTTGGCCTCGGGGGGAAGGAACGCCGGAGCAGCGAAGCCAGTGGAACCACGAGCAGCTTCGTGGGCAGCCTGGAGGGACCTGTCATACATCCCTTGGACCAGGTGCTCCGTGGTGGCCACACGCCGCTGTGACCATCTCAGCCACACCAGGGGCTTTGCCGCAGGTTTTGGCTCCCCTTCCTCACACAGCTGCACACTCCAGGTTTTCCTGCTGGGCTCTGTTCCCTCTGTCCTCTTGAAATCACTGACCAATGTCACCATCAGAGACATGTTTAGAGGTGATTTTAGTCCTAACGAGCATCACGAGAGCGTTAGGAGGAGCAGAGGGGCTCAACCCCAAGAGGGTCAACACCTTATTACACACCAGAAAACCACATTCTGCTCTCAAGTCCCTCACACACAACCACGTTTCACCAGTTCACAGCCTGTTCAGAGGGCAGCTCCTGGCAGGTAGAGGTTGTTCTGCTCTTTCAATTTCATTGCAGCAGCAGAGGTGGGTCAGGAGCAGCCAGAAACTGGAGCTCCAGTCCATGGACCCTCCTTTCCTTCATGTTTCTAAGAAGTCACCTGGATTTTCCACCAACCTTGCTGTGCTGTGTCATCCATGATGGGTTTTGTTGGGTTGTGTTGAGTTGGGCTTGGGTTGCACCCTTCATGTTGGGTTGGGTTGTGTCACTCTCATTGAGTTGGGTTGTGTTACGCTGGGTCACTCCCCTTGGGTTGGGTTGGACTGGATGAGTGGTGTTGGTTTGCGTTGGGTCACTCCTGCTGTGTTGGGTCATTCACCTTGGGTCGTACTAGACCAGTTCTCTTGGGCTAGGTCATCTGTGTCAGGTTCTGTTGGGTCAGTTGTATTGGGTCAGGTTGTGTTAGGTCATTTGGGTTGGGTTGGGTTAATGGGGGTCATTCGTGTTGGGTTGTGTTGAGGTGGGTCATTTGGGTTGGGCTGGGTTGGGGTGGGCCATTCATGTTGGGTTGAGGTGGGTCATTTTGGTTGGGCTGAGGTGGATCACTCCTGTTGGGTCATTGCTGTTGGGTTGGGTTGAGGTGGGTCATTTGGGTTTGGTCATTGCTGTTGGGTTGGGTTGAGGTGGGTCATTTGGGTTGGGCTGGGCCATTCATGTTGGGTTGAGGTGGGTCATTTTGGTTGGGTTGAGGTGGATCACTCCTGTTGGGTCATTGCTGTTGGGTTGGGTTGAGGTGGGTCATTCATGTTGAGGTGGGTCATTCGTGTTGGGTTGAGGTGGGTCACTCCTGTTGGGTGATTCCTGTTGGGTTGAGTTGGGTCATTGCTGTTGGGTTGGGCTGAGCCACCTCCTTTGGGTTGGGTTGTACCGATTTGAGGCGTTTGGGCTGTACTGGGTTGATCGTTGTGGTCGGTGACACCCAGGTTGGGCTGAACATGCATCCAAACAGCAGTTCCAACACCCACAGTGACGTTTTTGACCAGTTTTGTCCTACAAACCATCTCCAGGAACACCCCCACATCCCCCCTTCGCTCCTGCTGCTTTTGTGGAAACGGCCGCGTTTCCTGTAAATCCCGAACTCCCCGTCCCCACCTGCGCAAACACCCCTGCACAAGCAGGGAGAAACCCACCTGCGCCCAGCGTATGACATCAGCAACGACATCACAGCCTCCCAGAGCGGGGAGAAGAGGGAAAAGACGGAGGGAGCCCACCGGGGGACGGAGCCGGGGCCGTTCCCAGGCTAACTCAGCCCCCGCGGGCCGGATGCGGAGCCTCGGCACCCGCCGCAGAGGGAAGAGCACTGTGTGGGCTGTTGCTGTTTTTACCAGCCACTTGTGACCCCGCGACTCGCACGCGAGTGAGAGCCACCCAGGAGGGGGGAAGGAGAGGAAAGGAGAAGATTCCCAGATCCCAAATCTCCCTGGGAAATCCCCCCAGAAATCTCCCAGGCGCTCGCTTTCCCAGCGCACCACGTCCGACGTGCCGGAGGCGCGTGGCCCAAGCACCGGGGATGGTGGGGGAGATGCCAACTGGGCAGGGCACCTCCCCCAGCCCCACCAGACCATTCCGGGGGGGACAAGAGGGACCTCAAACCCCCCCGGGAGCTCCAGAGACCCCACTCCACGCCTCAAAGGCAGGCTCAGCCCCATGAGCCATGAACCACGGGATGTCCTGATGCCACATCCCAAGTGGAGGAGACAGAGATGCCGTTTAGTGGCCAACCCTGCCACTGAAATGACCCCAAATTGGCTCTGCCACCTCAGGACACCACAGAAGGGGGATCCACCCCCCCAGAGACCCTCAAATCGCAGCTCTTCAGCTGATCCACTATTCATTGGTACCCATTCCCATCAGGATGGTGCCTGGATCCCACAGGCACCTGGGCAAGTCACCATGAGCAGGAGAGGAGCCAGCACCACGGGGCACACAGAGGGACCAAGGGACGGACGAGAGGCACCGTCCCACCCGGGGCCAGGCCGTGGCCTCCTCCAGGGAGCGCACACTCGGAGACCCGGGAAGGGCCCACCACAAATTCTCATGGAGGCTGAGATGCCTCTGCCGTGAGCTCACCCACTGACTAACTTGTTTATCTCCCCCGGGGGCTGCAGCCAGATTTTGGGAAGCAGCAGCTCCCCGCCAGCTCCTCTGCCTGTTCCAGGCGCCGCCCCCACCCCTTTCCTGAAAAACACTCTCTCAGAAAACAACCCAGTGGCGGTGACACGCTGCCACAGCCCCTCGCTGCGGAGGTAATCCCCCAGCCAGACCCCCACACCCAGGAACACGGCGGCAGGGAAGCTGGAAGGACCCAAAATAGCCTGAATTGTAGGAAACTGGGTGTGGAAATCACACCTCACACTGGGGAAACGCACTGGGGGCTTCGCTGGGGTGGTCTGTGGATACAGGGAGCGGGGAGGGACAACCAAGGGACGCATGAGGCAGAGGAGCTGCCTCCCAGGGCTGTGGTCCCCGTCCCAGAGTGACCCAAACACGCAGCACAGGTTGTCCCCAGCGGGCAGGGACACCCCGGACACCCCCCAGGCCCTTTTGGGGCTTTTCGGGACTGGAAGGGGCTCTGAGGTCTCCCAGGAGCATTCTCTTCCAAGGTGGTGAGACCCTGGCCCAGGTTGCCCAGGGAAGTTGTTGATCACCCATCCCTGGAGGGGTTTTCCAGGCCAGGCTGGATGGGGCTTGGAGCAACCTGGGCTGGTGGGAGGTGTCCCTGCCCAGGGCAGGAGGGCTGGAACTGGATGATCTTTAGGGTCCCTTCCAACTCTGACCATTCAGTGATTCCATGATTCTAACAGAATAAGCTCCTTAACGCTACATTGAGTTAAAACCCGTCAAACTCTGCCTCAGAGAAGCCGCGAGGGCCCCTGAGGGCGGGGGACAGGCTCGCAGGAGGCGGCGGGGCCTGAGGAACGGGACGAGGCGGCCCTCCAGCGGCCTGCCCGGCGGCCAACCCCCCTCCGTCATCCCCCTCCGCGCCTCCTCCTCCCTCCAGCCGCTGCCACGGCGCCTCCAGGTGAAAAATCAACACTTTATACCCCAAAAAGGTGAGTCTGCTCCCCCCGGCCGGTGCCTGAGACCCCAGAGCGCTCCCCGGGGCCCGACCCCGCCGCCATCGCCAACATGGCGGCCCCACGCGCAATGCGCATGCGCCGCGCCGTAACGCACGCACGGCGGCGCTCTGCATGGCGAGGAGCGCATCTCTATGGTCTCTCTCCCACGGTTCTCTACGGTTATACGCCGTTAAAGTGGCTCTTCGCGCTCGCCGCCCGCCGGCGGGAGGCTCCCGCTGGCACTCTCCGTGCGCAGCCGCTTTCCGCCGCTCCCGCCGTCTCCCAGGACATCCAGCTCTCGATGCGGCGCTCTATCCGCCCGTAAATCTCTATGGTGCCTATGGCGCTCTACCCACGTCCTCAGCTCTCTATGGTGCGCGCGGCGCTCTGCACGAAGGCCTCCCAGCTCTCTATATCCACTGCCACCGCGCACCGTGGCTTTTCGCGTTGTTATCCGCTGTGGGTTGTGTTTCACCCCTCTGCCGCGGGGTAGGGCTCTTGTCTGGCCCCTGTCTCCCCTGTTCCCTCATCAACCCTTCATCTCGTCTCTATGGTGCAGGCGGTCTACCCCGTCTCTATGGTACGCGGCGCTCTAGCCCGGAGACCCGTCTCGCTGGTGCGGCCCCGCCCCGGGGCGGCCCCGCCGCCGTTTGACGCGGCCTGAGGCGGCCCCGGCCCCGCCGAGCCCCGGGGACCGGCACCCGGCAACAAACCCGCTCGGGAGCAGCTGCGGCGGTGCCGAGCTCCCGGGGAGCTGCCCAGGTGGGTCGGGGCCTGAGGGACAGCTCAGCTCGGGGGTCGGGCCTGGTGTCCAGCGGGGCTGATGTCCCTCCCCGGGGCCCGTGTCCCCCTCCTCACCTCCGTCCTAGGGCCGGTCTCCCCTCTCTCTTCCTTCCTCCCTCCGTTCTTCCCAGGGGTCCTGCCTCCCTCTCTCCCCCCTCCCGGGAGTCCCCTTCCCTCTCCTCCCCCCCTCACGGGTGTCCCGTCTCCCCTTCCCTCCATTCCTCCCTCCCGGGCCCCTTGTGCTGCTGCCGGGGCAGGAGGTGGCGGTGGGAAGGCAGTTCCTGGATCCCCTCAGCTGAGAGACCCCAGAGCTCAAAGTTGCAGTTTGTAACGTGGCTATTTCTTTAATTTTTTGTCTGTCAAAGGTCAGCAGGCTCTGTATCCGAGAGCCCTTGGCAGCAGTAAATGTCTACGAGCTTCCCAGCAGAGTTTTTGGCCCGGTGGGTGCAGGGAGCAGGAGAAGGGAGCAGGGAAGAGCTGTGGGAGCTGGCAGAGACTGTCTGTAACTTCTTCAACGTCCCGAGTTCCTCTGAAGCTTCGCTTCATCTTTCACTTCAGCCCTGTCCTTGCACAGCTCCAGGTAACTGCCTCCTGCAGGGGCAGGATGAGGGAGTTGGGGGGTTCAGCCTGGAGAAGAGGAGGCTCCTGGGAGACCTTAGAGCCCCTTCCAGTCCCAAAAGGGGCTTTTCGGGACTGGAAGGGGCTCTAAGGTCTCCCCAGAGCATTCTCTTCCAAGGTGGTGAGACCCTGGCCCAGGCTGCCCAGAGAAGCTGTGGTTGCCCCATCCCTGGAGGGGCTCAAGGCCAGGCTGGATGAGGCTTGGAGCCACCTGGGCTGGTGGGAGGTGTCCCCAGGGCAGGGGGGGTTGGAACTCGATGATCTTTAAGGTCGTTTCCAACCCGGACCATTCCATGAACCTGAGGTGACCCAGAGTTCAGCCAGGGCTTAAGAAGCCAGATTGGGTTAGTCTGTTAATTAAAGCTCACGGCTGGTGGGCAGAGCTGTTTTCCCTCCTTCCTTGGTAGAAGAAAGCCCTTCCCTGGCTGGAAGAGCTGCCTGGTCCCTCTCTGCCAGGGCAGGACCCAGAGTGGGTGGATGAAGTGATTTAATAATAGGAGTTTAGTGCAGTCAGTATCCCTGGGGAAAGATAAGCCATGAGGGCTGGCTGCTTCCCTGGAAAAAAGAATGAGAGGTTGTTTCTGTGGAGCTCTGCAGCCTGAGAGGGCTTTGCTGGAGATGGATGAAGAAGCTGCAGAGAGGAGGCTGAGGCTGTGGGAAGAGGGGTCTGGGGTCAGGTGGTTGGTGTTAAGCCTGGGGTGAGCAGATAATTACCTTGACTTCTAGGAAAATGAGCCAGCTGTGAGGCTGGTGGTGTCTGGGATGTCTTCATTAGCTCCTTAATTTAATTGGAAGTCCCCTGTGAGGCCGGGCCAGAGGGGGAATCTGATTCCTGGCAGCTGAGATCTAGCAGAGCTGTCTGCTGGGGCGGGCAGAGCTGTTCTCGGGGGGGCAGCCCCTCTGCCTGTTGTTCCTTGAGTAATTAATAGTTAAGCCAGGCCAGCTCGGGCTCCTGAACCCTTAACTCTGCTGGCAGCGGTGTCTCTGAGGTGCCAGCTGTCCCCAGGGGGGTGTTTGTCACCTGGGTCAGTGAACTTTGGGCTCCTTTGGCTCTGGCAGAGCCCTCCCAGGGCAGCAGCTCTGTCTCAGCCTCTGCAGCCTCCTCTTTTTTCTGTGTTCCCTTGGCTGAGGCAGCAGCTCTGCGCGGTGCTCGTCTCCCAAAGCAGGTAGAAATGCCAGATGGAATGGGCCATGTGTAGCCCAGAGGCCAGCAGGGTGTGTGCCCTGCCTGGAATCCACAGGGATTCCTCAGGCTTCTTGGAAAAACAGCTTCTATCATCTTTCTCTCTCTATTTTGAAGTGTGATCCTTGCTGTGCTGCTGAAATGTTCCTCTCTCTTAGGGAGCAGGAATCTTTGCTTTAGCCACGTGCTTCTGGCAATGAAAAAGGGTGCGTGAGTGTGAGCAGCTGGATGTTTGGGAATGCTTAATGGAGAACAGATTAATTGCTTTCTTTCAGTTGCTGAATGAGCTTGAAAAACAGGCTGGACACAGTGTTGGGGGTAATTGCAGTGCCTTGGTCAGGGCATCAGAGCAGCCTCCCTGGTGCCAGCCGGCCCGTGTCACCCTGTTCCTGCAAGGATTTGGCTAAAAGCTGGCTGAAAGACCACAGATTTGTGTGATTTCTCCTTCTATATGTGTTTTCCTTGCTGAAATGATTTGGTCACTAAATTTTCCTTTGCTCAAAATGAGAATTATGTTTGGTTGGTTGGGTTTTCTTATCCAAGAGTTCCAGCCCCAGTGCGCTGCTTCAAATCCTTCAGGTGCTGCCTGTGTCCTCTGGGAGACAAGCTGCTGAGGCGGGAAGTCTCCTGGACACCCCAGCCTTTCATGAGGCCCACTCTTCCTTCCTTTTCCTCCTCCTCCTCCTCTCACAGCCTGTCCCTTCTCTTTTTCTCTTGGGAGACTTGTAGTGATCCCTCAAATCACGATCTGTTTGAGTTTTCTGCCTTTCCCTCCATCACCCACAGCTCTTGCTTTTCACGTGGGTTCTCTGCCCCCTCCTGTCTTTCATCCACGCTGCTGTGGACTCCTGGCAGGGCTGACCCTCAAAGGAGATGTTAATATTTAATATCTCTGGGGGATTTTTGTCTTGCCTGGGCGGTGGGGCAGGGTGGTAACTGAACACCTCTCCCTTCTCAAAGTCCACTTGTGTTACGCACAGGGTGGTTTAATGTTTTCTCTCCCCTGCCCTTTCTTTTTGAATTTTGAGGGAAACTTTTGTGTTGAAACCTCACAGGTGCTGGGTTTGGGTGTTGCCCAGGTGAGCTCTGCCTGGGCTGCACAACGTGAAGGTGAGGTGGACAGGAGGCCTGGGGGGAAGCGTTACCTGTTCCCATCACTGATCCCAGCCAGGAGAGAGCCGTTAGCTCTGATCAAACCAACACACAGGCGAAATCTAAATCCTGTCCAATTATACAGATTTATTTATTTATTTTGTCTCTAGCTCCTCTTAAATTCAGTATCTCATGGAGAGATTTAATTTAAGGCTTCTGCATGAGCTGTTTGTGGTGTCTGCTTCCAGGGAGAGCAGCAGAGAGGCAAGAGGTCTCATTGATGAGATGAAGTATCCGGGTTCTTACCATTACCTGTGCTCCCTCCCTGCTGAGGTTTGATACTGGAAGAGGAGGAGATAAGAGGAGCACGTGCAGGGAGTGATAACCCAGCTGGAGCTGCCCCGGGCAGGAGCCACCCCTGGAATGGGTTTGGAGATGAGCTTTTCCTCTCGGTTTTGGGCCCTGTGTGAGGTGAGGTGATATCAGGGCTGTGCAAACAAGCTTCCTGCTTTCCCTCGCCTCTCCTGGGTCAGTGGATAATCCCTGGGCAGAACCTTCCCTCCTCTGGGTCTTTCTTGAAGAATAGTCTTAAGTTTTGGGAGCTGTGGTGCTTGGTTCAGGAAGTTAAATCATTTCTTTCAGCTTTGTGCAGCCAGTGAACACCACGGTCAGCTTCTGGGTTTCTACAGCTGCAGATTTTCTTGGTTGCTCAGTTTGCATATCAAAGTGGGGTGGTTCTTTTTCCTAGCCTACGTTTTTTTGGAAGCTGGGATGGGTTGGGAAGCATTCACCCAGAACTCAGCCTTGGCATTTCCACAAAAACTGGTGTTTTGGAGAGCACCAGAGGGGAAAAGTGAGTGTTGTGGTGTCCCTCCCACTGCCTGGGAACTCCTGCTCAGGCTGTGCACGTTCTCCTGTTGTCTGTAGTGGGAATTCTGGAGCTTTTTGGGATGTTGCAGCTCAGTCAGCACCTATAAAGAGTTCCAGGGGCTCTGCAGCAGCGTTAGGAGGGCAAGGGCAGTGGTGTTTGGAGATCCTGGTCACTGCCAGCATCAGGCAGCTCCTGGTGCTTCTGCTCCTGCTGTGGGGAGCAAAATATCATCTTCTTCTTGAAGCAGCTGCTCTGCAGGACAGCGTGCCCCTGCTGAGGAGGGGGCGTTGTGTTTTAGCAGCCACAGAAATCAGAAACCTGTGGGTTGGAACCTTTCTGCAGCGCTGAAGCTGTCGGTGGTTTGTGCACAGGCCGTGGCTGAGAACCTTGCAGAACTGAAAAACCTGCATTTTAGTCACAAACCACGTTCTCTTTAGGTAAATGCTTCCACCTTTTATTTTTTTTCCCCTTAGAACTGACTATAGGACATGGAACTGTTGGAACAGGTCCAGCGCAGGGCCACCAGGATGCTCAGAGGNTGTTTTATTTTTTTCCCACTTAGCCAGTTGCTGCCAGGGAACAGGGCACTTCTGTTGATTTTTGTGGTTATCACCAATTTCTGAGGTCTGTGCCAGCTGTGGAGAAGCAGGTTGGGCCACCAAAGCACCTCCTAATCTCCAGCCCAAGGTTAACCAGGGCAGGTTTCTCTTGTGTGCCAGCTGTGTCCTTCGGAGAAAACAGGGATTCTTCTCCCTCCTCATTGTTTACATACTTTTTCCAGAAGTGACTTCCTTACTGATTGCTCCAATTCTTGCCTTTTCACCCAAGGTCACTTCTTCCTATTTCCCTCATCCCTGTAGTTCTGTCCAGGGATGGTGAATTCCAGCTGGGAAGGCTGGAGAGGGGACACGACCTGCAGCAGATGAGGTTCTGCTGGTGTTTTACAAGGGAGCATCCACCACGTGGCTGCCTCTGCCAGAATTGCTTTGCCTGATAAATCCCGGGATCTCATTTGTTTCTTCTCAGGACTCTTTTCTGCTGCAGTTTATGGCTGTCACAAAATATGCAGAACACCCTCATCTCTCCTCCTCCTTTTTCCAGCTGATGGATGTGGATGGGATTAGCTTGTTTGTTTCAAAAGTTAATTGACCCCCTAATGGTTAATTCCCTGTCGCTTCCCTCACGTGTGGTTTTGGGGGCGGCCAGTTTTCACGGGCAACTCCATGCTCTCCCTCCTCCTCTGGGGGGTTGGTGGTGCCTGCAAAGTATCTGCCACTGGTCAAAATGAGGGTAAAGCACCCAATTTCGTGGAGATCACTGCGTGTCCTGGGTGGTGCTAAGGATCAGGGTGGGTGGGTGCTGGGAGAAGCTTGGCAGCCCCATGGCCCTCTGGCTGGGAGGGGGCAGAGGTGCCGCTGGCGCTCGGACTCGGCAGTGAGGGTGTTTAATACCAGGCTCCCCAAATTCCATGTTTGGTTGGTTTTCGTGTCCAAACAGCGTCTGGGAGGTGACCTGCTCCTCCGGCCAGGCTGCCAGTCGTCATACCCACTTCTTTTATTCCTCCTGGATGGACTAGTTCTCACTTGCCTCTTTGTTCATAAACGGTGCGGGATAATACCCTGCTTCCCAGAAGTGCTCACGGTGTCAGAGCACAAAGATCCAGCTGGGGCCGTGATGCAGCAGCACCATGGAGTCACCTTGTTCTCTCTCTCTCCTCAGGATGTGGTGCAGGAGGCTGGGCTGGCTCCTCAAGACACCGTCCCAGCCCAGGGGGAGCGTGGGCCATGGCTCGCCGTGGCTGCCCCGTGCCAGAAGGACCATTCCCGCTGCTCCGGCTCGCTGCCACCACACAGCCCCGGAGTCCCTCAAGTGTGCCTGGCAGCTGCACGGTGACCACCTAGGTGGGTGCATTGAGTGTGTGAATCCCTACTTTTGAGTCAATCTGGGGAGAAGAGGGAGGTTTTCCAGACCTTGCTCCCCAGGAGCAATTCATTTTACTTCTTTGGGAATGGCCTGTGTTAGAGGGGCGTGTGCTGGAGCCTGTTTTCTGTTCCATTTGGGAATTCCCAAAGGTAGGAGGGAGCAGGTCTTGATGATAAGTCTTATGATAAACAAGGTGATGCTGAACCAGAAATCAAATTGGTTTCTGAGCAATAACTGTGTCTGGGCCTTGCCCTCTCAGTCACTCCTTTTCTGTGTGATGCTCCAGACCCTGACTCCCATCGGGATGGCTGGTCCAGCCTCTGCCTTTCTCTCTCACTCCAACTTGTGCAGATTTGCCTTAAAACACTGAAAACAGTGTTTTAAACACTGAAAACACTGCTGAAATGCAGTTGTCAGAGCAGGTTTGGAAGCAGCCTGTCTGCGTGCCTGGATGGGAGGGGTTATCAAACACTCCAACGGGCTGCCCAGGGATGTGGTTGAGCTGCCATCCCTGGAGATCCCTAAAAGCTGGGTGGAGATGGGTCAGTGGTGGCCTTGGCAGCGCTGGGTTGGTGGTTGGACTCAGTGATCTGAAAGGTCCCTGGTGATTCTGTGATCCTAAGAAGGGTGAGATCACTGACAGCCAGACCTCCTGTGGAGACACTCTGCCTGCTCTTCCTCACGTGCCACCTTCATTTACGTGCAGAGCTGTGAAGTTGAACAGCTTGCAGCCCCTGTGAGCAGAATCCTAACCTGTGGGCTCTCGGCTTCAGCTCCTGGCTTGGTTTTTCCTCCCTGTTTGCCCCGACACATCCTTCTGTGCCCTCCTTTGCAGAGCTCAGGTACGCCAACACCCTGATGCGCTTGGACTTTGTGTGGCTGCGGGACCACTGCCGCTCCGCATCCTGCTACAACGCCAAGACCAACCAGCGCAGCCTGGACACGGCCAGCGTGGACCTGGCCATCAGGCCCAAGGCTGTCCGGGTGGATGAGACCACACTCTTCCTCACCTGTAAGTAGCAGAGTGACTGTACCCTGCAGGTTGTACAGGCCACCAGCTCAGAGGATGGATCCCACTGCGGGAAAGGGCAGCTTTGTCTAAATCAGCAGCTGGTTTGGGCAGAGGTTTAGCTGTAAGCAGAGCTCAAATGCCACTCCTCTGATGGTGTAAACCCACCTCAGTCCTGAAGTTGCATCTCTTTTTCCTCCCCGCAAGCCTTTTTTGGGTAGAGATGTGTGTATCTTCAGGGTCTGGGTGTTAGAGGGGTTTGGACACAGCAGCAATGTGGGAGGTGAACAGACAGGTCAGGAAGCAGTTGTTTTCCTTACCCTGCCCCGTTTGAGCTACTGTCCCTGATCAGAATTCCCACCTTCTGTCCTTTCTCCTCAGCTTCCCAGCTGCTTTCTACATTTTCCTGTAGCTTAGCTTTATTTATGACCTTGATTTTGGTGCTTTCCTTGGAGTCCTGTCAATGGAAAACAAAGCCACTGAAGCTGAGCCCCTTGCCACTGGGTTTGGAGTTGCTGCAGCGGGGGTAGCACTTTTTAGGACTTGTGGCATTAACTGGATAATATTTCGGGTGGCATCAGGGTGCAAAGAGCCTGTCCCCCAGCAAAATTAAAGGGGTGAGGGCTGTCCCAGGCTGAGCTGTGACCACGATGTGGGGCTGCTCAGTGGGATCGTGCTGACTCTGACCCTTCTCCCGCTGCCGAAGGGCCGGACGGGCACGTAACGCGCTACGGGCTGGAGTGGCTGGTGAAGAACAGCTACGAGGGGCAGAAGCAGCAGGTGATGCACCCCCGGATCCTCTGGAATGCAGAGATCTACCGCCAGGCACAGGTGCCCTCCGTCGACTGCCGGAGCTTCCTGGAGACAGACGAGGGGCTGAAGGAGTTCCTGCGGAACTTCCTGCTCTACGGGATTGCCTTCGTGGAGAACGTGGCTCCCACCAAAGAGGACACGGAGATCTTGGCGGAAAGGATCAGCTTGATCAGGTAACTGGGGCTGCCCTGGGAGGCCACTGTTGGCTTGGAAGAGGAGCAGTGAAGGGTAGACTGTTATTTTCTTCATGTTTGGAAAGGGGCTGCCCTCTTATCCCTGTATATTGTGCGGTGTGACCTGGTTTGCAAACAAAATCCGGGTCTTCTACAGCCTTTGGCCAGTCTGTTTGAGCTGAGATGGAATATTTCACTGTGGGAACCTGGAGTCACCAAACTGTGAGGTTGCCTGGGGAGCATGTGGTGACTTTTGTGATAGTGGGACTGTGCACAGAGCAGGGACTGAAGGAAGCTGCTGTCTGGGAAGGCTTGGGCTTCGCAGGGAGAGACATTTCCTGTTATGACTTGAAAGGTCGGGAGGGCAGCCTTGGCCCTGGGAGTCAGGCAGAGCAGAAACAGTTTGGAGCTCTCCCTAAAGAAAAATACTGAGATAGGTTTCTTCTGTGTTTGTTTAAAACTCACCAACAGCTTGGCAAGCTGGGCTTTGAGCTTCGGGTTTTATCCAAGCTGCAGGAACACTGGAAGAGGAGGGATTTCTCTTAATGAATAGTTGCTCCAAAGAGAAATGAGGGGCTCTGAGGAATCACCAGCCAACTTTTTCCTCTGGTTACCCTCACCCTGTAGCCCCTGAGTGCTGTTTGTCCTTGCCCTCTGCCTGTTCCCTTCCGTGCACGTTGTAGAGGAGAGATGAGGGGAAAACGCAGGATCCTAAGAACAAGAAATGGGATTGTTGGGCAACCCTGTGGCGGCAGAAGCAAGGCCGGCTGCACCTTGTGTCACTCAGTGGCTTCCTTAACTGGAGCTGATGTTTGGTGTGGGAAGATCATCTGCTTTTGTGGAGGGGAAGCAAGACTTGTTGCCCTCAGTCTTTTGTGGAGGAAAGGGAGGAACTGGGTACTAGAGGAGACACTGGGGCACCATCTCTGGACAATGTGAATTGTGTTAAGTTGTTCTGCTGTGATTTCCTCAGTGCTCAGGGTGGAGGGGGGTGACCTCACATGCAGGAGCAGATCTGCTTTGCCACCTCGCTGATCCCCGCTCCCCTCTCTTGCAGGGAGACCATTTATGGCAGAATGTGGTACTTCACTTCTGACTTCTCTCGGGGAGACACGGCCTACACCAAGCTGGCTCTGGATCGTCACACGGACACCACCTACTTCCAGGAGCCCTGTGGGTAAGTGCTTCTGCTGGCTCACAGGCACATGGGACCACTCACCGTGTCACGGTTTCTAGGAGCATGGCCTCTGTTGGGAGAAACCATGAGGAGAAGGGCTTGAGTGTGTTGGTGGATGAGAAGCTCAACATATAATCGTAGAATGGTGAGAGCTGGAAGGGACCTGAGAGACCATCAAGTTCCAACCCCCCTGCCCTGGGCAGAGACACCTCTCCCTAGAGCAGGTTGCTCCAAGCCCCATCCAGCCTGGCCTTGAACCCCTCCAGGGATGGGGCAGCCACAGCTTCTCTGGGCAACCTGTTCCAGGGTCTCACCACCCTCACACCAAACAATTTCTTCCTAATATCCAATCTAAATCTCCCCTCTTCCAATTTAAAACCATTCCCCCTCATCCTGTCACTAGACTTCCTGACCAAGAGTCCCTCCCCAGCTCTCCTGTAGCTCTCTTCAGATCCTGGAAGGCTGCTCCAAGGTCTCCCTGGAGCCTTCTCTTCTCCAGGCTGAACAGCCCCAGCTCTCCCAGCCTGTCCTCACAGCAGAGCTGCTCCAGCCCTCTGAGCATCTTGGTGTCCCTGCGCTGGACCTGTTCCAACAGTTCCATGTCCTTTCTGTGTTGAGGACTCCAGAGCTGGACACAGGACTCCAGGTGGGGTCTCCCAAGTGTGTGGGGCCAGTGTCTCCCTGGCTGGCTGAGCCCTGTCCGTGGTGGCCCCTGGCAGGAGGAGGGACACCAGCCTTGGCACAGCCTGGGGTCACTGCCTCTGCCCTCCCCAGCCCTGGTGATACGTGCTGTGCTCAGGTGTTCTCTGTGCAGTCACTCTGCTTCGGTTCAGACAGGCTGGGTTTGCATTTTGGCCCAGGGTGGAGCCCTGGAGGTGTTCAGGGACCAGGCTTCCCCCAGCCCTTCGAAGTTTCACACCTGTCTTGACTTTCAAAAGCAGTTTGTAGTCTGTTTCCCAAATGCCAGTTTGCAAACTGCTTCCCTGCTGCAGCCTCTGGGCTGTGAGTTTTGGACACAGCTGGAGAGAGGCAGGCAGCAGCCCTGGCCATGCTTCACAGCAAAGTGCAAGAGATTTGGGCTTAATTTCTAGCTTAACTGGTTTTTGTTCTTTGTCTGCTTTCATCTCAGTCGAGAGGGGATCCTGGGGAAACAGCCCCAGGGAGAGCTGCTGGGAATGCTGTGATCCCTGCGGAACTGGGGATACAGAGGAGCCATCCAGGCCTTGCCAGGGGTGGGATCACCTCTTCCCAAGTTGATTTACTAAGTGTTTTGATGGGAAAGATGTGTGGTGCAGAGCTGGGAGAGCAGGGGAGGACTGAGAGGGGAGATCTGGTGGGATGAACGTGGATTTTGGAACAGCTCTTCAGACCAGGGAAGCTCTGAGCACTTCTCTGTGCCCAGCCAGGCAGGAGGCTGTTGGGTGGTGATGTTTGTCCTGAAGCAGCTCGGTGTCAGGAGTGGAATGGATTTTATTGTGCTCTGTGGGACTGGAAGTTCATCCCTAAAGCAGGTGCCTCAGGGCAGATCTCCTCGGTTTCCCTCTTTTCGGTGAATCCCTGTGCTTCCCTGGCCTGTGCAGTGTTACCTGCTTGGCTGGCTTGTTTGAGGAGCTCCCAAGATCAAATAAAGGAAGGAATTGGCAATCAGAACTGCAGCCTGCAAAAGAGCTTTGATTAAACTGCTGGGTGCCAGAACCATGGTGCTGCTCAGCTAGTTTTGTGCTTTCCTTTGGCACTCGGAAGGGTTCCCTTCTGAGGTGTGTTCCCTGCAGCCAGCTGAGGTCTCTCAGCAGTGGCAGCACGGGCTGCATTAGTGGCTGTGATCCTGCAAAACTCTGGTTGTGCAGGAAGAACATGAATTTCTGGCTTTCCTGAGCCCCTGTCTCTGCCAGGAATCCCTTCTTCCCAGACTTTCAGACTCTCTTCCAAAGCACTTGAAGCAGTCTTTGACCTGCTGCTAGATGAAACAAGATGTTTTTCCAGAAAGATGTGTTGGTTTGAATGTCTGCTCTCCCCCTCCACTGAAATCAGCCAAATCTGGCAAGTTTCAAGTTAAATTATTGCAAAGGGTAGAGGACAGGAGCTCCCCAAGCTGTGGGAGAGGCTGCAAAATGATCTCACTCATGGGATGCCAAAGGGCCTGCCCTCAGAGGGAGGTTTCTCAGTGCTGCAGGAGAAGGGTTTTTGCCCCGGAGGCCCAGGTTGTCCTTTGCTGTGGAGCTTGTGGATTGACTTTGTAAAATTACCCTGGAATTGTTGTGGGGAGAAAGGGGTTTGGAGCACCCAGGTGAAAAGGTGAGGGTGGAGCAGGGAGCTCCTGCCACATCCCGTGCCCTGGGGCTGGGTTACGAGGCCCCAAAGGGAGCTTGGAAGGTAAAGGCTTTCCCAGAAGGTTGCAGTTAATTATAAAATGAGGGAAGTTGGCACACTGAAAACTGGGAGGCAGCTCCTGAGTGTTTCTTCCTATCAGTACGATGTCTCCTTGCTGGGATGAAGGGAAAGAAAAGCTTCAGAGAAGGAGTAGAAGGGTGAAAACTGAATTGGATGGCTTCCCACTGGGGAGGGGATATCCCTGTAGGTGAGCTGCTCTCCTCCAGGTTTGCCAAAGGGTCCTTAAGGGCCTTGAGGGACTTCTGTTGACTACATTTGGGACACCACTGAATGGGAGTTGCTTTGACTTCCCCTTGTAGCTCCTCAACAGCTTAACTGTCCTCTTGTTCTGAGTCCCTCTAGGCAAGTTTTACCCTTTTGAACCTCTGTGTCCTCCTGCCTGGATGGGCTTTGGGTGATACAGGCCTCATCCTGCATCACCTGAAGTCTCCCAGGCTCACGTAACTTGATTTGGGAGGTGGTGTAGGCAGCTTGTTACCTTCTAGAACAGCTAAATGGGTGAGATTTGACCTGAAGAAGTGGTAGGTACAAGCATTTCTTGCTGGTCTGTCTCCGTTCCTTGGGAAGTCTTAGAGAAGTGGGAAGGGTGGTGCCTCCATCTGCATCTGCCTGGCTCTGTGGGGGATGCTGTTGGCTCACGGGGTGGCAGCTGGGATCTTTTTGCTCTTGTGCTCTACTTGAATTATCAGAGAATCACAGAATGGTCAGAGTTGGAAGGGACCTTAAAGATCATCAAGTTCCAACCCCCCTGCCCTGGGCAGGGACACTTCTCCCTAGAGCAGGTTGCTCCAAGCCCCATACAGCCTGGCCTTGAACCCTTCCAGGGATGGGGCATCAACAACTTCCCTGGGCAACCTGTTCCAGTGCCTCACCACCCTCACAGCAAAGAACTTCTTCCTAAGATCTCATCTAAATCTCCCCTCTTCCAATTTAAAACCATTCCCCCTCGTCCTGTCACTAGACTTCCTGACCAAGAGTCCCTCCCCAGCTCTCCTGGAGCTCCCTTCAGATCCTGGAAGGCTGCTCCAAGGTCTCCCCGGAGCCTTCTCTTCTCCAGGCTGAACAGCCCCAGCTCTCCCAGCCTGTCCTCACAGCAGAGCTGCTCCAGCTTTCCCAGCATCTTGGTGGCCCTGCGCTGGACCTGTTCCAGCCGTTCCATTCTTGTTTCTCCCTCCCGTGCAGCATCCAGGTGTTCCACTGCCTGAAGCACGAGGGCACGGGCGGGCGGACGCTGCTGGTGGACGGTTTCTACGCGGCAGAGCAGGTTCTGCACCAGGCCCCTGAGCAGTTTGAGCTGCTGAGCAAAGTGCCCTTGAAGCACGAGTACATCGAGAACGTGGGGGGCTGCCACAACCACATGATCGGGGTCGGGCCGGTCCTCAATGTCTACCCCTGGAACAACGAGCTGTATCTCATCAGGTAACGTCAGCCTGAGCTCTCTTGCTTACGGGGGAGGAGAGGGCATCGTGGCTAAGCACGGTGGTGGTTTTCCAGAAGATATTTTCAGCTGAGAACCAGCGTGTGCTTGAGGGACGGGGGTGAAACCACAGTGAACGCCCCGGGTTTCCTCCTGGGCTGCGCGTTGCTGCGGTATCAGAAGTGTCAGAACCACTGGTACAAAGATGGGTGTCAGTGCTGAGCTTGGATTTGTCACTCCCTTCATCCTCCTGTTGGCTCCGTGCCCTCAGCTCACTCTGAGAGCCAGTAGAATTCAGCCCTTCTCCCTAAAAAGCTTCTAGAAACCAGCCTGGCTCATGGGAAATGGGGAGAGCGCAAGCTGGTCCCCTTCCAAGGGAAATTTGGGCTGCTTTCTCACACTCTGGCTTGCCCTAGTGCAGGAGGCTGCCCAACTTCCCACTTCTGGGTTTTTTTTCCCTATTCTTCTGCACAGCCTGCTGTCTTGCCTGTTGCTGTAGCACCTCCTTCCATGGAAAACCAGCAAGAACGTTTCTACACTTGACAGTAAACTCCTCCTTGCTGGTGTTGTGTAGTCTCCTGGAAGTCCCGCACTTGCAGCGTAACCTCTGTAGACATCTGTTACCTCCCTTAATTGCTGACTAATCCTACGGGAATCCCTTTGGGAATACCTGCCTGTGCTGCTGGAGCTGGGTGGGCTGTCTCTCATCTCCTCTTTACCTGTAGGTACAACAACTACGACCGTGCAGTCATCAACACGGTGCCGTACGACGTGGTGCACCGCTGGTACGCTGCCCACCGCACGCTCACCGCCGAGCTCAGGAGGCCAGAGAACGAGCTGTGGGTCAAGCTGAAGCCTGGCAAGGTAGGACCTGGAGCTGGGAGGCTCCTGTGTGGTACGGGGAGCATGGCAGGGTGCTCCTTCAGGTCTCAAGGAATGTCGCCATAAATGCTTCAGGCAAGCCCCATGCGTGGTGATTGTCCTCCTTAGCGCTGAGAGCAGCCTTCCAGGATCTGAAGGAGCTCCAGGAGAGCTGGGGAGGGACTCTTGGTCAGGAAGTCTAGTGACAGGACGAGGGGTAGTGGTTTTAAATTGGAAGAGGGGAGATTTAGATTGGATATTAGGAAGAAATTCTTTGGTGTGAGGGTGGTGAGACCCTGGAACAGGTTGCCCAGAGAAGCTGTGGCTGCCCCATCCCTGGAAGTGTTTAAGGCCAGGCTGGATGGGGCTTGGAGCAACCTGCTCTAGGGAGAGGTGTCCCTGCCCAGGGCAGGGGGGTTGGAACTGGATGATCTTTAAGGTCCCTTCCAACTCTGACCATCCTGTGATTACAGTACCAGCATCTGGTGGGTGTGTTCCTGCTGTCCTGAAAGAATCCGAGCTTCCAGATAAGGCAGAAATGTTTAATTCAAACTTGGCTCAGGGAAAAGTTAGTCCTGGGAAAGAGGAGGAAGAATCTTTCCACCAGTGAGGACCCTCAGAGGCAGAGAGGTTGGGAACGCTTCACTCTGACTTTCTCCATTAGAAAATTCTATTTTGATGGAGATATGAAGGTGTGGGAAGCTGGATTTCCACCTGTTGGGAGGTTTTATTTGAACCCTGATGTTGCCAGTGGATCAGAGGAGGCCGATGCTCTCTTCACTCTCCCGGCAATGGCTGAGGTGTTTGATTATTGAAAGGAAAAAACTCTGCCCAGCCTTTGAGAGGCTGCTGCTGGGTGCAGCTTTGGAGGGTTGAAGGTGTGAGGGTGTGTGGCTCTTTCCTTCAGTGGTGCCCATTTGAAGGGATCATATTCCTAAAGGTTCTAGATTCAGCCTGAGCCTAAATATTCAATTTTAGCCCCAAAATGAAAGGATCCAGCAGGGAAGATGGTTGTATCAGGCGGAACTTTATGCCTCTCTGTTCCCTGAGATGCCTGGGGGAAAAGTGTCACTGGAGAGGCTGAGGGTGGCCGGTTTCTGGCCATTCTTGACCAACCTCTCCAGTAGAAGAGCAAAGAAACAGCCCAGACTGTTCCTGTGGTGAAAGCAGCCGAGCAGAACCCCTGACTTCAGGTGAAACAGCTGTGCTGGATCCCACGGAACATCTGGCTGTGCTCTCACCTGCTGCCTCTGGTGGAGCTGAACAGGAAGGCCCATGCTCTTCAGTCTGGAGGCATCTCCAACCCTGAGACCTGTCCTCTCAGAGCACCTTGACCCTGCCTGTGGTGGTTGACCACCTTCTGACACCTTCCTCTTCCCCTGCAGGCACTCTTCATCGATAACTGGCGCGTCCTGCACGGGAGGGAAGCCTTCACGGGGTACCGCCAGCTCTGCGGCTGTTACCTGACCAGGGATGACGTGCTCAACACCGCGCGCCTGCTGGGGCTGCAGGCATAGCCCACCCCATCCCCAGGACCTCCAGCCCCTCCGTGGGGAGGTGTCACACACACCTCAGCCACCTCCACCCCTCTCGAGCCGTTCTTGGTGGAAACCAAAGGTTACAGGAGCTTTATGGAGTTCTTGCCTTCAAGCGTGGCCAGCTCTCGCTGTCCGTGCATCCAGCCTGGTGTTCCCAGTCTGTGCGTCCCAGCTCTGCTGGGTCAGGGTTAATCCTGCCACGGGATGTTCTCCCAGCACCCGTTGAAGTGCTCCTCCAATCAAGTGCCTTCAGGATTTGAAATCTTTGTGGTTTTCCCTGTTGTTCAGCCCCTCTGTGAACTGGCCGGTCTGGATTTGGTGTTTTTAGCAGAGCAGGATGGAAATCCTGGAGGTCTTGTCTCACCTCAGGCTGGACTTTGATCCTTACGGAGAAAATGCAAATCTCTGGTGCCTGTTTGATGAAAATACCACTACTCAGCATCGGGGCTGGTGGCCTGTTTTGGTGATTTCTTTTGTAAACATGCCATATACCCCCCTGAGAGAAGCTGTGCTGCCTGAGGGGTGGCCTGGGAAGAGAACCTGGTTATAGCTGGGGTGTTTCTGAAAGGTTTGGGTTAGAAGGGAAGGGGGAGAGTAGCAAGATCTGCATCTTGAGAAGGAGATGACTGTGTGAGACAAGGGATGTTTCTGGAGTTTCCTTGACTTCTAGTAACAACTGTTGCCCTGGACTTGTGTTGAGGGAAATGATGCAGCAACCACAACGTTTCCTGCTCTTCCCTCTTCTCTGCAGAAGGGATTTGTGTTGGGGCACCTCTGCCCTGGCTGCTCGGGGAGGCTGAGCTGTGTTCCCCACCACATTCTCCTGCCTGTGGAGGTGCCTTTCAGCTCCTGGTGGCTGCAGCACGTTGAGGGGCCACAGTATAAGGGACAAAAGCAGGTCCTGTCCTTGTTAGAAACATTGGAATTTTAATGCCAGGAGGGGATTTTAGGATGTGTTTATTTGTCATTCTTCCCTGTCTTTGGGGGTGTTCATGCCTCTGACCAGACCTTAAACCAGGGCTGGTCCCTTCTCTCCTGGCGTTCCCGTGCAGGCAGGGTGCTCTCATGCCAAGGTGCAAGTGCCAAACTTGCTGCCCTCCTTTAACCTAAGTTCTGAATATATAGATCCTGGTGGCAAGAGACACTCCGGAAAGCCTTTCCTAAGGTGGCCCGAGGTGCCTGCTGCTGGCTCTTGCAGGATTTCTCCTCTGAGATGGTCAGAGGAGGTGAAATGCCAGCGGTGGTGGCCAGTAACACCAGCATGACCTGAGCTGGCTTCTCCTGGGGCTTGTGAACTGGGGCTGGGCACTCCCTGAGCACCCTGCAGCACCAATTCTGTTACTGTTGTGCAGGCATTTTGTTTGTGGGTTCTCCCGAGGTGCCAGTTACCCCAGCACAGCTTAAATGGGAAGTTTTACAAAGCTTTGCTGACCGTGAAGTGGCAAAACCTCACCCAGTCCCATCAGATGCTGCTTTCACCCGGTTCTCCTGGGTGCAGCCGTGGTGTGGACAGTGGGACAGGAGCAGGTGGCAAAAAACAACCCCTGTGTGTGTTGACAGAGCTCCCTGATCGGTATTTGAAACCCTTTTCCAAATTATTTGCAGTTATTAAGGGCTTCCTGAGCTCTTTTTGCCTCCCTGTGCCCCCAGGCGATGAGGGAAAGCGCTTGGGTCTCATGGAAGCCTTCCCTCAGTTGCTGAGATGGGTTTTACCTGCCCCGGGGGAAGGGGATCTCCCTCTCCATCAGCTGGAAGGGGAGAAGGTGCCGAGCTGGGTGTGTGGGACCGTGGCCAAGCCAAGGGAGAGCCCACCCAAGTGTTTGGATGCCAGAATGTCACCACGTAGGTGCCTTCCTGCCGAGGGCTGTGGTCTTCAGCCACCACCCTCCTCTCCTGAGCCAGCTCGGAGCCAACACGCTCCTCCTGGTGATCCTGTCCTCCCTTTGGGGGGAAATTCTTCACCGGGAATGTAGAAGAACCACATTTCCTCACAGATATTACTGAAATGAATTCAGCCCCCCCAACGCTAAGGTGTGGGGTGGGCAGAGCTGTGTGTGCTCCCCTCTCCCCCCCTCCCAAAGGGCCTTAATTCTTCTGCAGCAGCTTCTGAGTGTCCAGGTTTGATTCCAAGGAAGGGGATTTCCTGGCAGCTGCTGCCCCTCCAGTACCTCTGCTGGGCTGTTCTGGAGCAGTGTCATTTGCTCTAATGATGCCAGATCCCTTTTTGTAACTGAGCTTTTCCTGTTCTTTAGCCAATAAATGAAGTGTTCCCTTCTCCTCCCCACCCCGGGGACCCCGTGGCTGAGTTCAAGGTGTTTCCCAAACCTGAGACATCACGTCTTCGAACAAATGAGTTATACAAAGCAGTCAGCTTAATGAAATGTCTATTTCCAGTGATGAGGAGCTTGGAAACCAGCCTGTATTTACCCTCCAGAGGTGGAATAAACGTGAGGAGCAGTGAATGATCCATCTCCCCTGGTTTATCATCCTTCCTGCCTTCACTGGCCACACGATGGCAGAGGAGGCAAGAAATTAATAGGAAAAAGTCAAACAAGTCCCATCCCCCTGGGGCTTTAGGGCTCCTGGTGGTGCTGGTTCTGCTGGGAATGGAGGTCAATATGTTTATATATCCTATATTTTTTTTAAAAAAAAATTGTGCTTCAAACCCTCTGTGAGACCTCTAAGCCCATGGATGTTTTTAAAGAGCTGTGGCATGTGATTCCCATTGTGCCAAAGAAGGGGAGAGAGGGGACTGTGATATCCCAAATTTAATTCTCAAAACTCTTCCCCTGGGAGTCCCCCCTTCCCCTGGAGGCGGAAGGCCCTGGAGCTGGGCTTTTCCTCAGGGAGCTGCTCCTTGGGGTGGGACTATCAGAAGAGGGAGTAAACTGGTTGCCCCAAGCTCCCCTTTTCCATCTTTTTATCTGGCTTCTGCCATCACATCCGTTGTCGTGATGTGGGGGTTGGCCTCTTCCTGAGGAACAGGTGATGGAACGAAAGGAAACAGCCTCAAGTTGCCCCAGGGGAGGTTTAGGATGGATATTGGGGAAAATTTCTTATCCAAAAGGGTTGTGAAGCCTTGGCAGAGGCTGCCCATGGAGTCTCCATCCCTGGGGGTGTTTAGCAGCCGTGGGGCTGAGGGACGTGGGGCAGTGCTGGCTTGATGGTTGGACTCAATCTGAAAGGTCCCTTCCAACCAACTCTGGGGGGAAGTTCAAATGTGCTGGCTCTTCCCAGGCTAACAGTGCAAGGAGGTGATTTTACTCTTTCCAGCTCGTCTTCCCCAAAAGCTGGGGGAAAGTGGGTGGTTTTGGCACCGTGCAAAGGTGTCGCAGAGCGTGGTGTCTGGCAGAGAAGCTGCTGGAGTTGGGGACACCCTGGCATCTCCTCAGGGTGTGTGTTGGTGACCAGGAAGGGGGAGGTGTTTGTGGTGTGGCTGCCAAATGTCAGTGATTTCGGGGTTTGTGGCTGTGACATTCCAGAAGCTGAGTTCCTGATGGATGCCCCATCCCTGGAGGGGTTCAGCCTGGAGAAGAG
>VXBW01001778.1:524667-568994 GCA_013400375.1 Thinocorus orbignyianus
GATGGTTCCATGTGGGTGGAAGAGTGGGGAGCCCTGGGCTGGGAACCCTGCTTGGATTTCCCCGTGTGCAACCAGGGGAGAGGAGAGGAGGTGGCCCCACACACCTGGGGCTGTGGTGGGGCAGCTGGGAGCTGTGGAGGTTGGTAGCCCAGTGCCTACTAGTCCTGGCTCCTCTAGTGCCAACCCATGTCCCCACTGTGGTGGCCACCAAGCCGTGGTGGCTTGGCACAGTGGCAACCAGGATGGAGTTTGGGCAGCCAGCTGGGGCTCTGCTTCAGTTCCAGCTGCCCCTTGGAGGGGGGGCTGCGTGTGAGGGGGTCCAGACCCACCACCCCACTCCCCCCTCCCGCTGATGGGACATTGCCCTCATTAACGGGGGAGCAGGAGCTGCAGGGATGAGCCGCCCTGAGGAGCTGGCTGGGGGGCTCAGGGATATGGGGGCTCCTGGGGACCGAGCTGTCCCCTTGTTCCCATGTTGGCAGCTCACTGTCCCCTTCCTGAGCCCGGGTCCCCGCATTCCCAGTGGGAGCAGGTCCCCAGGCACAATCGCTGCCACCTCAGCTGTGCTCCGGGAGAGGCTCTGTTCTCCCTGCAGCCATGGAGCATCCTTTCCTCCCTGCCTGCTGGGACCTGCCTGCAGCCTTGCCTGCCCAAGCCCTGCTTGCTGGGATCTCTCTGTGAACTGCAGCCCTGCCTGAATCCTGCCTGCGGGCACCTGCCTGCAGGATTGCATCCCTGCCTGCAGCCTTGCCTGCTTGAACCCTTCCTGTAGAACTGCATCCCTGCCTGCACCTTGCCTGCTCACAACCCTGCCTGCTGGTACCTGTCTGTGAACAACAGTCCTGCCTGCAGCCCTGCCTGAACCCTGCCTGCAGGACTGCATCCCTACCTACAGCCTTGCCTGCCCAAACCCTGCCTGTAGAACTGCACCCTTGCCTGCCCAAGCCCTGCTTGCTGGGATCTCTCTGTGAACTGCAGCCCTGCCTGAATCCTGCCTGCTGGGAGCTGCCTGCAGGATTGCATCCCTGCCTGCAGCCTTGCCTGCTTGAGCCCTGCCTGTAGAACTNCCTGCCAGCTCAGGGATGCTCAGGGCTCACTCTGGGAGAAGCTCTGTCCTCCCTGCAGCTGTGGAGCCTCCTTTCCTCTCTGCCTGCTGGGACCTGCCTGCAGAACTGCATCCCTGCCTGCACCTTACCTGTCCAAACCCTGCCTGCAGCCTTGCCTACTCACAGCCCCGCTTGCTGGGACCTGTCTGTGAACTTCAGCCCTGCCTGCAGAACTGCAGCCCTGCCTGCAGCCTTGCCTGCTTGCAACCTTCTTGTTGGGACCTGCTTGTGAGCTACAGCCCTGCCTGAACCCTGCCTGCTGGAACCTGCCTGCTCAGGGATGTTCAGAACTCGGGGAGCTCTGTCCTCTCTGCCTGCAGCCCTGCCTGCTTGCGACCTGCTTGTGAGCTACAGCCCTGCCTGAACCCTGCCTGCTGGAACCTGCCTGCTCAGGGATGTTCAGAACTCGGGGAGCTCTGTCCTCTCTGCCTGCAGCCCTGCCTGCTTGCGACCTGCTTGTGAGCTACAGCCCTGCCTGAACCCTGCCTGCTGGAACCTGCCTGCTCAGGGATGTTCAGAACTCGGGGAGCTCTGTCCTCTCTGCCTGCAGCCCTGCCTGCTTGCGACCTGCTTGTGAGCTACAGCCCTGCCTGAACCCTGCCTGCTGGAACCTGCCTGCTCAGGGATGTTCAGAACTCGGGGAGCTCTGTCCTCTCTGCCTGCAGCCCTGCCTGCTTGCGACCTGCTTGTGAGCTACAGCCCTGCCTGCAAAACTGCTCGCTTGCCTGCAGCCCCTGCCTGCTGGGACCTGCCTGCAGCCCTGCCTGCAGCCCTGCCTGCCCAGGGCTGGCTCCGGCAGCTCCCAGTCCCGCACTGGACCCGCTGCCTGCGGGTTTCCACCACCGCCTGGAGCTTTGCGATCCGGAGCCAGCTCTTCCCTTGGGAATCCAAGGGGACAAACCGGGTCCGTCCCCACCCGGGACCCTCCCACCTTCCCTCCTCCCCCTCGGGCTGCGATCTCCCAGCACAGGAAGAAAGCCCCGGGGGTGGCAGGGCTGGTGCAGGGGGAGTGAGGAAGAGTCAGCGACTTCCTCCCCTGCCGGGGCGATGCTCGGTGACCGCCGCTCCGGGGCCGGGCGGGAGGCGGGGTGACCCGTCGGGGCGCAGCTCTGGCCGCAGCTCCCCGGCCACCCGGAGGAGATGTCCCCCGGCCACCGCCGCTGGAGCCTTGGCACCCTCCTGCTGCTCCTGGGTGAGTCTGGGCTGAGATCGAGGGGTCCCGGGATGCGGGAGCATCTCCCGGGGCAGGGGCGTCGGGCAGGATGATGCTGCTGCACATCCCACCCAGCCCGGGTGGTGGTGGCACCGCGGTGGTGGCCCCCAGGACTGTTGTCCCCACGGGGACCTGTGCTGGTGTCAGTCCCAGGAACGGTGGAGGTGGCCGGAGCTGCTCCATCCACCCCCCGGTAGGTGAAGAGCAGGAGGGGCTGTGCCTTTGGCTCCCCGGTTCCTGCTGGGCAGGAGGACCAGGAGATGCTTCTCCTGGAGATGGAGTGGTGGAGGAGATGATTCTCCTGCAGAGGAACAAAGCTGGCCCAGAAACGGTACATGGCAGGGGGGTTGGAACTGGATGATCTTTAAGGTCCCTTCAAACTCCAACCATTCTGTGATTCTCTGGTGCTGAAGCGCCGAGGAATGAGTGATGTTGGGGGTGCCGGGGGTCTGGAACCATCTCTCAGGCCCCCTCCTGGGGGTCTTAGGCAGGCTCAGCTCCTGCAAGCCCTGGGGAGGCAAAGCCCATCACTGTCCAGAGCTTGGGTCCCCCATAAATTCCCCCCAAATCTGGATGTGGTGTCTGGGTGTTGCTGAGAAACAGTTCCTGAGAAGCTGGGGGGCGATGAGCTGCGACCACCCACAGGGGCTGGGGAGGGGAAGGGGCAGCCCCTGCTCTCATCCCACATGGGATAACGCTGGTGCTGACCTGCCCCTGCCCCTCCTCAGCAGGGGGAAACCTGGCTGTCCGGGTCCAAATCCATCAGGATTTCGTCAATGGCACCGTGGGACAGTCCGTGCTCCTGCCCGTCTCCTACACGTTTGATGGTGCCTCTCGCTTCCCACTCTCCATTCACTGGACATTCCTTAACTCCTCGAGCAAACTCATCCTCTGCACAGTGCAGAAGTGCTTCCTGGATGCCGAGGGGGCTCCCAGCAACTGCTCTGCATCGTGTTTCTCCCGTGCCATGGAACGTGGCCGTGCTGAGCTCTTCCCTGAGAACGGGTCCCTGCTGCTGCGGGACCTGCGACTCCGTGACAGCGGGGTTTATGGTGTCACCTTCAACTCTGTGTCACCCCAAACCTGGTACATCACCCTGGCCGTGCACGAGGAGTGTTCCCCCTCTCCTGGTCCACGTAAGTATGACTGTGCCCAGCACAGGCACCTCCTGTGCTTCCTGGGCCACGTGTGATGGAAGGAGTGGGCGCTGGCAGGGAAGGGAGGGTTTCCAGGGATGTCTTCTACTGTGCTGTAGGTCTTTTCTTCTTACAACAGGAAACCCTCACGGCCAGCTCTGTCAGAGCTCATGGGCTTCCTGTGCAGCCGCTTGTCTCTACACCAAAAATTTGGCTCTTCTGCCAGCCTTCCCCCAGCTACAGGGCAGAGAGATGGGCTGGGGGACCTAAAACCAGGGGTTGGGTCCTGTGCCGGAGCATCCACTGGGGAGAGCAGGGCTCTTAGGGATACATCTGTGGCTTCATGGCCTGAAATACACCGAATTATTGCTGTTTCCACCCATGCAAGATGCAAATGTGATGGGGCAGTGGGTTAAGCTGGCAGCCTCGGTCCCTCGGGCAGGGTGGGCTCTTCTTTACCCTGCCAGGGTGTTTATTCCTCCCACCACGCAGTCCTGATGATGTGCCTCACACCCCTGGCTCTCACCGAGCTTGTCTCTTGCTGTTCCCTGCCCTGGTTTATCTCTCTCCACAGGGAAAGCAGAGGGGTTGAAACCCAAATCTGGCATTCAGTAAATTCCCAGTTCCTTTCCCAGGTTTTGCCTCCTCCATGGGATCTCTGCCTTCTCCCGTGGCATCTGACAGGGGTGCCCCTCCAGCTCCTTGTGCTGCTCCTGAGGGAGTGCTCTAACTGGCCAGAACGCTCTAGAAAATGCGGTGAAACTGCTGTAATGGCAGAAAACTCTTAGGAAACACACCACCTTTTATTTGTCCTTTCAAGCAGCAGGCAACAAGGATGGAAAGCAAATCCCTCAATGGATAACTGGAGTTTCTTCTGTAATTGCTCTCCTGCTGCTGCTCCCGCTCTTCTACTGGCTATGGCACTGCGGTGAGTTCTGCCCTCCCAGGCTGTGCCCCCCAGCTGGCCCAGGCATGTTCCTGGGTGATGAAGGAGAACTTGTACCTTTTGGTGCTGAGTCCAGAGTCAAGGTAGTCCATAAAAGAGGTTACGGACTCCAAAATGCACCCTCCAGCTGTGGCCATGGCTCTTGAGTTGTAGTTATTTTAGAAACCCCAGGGAGATACCCCAGAGTCTTTCCACTTCCAAATAAGTCAACGAGGAGCTTATCTCTACGGCTTCCATCAGTGATGCCTTCAAAACCTTCATCCCTGAGGATGCCCTTGCCGGGAAGCAAACTCCTGTCTTTCCAAGGGGGAGATTTCACTTGCACCTGGAGATTTCTGCAACTGCCTTCTCCACCTGAAAGGCCAAACCCACCTCACCCCCTCCCCCAGTGACAGAGCCCATGGAGTGATCCCAGCTCCCCAACGCTGGGAGGGAGGAAGGTGCAGCCCCTCAGTGTCTCTGCCCGACAATAAAGCCCTGATAAAACTCTCTTTGTTTTTTTCCTGGGTGCAGCTCAGCAGAAGAAGAGGAGAATCATCAAGCAGCAGGTACGGGGGAAGGTCTGGAAGTTCTTGAGTGCAGGCAGTTGGGTGACAGCAGCCTTGGGTAAGAGGTACTGAGCTCCCGGAATCGGGGGCTGGATATAAAATTAGGAAGCTAATTCATTATTGTAAGGGAAGGCTGCAAAGCACCTGCCCTTTCCCCAGCTGGACACTTCTCCTCCACCTCCCTCCCTCTCAGACCCCAACTCTCACGGCAGCTTTGGGCAGCAGGAGTGAGGAAAATGCAAAATGGTTAAATGCAGAGAAATGTGCAGATAATTATCTCTCCCTGCCCCCATGAACTGGTGCTAAAGCACTTCTTCTGGGATTGGTGGGGGCAACCGAGGGACTCACCAGGGTTTTACCTGGGAAAGGCAACTAAAGCAGAGAGAAAGAGGTACAGAAACCCAAGTAGATGGGGCTTTGAGGAATCTGCTCCGGTGGGAGGTGTCCCTGCTCGGGGCAGGAGGCTGGAACCAGGTGATCTTTAAGGTCCCTTCCAACCCAAACCGTTCTGTGAGTAGGGGATGTGATAGCAGGACAGCTTAAGTCACCTCTTTGCCCACCACATAGAGCTGGGGACGGTGACTCCGTGGGAGTGGCAGTGTCCCAGAAGGGCTGGAGTGCTCCAGAGAGCACGTCTTGCAGATCCTACCAGCCTGCTGTTGTTTCCACACAAAGAGAGCAAAGAAAGGGTTTGTGATTATCTTTTTCTGGTGAAAACAGCCAATGCTGAGGGCGGGTTCCCCCACCCTGTGCTCTCAGGTCTGGAAACCACAGCAGAAATTCAGCCAAGGTTTTCATCCCTCTTTCCAGCACCCGCTGAACTCTCCAGGCTGTGTCTGTTTGGTCTGAGAGGTCCCTGGGCAATGCAGATGTCACCTTCTGGTGTGCCTGGTGGGCTGAGCCATCCAAGGGGTGGGACAGACGGGACCAATGTTCCCCCACCGATCCCGTGGGTAAAGCCACCTGGGATTTAGGCAGCTCCTGTCTCTGCCATCTCCTTGCCAGTCGGTAGCTCTGGACCCTTCCTCATCCCAGCAAGAGAAGGTTCTCATCTTTGGTGTTTTCTCGGTCCTTCTCTAGTCCTCAGGCGTGGAGGAGCCCTACGTGACAAGCTCTGTGGTGAGGGACACCACAACCATTTATGCCAGAGTCGGAGACAGCTTTGACCAGCCACAGCCCAGAGCGATGCCAGAGACCGTGTACACAACCATCACCTCTCTCGAGCCACCACGACTGGACACGGGGCTCTACCATCTCCCAGTCTGACTGCAGGAGCCACCTCAAGCAGGAGCTTTGCAGAAGGTAGTCACCCCTCAAAGCAAAGAGGATCCTTTTGTGGCTGATGCCCTCAGTGCTGCCCCTCCCGAGCCTGGGATGGGGGTGGATTTGGAGCAAGAGAGCACAGAAGGCATTTCCCTTGAACTGCAGGCTCTCCTGAACTTGAGGAATCAGCTGGTTTTAGTTTCCCATTGAGACTTTCTGAGAGCACAAAGAGACTCAGCGCAGGAGAATGATGCCTGAGGCCACGGCAAACCCACAGTTCACCCAGGGGAAGCTTTTTTCCACAGACCCCCCCTTCCTTTGAGGGGTGACAGAGAGCATTAAATGGATTTTAATCACCTGTCCCAGGTTGACTGCCCATAGTCTTGTCACATTAAAGGACTAGGTGAAGCTCCTCTGGCCTGAAAAGCTGTCCTTATTTGTATAGATTTGGCAAGTCACTCTTGAACAGACTCTTCCTGCAATGAAATTTGCTTCTTGTGGGGACCTCAGGGCCATGGGCTCCTCCACTATTGGTTTGAAGTGTCCCCTTGAAGGGCAAGGACATGGGGCTTTCTCGACAACGGATGCCCTGGCACCTGATGCCCTTCCCTCAAAAGGCTGGAAGAAAGCTGAGCTGTGTAATTCTAGCTCAAAATGAAAAGCCCACGTCTCCCCCAGCAGCACCAGCATCTTCAGTCACCTTTAAAGTCCAGTGAGGGCATAAACGGGCTCTGTTTCCCTCTGGGTTTTCCAGAAAGCCGGGCAGTGTGCCCCAAAAACACGGGGCTTGGCTGCAGGTAATAACTGGGTGCTGCGAAGGGCTGAGCCGGTGGGAACAGCGGCGTTTCTCACGCCCTGCTGTTGAAACTCCCCGTTTCTTTGGTGGAACAGCAAATCTAGCCCGAGAGGGGGAGGAGAAAACCAGCCCTGGGCTCACCTCGCTCTGCCGAGCGGTTGCTGGGTCCTTCTCAGCAGAGCCCACACCTTCCCTCGCAGCCCCGGGGAGAGCCAGCGCCCGCAGGGCTGCGGCCGGGGTCTGGCTGCTGCAGGCAGAGCAGAGAGGAAACTGCAGAAATTAAGGGGGGAGGGGAAAAAAAAATCACAAAAAAAAAAATGCTGGCCACATTTGCTTTTGGTGCTTCCCTCTTTCTGCCTTCTCCTCTCCATCTCTTCCCTCGCCCTGAGCTCCCACCGCAGAAGACGTCTGGCCTTCGCCTACGCTGAGTCCCCCGACCCTGTCTCCAGCCCACAGGCAGCCTTCCTGCCTGCCTCTGCCTTCTCCTTTTCTTCTCTGAGCAGCTTCTTCAAAGGCTTTTGTCCCTGTCCCTTCTGCATCTGCTTTCTGAAGCTCTTTAAGAGCTTCAGTGTGGCTTTCCTTGCAGTGACAAATGGCTGGGTGCTCGCAGAGCTCAGGTTCTTCCTCCTGCTGGACCCATGCAGCGTGTTGGGATCTTAAAGACCTCAAAGATTTGAAAGACCATGGTGCACGGGTCCCCTCAATGGCCCTTGCTGTTCCTCATCATCTATTCTTCCACCTTTCAATCCATCCCGGGATGAATGTCACCCTTTGAGACTGCAGCTGAATGGCTGGTGGACCTGGTGACAAAGGACAACACTTCCTCCACCTTGTTTTTTTTACCAGTAGGACTGGCCTTCAGCAATCTGAGGGTCTGGAGAAAGTCCACAGCCAGGAGGAGTCCCTCGGTGGGAGAGGATCAGGTTAGGAAGCAGTTAAGTGACCTGGACGTGCCAATGGGCCCCAAGAGGATGCACCCATGAGTCCTGAGCTGACAGCACTGCAGAATTTGGATGATTGTGACAGTATTTGGACAGTTGTGGCAGTATTTGAATGGTTGTGGCAACTGGGAAAGGTTTCTGAAGACCGGAGGAGAGCTTCTGTCCTCAGAAGGAGGCAAGAAGGAAGATCTGGGGAGCAGACAGCCACATCCATGTCAGCCCCTGGGCAGGTGGTGGAGCAGCTGATGCTGGGAAGCGTTTCCCAGCATGTGATGGACAAGAAGGTGATGAGGAGGAGTCAGCCTGTCTTTCTGGAGGAGGAATCCTGCTTAAGCACCCTGACAGCCACCTGAAATAGCTGGGTGGACGAGAGGAGAGCAGTGAGTGCTGTCTGCCTTGTCCTGAGTAAGGTTTTTGACACCGTGTCCCACAGCATCTTCACAGGGAAGCTGATAAAATACGGGTTAGATACCTGGATTTATCAGTTTCATCACTGAAAACCAGCTGAACATCAGGAGCCAGACACAGTCCTGGGCAACCTGCTCTGGGTGGTCTCCCTGAGCAGGAGTTTGGACTAGTTCATCTCCAGAGCTGCCCACCAGCCTCAGCTGTTCTGTCATTCTGGGATTCAGCCACTTCCATTTGCTCAGAGGCCAGAAGTGTCACAGTTTTCCCTCTTAGAGAGGTTGCTCAGAGCCCACGGGATGCGATCGTGGCTCCTGAGCTGAGTTCAGGGCCTGAACACGGCACAGGCAAGATGACAGTGGATCACAAGGGCTTCCAGCTCCACCTCTTTGTGTGTCAGTGGGCTGGAAGAGCTCACCATCCCCTGGGACCCACAGCTGGGTCTCCAGACACCACCTTCTTCACTGGGACTGAGCAGGTGAATCCGACTCCTTTTTACCCATTACTTTTTTTTCTCTCATTTAATCCTGGGCAGAGGATTTCAGGAACCCCCGGATGCAATGCTCTGACCAGACACCTCCACTGAGCACCCACATGGACACTGGTGATGGCCAAGAGGACTCTGGTCAGAGCAAAGCCCTCTCCTTGCCCGGGCTGCCCCAGCAGGCAGTTGTGTGGGCAGGACTCATGAGTCATTCCCCACTGCCCTTGGCTGCAGTGGGGTGGCCAGTTTGTCCCCTCCAGCCTGGGGACCAGAGCCTGCTGCAACCAGGGCTTGGTCCTGCTGGGGGTGGGGGTGTCTCCCACCACTGTCTGCAGTGGGGACACTGGTTTTCACCAGAAAAGCCAATTTCTTTCTTCATCTGCACGCTTGTGATTTCTAGCAGAAACCAACCCGTCGTCCCTTCGTGACTTTGGGGTCACAGCAGCGTGGGAGGGAGGGCCCTGGGGTTGTCTATCCAACAGTCTGTGGCACGAGCTCCACATCTGCTGGTGGTGACTTGTTCTCACCTCTCTCCAGCCACAAGCTGCTCTGAGAGCCCAAGGGGTGGGTATGGAAACTCTTCCTCCCAGGCCAATGCTTGCAGGTTTGCTCTGTGGCCTCCCCCAGCCCCTCGAGCGTTGCAGGGTGCAAGGCAAGGGCTGGAAAAGCTCTCACAACACCTGTGAAAGGAGTCACCCTGCCTGGGCTTTTCATCTCCTTCATCAAAGATTAAGCACAGAATACGTTTTTAAGGTTTCCTTGAAATTAATGTGGCCAAAGGGGCCTGATGCTGAAAATCACACTCTGGAGCAGCGAAATGAAGATGGGTGTGGATGATGGGGAGGTGGTGGGAGCGGTGGGTGGGCAGCACTCATCTATGGCAGCTCGTCCTTCCTGCAAGCTGGTGGATTACCCCCCTGGAGAAGGAAAGTTTCCCCTTCAGCATCTCTCTGAAGACACCTGGGGGTGAATGGTCACCCCAGGCGTTGCTGTTGCACCTTGATGAGTCCATTGCAGCTGCCAAGAAACGTGTTCCCAGGAGGGGACATCCCTGGGGAAGAGACAGAGCTGTTCTTTATCACACATTGCATTTTTCCCTCTTGCACCCATGCCTTCCTGCTGCTTGCAGTTGCTTTGAGCTTCTCAGACACCCCAAAATCCCCCCAGCTGCAGGCAGAATGCAGTAGCCCTTCGCTGCCAGGCCAAAATTCCAGCGGTCGCATGATGGGACCCCTCAAAAACCCATCCCCACATCGAGGAACCAAGCAGTCGGGAAGAGAGAAACTGCACTCGGGTGGGCAGGGGGTAAAGGAGAAGTGAAGTTAGAAATGAAAGTGCAGAGCTGGCCACAAAGCAGAGAGAGGCAGGACCCGAGGGGGAGCAGCCTCCCCTTCAACACACGAGCACGAAACCCCAAAGCAGAAGGTTGTGCAGGGCAGCAGAGTTTGCACCGAGCTGGCTGTAAGCTCTGCTTCTCTTAAAGGTCATCGTCCTTCCTGCCCAAAACTGTCTGTCTGTCTGTCTGTCCATCCCATGGGGGGCAGGTAAGGGAGGAGGTGGGTGCCTGGGCTCCAGCCCAAGGGCAGGCGGTGGTGCCAGGGCACTGAGAACTGCCGAAACCAGAGGATGGGACAGGACAGCGTGAGGAACAGACCCTGGAGCTGGTGCAGAGGTGAGGCTGGGTTTCAGGGTGGCCAAGGGCTGGGGGTGGGGAGGAAGAAAGGACTGGGAAGTTGTTGATGCCCCATCCCTGGAAGTGTTTAAGGCCAGGCTGGATGGGGCTTGGAGCAACCTGCTCTAGGGAGAGGTGTCCCTGCCCATAGCAGAGGGGTTGGAACTGGATGATCTTGAAGGTCCCTTCCAACTCTGACCATTCTAGGATTCTATGATTCTAAGTTCTCAGAGGAGCTCTGGGGACCTCCTGTGGGGCAGACCTGCAAGGGCAATGCTGCCGGGGTGAACCCAGAGTGGCAAAAGTTGATGTTGGGCAGGTAAATGGGGCCAGGAATGCTAAATTTGAGGAGGGATGTAGCAAAAAGGTCATTACAGGCATAGCTTTTTTCCAGAAGGAGGAAGGAAGGGTCAATAAATGGGAGAAGGGTTGGTAAGGTCAGCACGGGGCTGACCACGGCACACGGGTCTGCTATGGTTTGGGAACCATAATTTATTCTTCATCAGGCAATTATTCCATCACCTGACGACCCTTCTGCACCCAGGAAGAGGAACTGGGAAAAAACAAGGAAACCCAAGGGTTGAAATCCAATCAGATTTAATAGACTAAACTAAATAATTAGCATTAATGACACTAAAGAGCCAGTACGGTTCCTGATGGCAATACAAACCACCCCAGGACTGTCCCCAGCCACTAAAAGGATGGATGGAAACCAGGCGGGACACCCCTAGAATTTATATTGCTGCAGGAACCGAAATAGGAAACCTCTCGGAGAAGAGGAGCCAGGTGGGTTATTCTCCCTGGTCTGGGCTTTTCTGGCAACGGAGCAGTTTCTGGGGTACACTGGAGTTCTGCCCACCTCCCCCCCCCATTATATCCCCCCCAGTCTGGGGGCTGCAGCACGTCCCCTTGGAGACAGTGGCCATGGGAGCGCCAGGAGCCGCTGCTGCCAGCGTCGGGCAGCTCTGCCTCCCCCCGCCACGGGGAGCAGCTGGCACCGGAGAGAGCTGGGAGCTGCCACCCGGGAAGAGAGTCCCCGGCAGAGCAGGCAGCAGGGAAGCAGAGGAGCCATCGGCAGGAAAAACTGCGGAGCAGGAGCTGATCCAGGCTGCGACCATCCTCTGCCCTTGCCAGCGTTGGGAATCCAGTCCCTAAGAAGGGAAAAACTCCTGGCACAGTACAGACCTGTTCTTGTTACAGCGTGGGCTCTGAAGGGGGTATTTTAAAAGCTTGGGAATTTTTGAACTACTTTTCCTTCGACAGATGCTGATGTGTCCCGTGGAGCTGCTGGGGACCATCTGGGTGCTCCTGGCAGGTAAGTTATCCCCAGGCTGCGGGACTGATCCTCGCCTGTTGGCAACCCACAGGGAGCCTGGGGCTTCAGCAATCCTNCGGGAAGAGAGTCCCCGGCAGAGCAGGCAGCAGGGAAGCAGAGGAGCCATCGGCAGGAAAAACTGCGGAGCAGGAGCTGATCCAGGCTGCGACCATCCTCTGCCCTTGCCAGCGTTGGGAATCCAGTCCCTAAGAAGGGAAAAACTCCTGGCACAGTACAGACCTGTTCTTGTTACAGCGTGGGCTCTGAAGGGGGTATTTTAAAAGCTTGGGAATTTTTGAACTACTTTTACTTCGACAGATGCTGATGTGTCCCGTGGAGCTGCTGGGGACCATCTGGGTGCTCCTGGCAGGTAAGTTATCCCCAGGCTGCGGGACTGATCCTCGCCTGTTGGCAACCCACAGGGAGCCTGGGGCTTCAGCAATCCTGCGTGGGGATCTCTGTCCCTATAGATCTGGCTTTTCAGATGCTCACCCTGAGAGGGCAGGGTGTCTGTGCCCTGCTGTCCTCAGGCAGAGCAGGCAGAAGCAGGGCAAGGGCTCGGCACGGTGCCGGGGCTAAAGGAAGGCTGTGGATGGGTTTATACTGATCCATGGAATAGCACACGATTTATTGCAGTTCCACTCATGTGAGCAACCTCACTCAGGCCGCTATCCATGCACTGGCTGCCGTGGAGCACAAATATATAAAGATTCTCAGGGGGAGCATCTGAAATAGGAAAGAAACCCTTTGCAATATCCCTAGATTTTCGGATGCCGTGGGGTCAGTGAGCTCTGTCTGGGCTTCGGGTGTTGCAGTTGGGAAAGATGCAGTGTGTTGGGAAAGATGTGACAGTGTTTTCTCTTACCTCCTGCCAGCAGTACCACATCTCCTGGATAAATAGTGTTTTCCCAGGTTGAGGGGATATCCAGCCATAAGATTTTTTTCTTCTCCCTGCCCATCTCACAGTCTGGGAGGGGGTCACAAAGGCACATAAATAACAAGCCAGAGCTGTTTCTCAAGGTGGAGAGAGCGAGGAGTGGCAATCACCAGCAGAGGTTGATTGATTTATTTTGTTTAATAAATAAATCAATATATATATATTGATTAGTTTGTTCCCTTTCCCACCCACGCTGCAAAATCCCCACCCGGAGCATGAGGGATGGTTTTGATGCTCATTTGCTGGAGTCAGCTGGTGTAAATGCTGGCAAACATTTGCTCGTGGGGCAGGAGAGGGAAGAGCAAACCCCAGGATGGGGGTGAGCAGCTGGTGGGGCCCTGCCTGCCCCTTATCCCCTTGTCCCCAGCATCCTCCCACCTCCCCGGGGCCACTGGGGCTGGGAAGGGGGATTTCTCACCCTCCCCTTTGCCGGGAAGGGCGGCTGTGGTCCCTCGGTGGGATGGTTGTCACCAGTCCCCATCTCAGATCTGATGCTGCCAGGGATGGGCCAGGCTGGCAGCCTCGGCGAGGAGAAGGGGACCCACAGGAGAAATCCTGGTGCCTCTCAGGAGTGCTGGGATGGCCACTGATGTTCGCTGGCCCTCTGTCCACAGAGATAAACGCCCTTCCTTTCATTTCCTCTGCCTAGGGATGGCTCCTTACTTTAAATCCTTTAACCTCAACTATTTTTTTAATAATCTACTTTCCAAGCTGGGGCTGTGGTGGTGGTTTCTGCCCGGCTTTCCTAGAAAGCTCCTTTTTGGGGGAGGGCTGTGACCTACGACAGCAGCTCCTTGAAGTCCTCAAGCACTTCTTGGAGCCCAAGTGGTGACAAACCCAGAAACTGCTCTGTGTTTTGGGGGACACATCTGCTCCCCACTCTGCTGGGAGGCTGTGGACACTTTCAGCCCTGAACAAGACCAGGAGCTGGGGATTGAGCCATGGAAACTCGGCCAGGATCAGGAGGTGCCCTCTGGGCACAGATGGGGAGGCAATGCCCCCCCAGAACACACACAGAGCTCCAGCAGGAGAAGTTCTCAGTGCTGCAGAAAGGTTTCCCCAAGAATTCTGGGCTGTATTTGGGCACCTCTGTCAGTCCCCTCCCCGGTGGGATGTGCCCCTGCCTGGCAGCATGGGCAGGTGATGGCTTTGTGAGACGCTGTGGCCAAGTGGTCCTGGTACCACATGTGTCCTTGGCACAAGGATAACCCAAGCCTCTCCTAAGCCATCCCCACTTGCTCCATCTCCCCGGACACTCTTCCTCTCCCATCCCCTGCCCCCCAGGGCTGCTGGTGCCTTTGCAAGAGGCTGCTGGAGCGTGGGGACCCCTGGAGAGAAAAGCCGCCGCCGTGGGATCCTGGGTGCTGCTTCCCGGCCTGGAGAACGTCTCCCACATCCACTCCACCCGCTGGGAGCACCTCAATGGCACCGTTGCCCACACCATCCTGCAGTTCTACAGGGGGTCCCACCACCCAGTCCTCCACCCACCCTACGCAGGACGAGCCCTTTTCCACCCCTCCAACGGATCTCTCTCACTGGGGGACGTCCAGGAAAGCGACAGCGGCATCTACAAGGTGACCGTCAACGGGGAAGCCGGGGGGAGCCTGCAAATCCTGCTGGAAGTGCTCAGTGAGTGGTGGGCATAGGGGAGAGGGGCAGGGTGGTGGGTGCAAGCAGAGCAGCGGGGTCATTTGTAGATGGACCACAGGCCAAACAAAGGGATTTGGAGAAGTGTTTTGAGCTAAATCTAATCATGAGGGTTTTTGAACCCACCACGCATGGAGACATCACCAGGGAGACTTCGGGAGGAGGTTCCTAACCTTTCCCACTGGAGAAGATCTGGTGGTGCTGCCCAAGGAGAGCTTCCACGGTGCCTGGCTGGGACCCAGGGCTGGGCTCCATGCTGGAAGGGCAGTTTCCTCCCTGGTTTTCTGCCCTCAGTGCAGGGAAGGAGGGACTGGTAGGATGCCATGCACCTACTGCCACCCATGGAGAGAACCCTCAGCATCTTCTGAGAGGAGAAACCTGGCAGAGCCCAGGGAGCTAAGGCCAGGAGGGTGGGATTTATGGAGATGCCATGAAAAATCTCCCCCTCAGACCTCAGCAGCTGGTTGCAATCTGCAGGCGCCAGCCACGGCCGCAGCGATAAGAGCTCGCTTTAAATAACCCAGAAATTCATCCTCAATAATTCCCTTGGCTCTTCCCTTAATTTGCTCTGGCGTTATCTTTTCTGCTCTAATCACGCTGCTGTAACGCTGCCACAGCCCTTTGCCACCCATTTCTCCTTCCCACCACTCATAAATCGGAATGGGATCTGAACCCTTTTCCTCTTTTTTTTTATTCTTGTTTCCTGATGCATTTAAAAATGCCCTTTCTTTACCCAAAGGCAATAAAAACAATGACTCAGCTCGAAAAAACCATCCCAAACCTGGGAATAACAGCAGCCCTGGGCAGCGCTGGACTTCCCAAGGGGAAAGGACATCCATGGATGTTTCTGGTTGCATCTGAGAGAAGCTCTGGTGTTTCTGTCCCCTCTCCAGAGCCCGTGTCTCGCCCCCGGCTCTGGAGCAGTGCCCTGGTGGCCCAGGCCTCCGGCGAGGTGTTCTGTGACGTGGCAGAGGGCAAGGTGGACAACATCACCTGGAAGAAGGATGGGCAGCCCCTTCCCGCAGAGAGAGGTTCCCTGCTCTCCAGTAGGCTCAGCGTGTTGTCCCTGAGATCAGCCAAGAAGTCGGACTGCGGCTCCTACTCCTGCAATGCCAGCAACAGGATAAGCTGGCAAGAAACCTCCTTGAACGTCACCGTGGCAGGTGATCGCTGCTGGGGTTTCACCTCCCAACCCTCTTCCTGCTCTTCACCCTCCACAGGGGCTCCCTGGGGGCTTCATCCCATCCCTCTGACTCCATCCCTCAAGATCTGGCCGCCCTCTCCTGAGGTTGTGGTCCATGTGCTGCTGTCAGGAGCTCCCCATGGGAGCAGGATGATCAGCAGCAATTCCCAGTCTCCGATCCCACCAAGGCACAGTCCTTGGAAGGAGATCAGCAGTTCTCCCTTGGAGAAGGTCCCAAGTGATGGCCCTTGGCCAAGGTGATGGTGAGGAGGATGTGGGCGGGCGGGGTTGGACAGCCTGTGGACATCCCAGGCTGGACATTCCATGGGCCAGAGGCTGCAGCAGAGTGAGCTGATTTGGCCACCAGCTGGAAAATAAATGGATCCTGCCCTGGTGATGGAGGAGCATCATGGTCCACCAGAGCCCTCCGTGCTGGTCCTGCTGGTGACCTGACTCCTGGCTCCTTGGGGGGGTTGTTTCCAGGTCTCTCCCCTCTCTTGCAGGACATGCTGAGGCTTGCGGTGGTGGCCGTGGTCTTCTCTGCCATCTCGGTCTCGGGACTGGTTTTCCCTGTCTGCCAGTCTCAGAAGCTACGAATAAGTGAGTCCCATCTAGGGGGCAGCTTGAACCCCCTGTCCCTCCTCCGGAGGGGAGCCAGGAGCCTTGCTGTGGGGAGGGCTGGTGGTCAGCTAACTCCCCTTCCAGCTGTCAAAGTGTCTCGTCTTCACGTCATTTAGTAGATCTTTGTAAGAGTAGAAAAACTCACTGGCAAGGTTTTTACTGGTGAAAAGTGCTTTTGCTCTGGTTTCAAGCTGGGTCAGATCCCACCACTTCCCAGGCGTTCCTGTCCTTGGGGGCTGAGGTGATGGGTTGGTGCTTTTCTAGAAAAGATGAGATGTTTCTTCAGGAGCATTTCTTTTATTCCAAGGCTCCATTGATAAGAGAGGATGTTCAATACACCAAACTGGGGGGGTAGGTGGGGGGCACAGAGCCCTTCCCAGCTGCTCACATCAAAGAGCGGGTCAATCCCACCAGCCCCTGGCCAGGGATGGGGTCCCCGGGTGGGGACAGGCTGCATCCCCCTCTGAGGAAGGGGTGGGGGCTGGCGTGGGCCATCACGGGGGGTCACAGCAGTCCCCCCACACTGCTTTGTGTGCAGGGGGGGAGCTGTGGAGGTGGCTCAGCGCCTACACCTGCGGGCTGGTGTGCATCGCCTCCCTCCTGGCTGGCACCGCCGGGATCCTCTGGATGCGGGAAGAAGGTAGGAGGTGGCCCGTGGTGGGGGTTAGGGTGGGGGGACAGTGCTGTGCAGACCCCAGAGCAATCCTTGCCATGGAAAACACCCGAGACGAAGACCCAATGGGAGATGTAGAGCCTCAAGGGGGTTCAGGAGGAAGGGAAAACCCCAGAGAGGGAGGATCATGGAGCTAAACATGTGGGAATAGACCCAGCAGGAGCAACACGGGGCTTCCCAAGGGTAATCCCAGCTGGTTGTGGGGGCTGGACCACTGTGAGGGTTGCACACCCACCCATACAGCCCATGTAGGTATTCTCCTTCTCCCAGAGCCCATCGCAGAAGGACATTAAAACCATAGAATCATGGAATGGGTTGGGTTGGAAGGGACTTTAAAGATCATTTACTTCCAACCTGCCTGCCCGGGACAGGGACAAGGGATGCCCAAGTGATGGAGAGGCTTCTTGCAAGGACAGACTGGAAAGGCTGGGAGTCAGGAGACAGTGGGAAAGGGACACGGTGGGGTGTTACCAAATCATGAAGGTGGTAGGCAAGGGCAAGAAGCGGTGCCCTGCCTCCTCCTGCTCTCTTCCAGGCCCTTCTGTTGCCATCATGCTGCCCGAGATTGCCCTCACATACGCCATCGTGGTGAACTTCCTGGTGGCCGCCACCGTCACCTTCCAGCCTGCAAAGTTCATGCAATTCAAAAACAAATCGGGTGAGCCATGTCACCAGGGAGGGAGATAAAGCCGGTTCATGGAGAGGATGGGGCGGGGGGAGGTATTTTGCCCAAAATCTCATCCTTGACTTGTGTCAATCAAACCTTTATTTCCACTCCCGTGTCCCCTCAGGCTGGTGGATTCTGCTCCAGCCCAGGGGTGAGGACTCCCCATCCCTGTGTCCTGACACACATTAACTCTGCTTTTGTCACCTTTCCCCGGCCAGCACAGCGGACCCTGGGCTATGCTGCTCCTGGGGGGGTGGTTTCGGTGGTGCTGATGGCCGGGATCATCATGAAGAACATCCTGCATCGCCACGGTGAGCGGGGACATCCCAGGGACCCCCCTAAGGGTCTGCCACTCCCAGGCTAGAGCTTATCCATGATACGGGATCCCGAAATCCCTTTAACGCCACCACTCATAGTTAGGCCTGCTCCAAAACAATAAAGTCCAACAAACTGGGGGTTTTAAGGGAAGGGAAATCTTTGTAAAAAGCAAAACTAGTTTTTGACACCCCCATCCTTTTATTTATTTATATTTTTTTGGGGGTGTGTGGTCTTTTTCATGTGGCCATTTGCCTTTCTCCTTTCTCTCCCTCTGCCTCGGATGGTGTCCTGCCCTGATGCTGGGCTGGGTCTGGACGGCAGAAGAAGGATGCACGGAGCTGGTGGAGGTGACCGCCCTCGTGGTCAGCACGGCAGCTGTCTCAGCCCTCCCACTCCTGGCCATCTTCCTCTGCTGTGAGTCTCCCTGCTCCTCCAGCCCTCACACTTCCCTCTGTCCCCACACCACCAAGCAACCAGGTGAATTATTTAAAAACGAAGTGTTGGGGCTCTTGGGAAGACCCAAAGAGCTCTCCATCACGGGTGTCCCATCCCCAGTGAGCCCCAGGCAGGGTCCCCCGGGGCAGCATCCCGTGTTGTCCATCTGGTGCCTCTCACTTGGCTCCTCCTGACACCCAGGCATGGGCTTGTCCTTTCACAGACCACACGACCCAGAGACGGCAGGAATGCGGCTCCAGCCACGTGAAGAAGGAGAGGTAGACCATCCATTGCCTTCTTCCCCGTGTAAATTTGTACGGTCTTGAAGGGAAAAAACAAATGGGAATATGGGAAATATCTTGTGCCTTAAGTCCAAGACCCCATGAAAAATGCAGAGCAGTGCTGCCCCACCAGACTCTGGGTTCAGAGCAGGTAGCTCTGGTGGAGGTCCCCATCCAGCAAAGCATTTGGGTGCCCACTCAAGTGTCCCCACAAATCACTCTCTCCCTCAGCCTGAAGCTTTCAAGCCTTAATTCCTGCTGGTTTCATCCAAGCACTTTAGTGTTCAGCCATGCCACGGGGACATTTGGGCTTAGCCAGCCCGTGGGAAAGCCCCTGGGGCATCACAGCCTCACAGGCCTGAAGGACCACCCCTCTGTGCCCCAACCAAAACCTTCCTGAGATAGAGAGGAACAGTGATCACGGCTGTTTGGAGGGTCTCCACATGTCCTTGGGGCAGGCAAGGGGTGGGCACGGAGGGAGGGCACAGCAACCTCTGCCTGGGAACTGGGCAGGTCTGGAGGGGCACGTCAGAACCCCCGCCTGGGGTGATGCTCAGCATGTCCCACCCTCCTCTTCCTCCCAGGTCCGTTGAAATGTCCCAGCTCAGCAGCACAGAGGCTTCCTCCACCCCTTAGAGGTTGGCCGGGGCGTTCCTCCCTCGGCTGAGTCAACCCAAACCGTCTCCCAGGTTTGGTGGGTTCAGGGCTCTCGGTTTCAGTGGGGCTGATCCCCGGCGATATCTGTAATAAACGCAGTGGCATGAACTCATTTCTGCCCTTTTTTTTTTTAAATACAGAACCGGTGGAGGCCAAATGCAATATTTTTCTTCTTTCTGTCTGTCTTTCTGTCTGTCTCTTTAAAAAAACAGACTCTAAAGTAAAGAAACACCTTTAGAAATCACAGACTCGCACTAGTTTACCCCAATAATGAAGCCACATCTTTTCCCAAACAGCTGCGGGTAACCAGATGCTCCCACCCTGCCCCAGACCAACCTCTCCCTCCTGGAGGGGATAATTCCAGGGTGTGTTTTGGGGACCTGGGAGGTGGCTACCAGCCTCTGTCCCCCTGATTCCACAGCTCCATCTGCTGCCTGTTCCCTTCAGGATGGGGCAGCATCTCCAGGGGACCCTGTCCCCCCGCAGCAATGCTCGGGGAGGGGGGAGCCAGCAGCTGCCCTCAGGCTGCTCTTTGATGTATTTGCAAATCGCTCTCTAGAAGCCCTGATTCCGTGGAAGGGTTGATTCCATCTCCTCTGCCCCTCCCTGGTTTTTCCCGGCTTCAAACTGGGGCTCAGCTGTGGGGTGGGTTTTGGGGGGGCCAGACTGGGATGCTGCCTACAAGAGAGGCGCTCCTGCTTCGGGACAGGGTGTTTTCCTTCCCTGTGCTCAGCAGCAGCCTCTGTTGTAATTAACATTTTTTATTAATTATTTTCCTCTGTGTTTTTTGTTTTACATGCGTCACATCCGTATGTCAGCCCTCCCCCCCCCCGGCTCTCCCCCTTCGCACGTAGAAAAACAGCAGCTCCGGGGCTTCTGGTAGCAAGAAAATGTAGAAAAATCAAAAACTCCTGTTCCCTTGCAGGGAGCCGCACTTTCCAGGGCCCCCCGCTGCTTTCTGAGCAGAGTTTCTGCGTTTGCCCCTCAGAGCCCCCCCGGGGGCTGTGTCTCAGTCTCAGGAAGCCGAAGAGAGACGAATTGTTGAAACACCAGATGTTCCGGACTGGGAATTGCTCTCGATCAACACCCGAGCTGCGATAGCGCTCACCCGTGACGGCAGCAAATATCAATAAATATTATTTACAGCAAAATAAATGCCTTCCCGGCTATCCCTCCCCCAGAGGTGAGGGCACCAAGGATGCTCACCAAGGCATCCCTGTCCTGGGCAAGGGGAGCACAACCCCTCTGCAACCATCTCTTCTCTCCCCAAGAAACACTTTCCTCAATGTCCTTTATACCCCAAGCTCACCCGCTCCCCTCCCTGGGGTGATGCTCAAGGTGATTTGGGTGGAGAGTCGGGTCCCACAGTTTTTGGCACGTCCTTCTTTAAGGTCATTATCACCTTCAGGGGAGTCAACTTTAGCATTCCTTTCACACATAATGAAGCAAAAAATCTCATTCCTGACACCTTGACCCTGGAGAAAGTGTTTGTTTGCTTATCCCTACAATCTTTAACCAGGACGGCACCGTTCTCCAGCGGTTTTTAACCTCCTCGGTGCCGTTCCCACAACCCCTCCCCAAACAGCCTGGCTTGGGGGGTGCCCGCAGCTCAACAGCGGGAGTCAAGAGAGATGGAGAGGTAAGAAAAGCAGGCACCGACACTGGAAAGCGGGGGCTTAGGCTCTGAGCACCCTGGGCTTTTACACCCATCCTCATCCTCCCAGTTTTGTGGCTGCTTTTAGCCGTTGGGATACAGGGAAAACACGGCTTGCAGCGGTGTCAGGTGGAGTTCTAGTCAATAAGGGGTGGAAAGGAGGGGGCAGGGGTCCTGTTCAGCCGCCTCTCAGCCATATGTCCCTCTCTCCCGTTGCTCCAGCAGCAGGGAATTTACTGCTAACCTTCCGCTCTAACAACAGACTCCCTGGTTTCTGCCGAGGGTGCCTGGCTGCCGAGCACCGTGGCAGATGGCTCCTGGCTGCTGGCAAGGATTGATGCTCCACAGCATTCCCGGACAACCTGCGCCAGCCCCTGCACACCCGCACAGTAAGACAGTGGTTTCTTGTATTTGGACTGGAATTCCTTTTGAAAGTGTGCCCGTGGACAATTACTCCATCACTGACCACACTCGGGAACAGGAATCATGAAAAACAAGATGATTAGAGGGTCAGACATTCGTTAGGATAAGACTAAATAATCGGCATGATTCAGCACTAAATAATCAGCACTAAAAAGCCAGTCTGGATCCCGATGGCAATAGAAGCCACCCCAGGACTGTCCCCAGCCCGGTCCCCAGCAGGAGCCGTGCACCCCCCGCAGGGACAGCCCAGCTGGGACCCTGTGAGCACCGCGGCTCCGGGAGGTGGGAGTGCTCGGGGTCTGTCACCGGGACAAGTTCTCCTAATCCCAGCCATGGAGGGACGGAGAGAGAGAGAGAACTCCTCAGCAAAATTCCTAATTTCTATGGGACAAGATAACGCCGCTGGCAGGTTGGGACAGGTGCCTGAGTCTCGCTCCTCCTCATCCCTGCTCCTGGGGAGCTAGAAAACACCGATAGCTTAAAATCCGTATTTCAGACACGAGAACCTTCTAAAACTGCTTTAGAAACTGTAGAAGAGGTCATGGGAGGTGATTCTCCCCCTCTGCTCTGCGCTTATGAGACCCCACCTGGAGTCCTGTGTCCGGCTCTGGAGTCCTCAACACAGAAAGGACATGGAACTGTTGGAACAGGTCCAGCACAGGGCCACCAAGATGCTCAGAGGGCTGGAGCAGCTCTGCTGTGAGGACAGGCTGAGAGAGCTGGGGCTGTCCAGCCTGGAGAAGAGAAGGCTCCGGGGAGACCTTGGAGCAGCCTTCCAGGATCTGAAGCGAGATCCAGGAGAGCTGGGGAGGGACTCTTGGTCAGGAAGTGGAGGGAAAGGACAAGGGGGAATGGTTTTAAATTGGAAGAGGGGAGATTTAGATGAGATCTTAGGAAGAAGTTCTTTGGTGTGAGGGTGGTGAGGCACTGGAACAGGTTGCCCAGAGAAGCTGTGGCTGCCCCATCCCTGGAGGGGTTCAAGGCCAGGTTGGATGGGGCTTGGAGCAACCTGGGCTGGTGGGAGGTGTCCCTGCCCATGGCAGGGGCGCTGGAACTTGATGATCTTTAAGGTCCCTTCCAACTGTGACTATTCTGTGATTCTATCAAGAGGCCAGTGAGACAGCAGAGGGCGGGGCGGGGGCTGCGAGCTGCGCGGCGAGCCCGCGGCAGCGGTGGAACAGCGCCCGGACTCGGGTGAGTGTTGCGGGAGCAGCTCGGTTGCCTGTTGGAATACTGTCTGTTGGAATATTGTCTAATCGGAATTGACAACTGGAGCTGACAACAAAAGTTTCAGTCTCCGTTGTCAGCCGGGGACGGGCTGCAGCCTTGGGGGAAGACGGGGGGACCGCNTGGCTGCTCTGCTGGTGGGGGGTCGGTGGCTTGGCTGAAGCCCCTTCCCACACGGAGGACCTCATCGTGGCACTGGGCAACTGGGTTTGGTGGCGTTTTGCATGTGTGGTTTGGGCTACTGGGTACCAGGACACTCCATGTACCTGCCCTTGTATTCCAAGTATTCCCACAGGGGCAGGGTGAAGTTACAAAATTCTCTGAAGCAGCTCAGAATTCTTTTATGATGAAGAGGGTGGGGGATTTTGTGACTTATTTAGAGCTTATGCATAAAACCACTCTTTTCTAAGATGAAAAAACCTGCTTCTCTTTTGGCTGCTTTCACTTCCAGTTTGAGCAAAAAAGAATCTGGGGCGTTTTCAGGTTGTTGCAGTTTGTGTCAGCCCCGGGGGATCTTTTCAACAACCCGCTGTTCACAGGGGGCTTGGGGGGGGTCAGCTGAAGGTATTTTTCTCCCTTCCATGCAAACCATGACTGCCACGTAGTGCTTTACAGTTTCCCTGTGGGTCGGCAGCGGCTCCCCCTCATGCTGTCCTTTTCCTGTTGGGGACCAAGCCTGCGTTGCCCAGCAGCATTTCCCATTAGCTAACGGAAGGTTTCATCTTCTAAAACTGTGGGATGATTTGCAATGAGATCATTTGCAGTGGGATGATTTGCATCTCTTCCTGTTTTTTGGTTTTGTTTTGGTTTTGGGGTTGTTTTTTTTTTAAATGCTAGGGTGGAAGAACAAAGATAGTCATTTTGTGATAAGGACTTCACGGAAGAGCACAGAATGTTTTTCACATTTCTCATACATGACAGTTTCTGAGGCTGGTGCCAGCCTGTGCCAGGGATACCTGTGCCCCCTCAGTGGGAACTGACCTTGCAAAGCACACATTCCTTCTTCCCATCTCAAGGTCAGCTGTTACCCATTAGTATGGCTCAGGAGAAGTCCATTTAAATGTTTTTCAATGCTTTTCACGACTGCTCATGTGAACTGTTGTGTTCTGCAGGAGGACTTCTGCAGGACATCCAGCTTCTTCAGGAATTGGGATGGCCTCCCTGGTTCGCAGACCTGCCTGCGGGTAAGTGCGGTGTCTGAGCATCCCCACCCCGCGGGGCCCCCCAGCACCCACCCTCCTGCCCCCAGGGGCTGACAGAGCCCATGTCTCCTCCTCACCCACCATCTCAGCACCTCCCTGGCCTGGGCACACACCTGCTGGCCAAATGATGAAGCCAGATCTAATGACGGAAAGCCTGCACCGGCGCCGATTGCAGGCAGCTGCAGCCTGACCCAGCCACCGACCTGCTTTTCCAGCCCACAGCCAGCCCCTCATCCCACCTCAGGCCTCGGCGGCTGCACTTAAACCTCCAGAAGAGGAGGAGTGGTCAGGGGAGGGGACAGCTGAAATAAAAACAGAGAAATTCTTTGCCTCCCCCACTTGCTGGGGAAGGGGGATTCGTGACTTCGTGAGGATTTTGTCAGCTGGAGACCTTCCCTTCCCCTGGCACCGGGGTTCTTTGTTCTTTTAAAGGATGCTGTGACTCCACCTCCCCACAACAAGCTCTTGATTTTCAAGCTGGAGAGCAGCTGATGCACATCCCCTTCCTGGAAAAAGCTGGGGGAGGCACCGCGGAGCCCTGGATGTGTTTTCCAAGTGCTGCGTTCTGCAGTGAGAAGGCCATGATGTTCCTTAGAAGGGCCTCTTTGTCAGGCTCTGGTAGGCAGCACAGAGCTTCTCTTTCAGCTTCTCCATGTGCCTTTTGTCCCGAACTACAGAAAACAGCATAGCAAGCGGTGCTGGTGGCCAAGGGGAAGACACGATAGCCCTGAGCAAGTGCGTCTTCAGGGCTACGATCCCTCTCCCTGCTCACGCACGGCTCCATGAGGACTTCTGGAAACACCTGCCCCTTGATGGAAGTGTCAGTTCACTTTTACAGCTGCCTCTCAGCTCTGCTGGTGCCCTGAGGGGCAACAAGAGGTCCTCAAGAGAGAGAAAACAGTTGGGGGCAGCTCTAAGCCACCCCACTGCCTTGCACCATCCCCTCTTCACCCAAAGGGTCTTCTCCAGGAGGGTTGGTCTGCTGGCAGCAGGGAGAAGGGAAGAAGAGGAGGAGGAAGAGGTGAAGGAATTAGGTTTCCAGAAGAGCAGCAGCACTTTGAGCAGGTGTGGGATGAGCCTTCCTTCCAAATCCCCCTTAGATTCTCCACCTCCTGGGATGTCGTGGGCTGAACTGGCCGCTCCCCACCTCTCCCTTCAGGAAGAGGAGGAAAGGAGAGAAAGAGACTTAGGATTTTAAAAAGAAACTAAACTAATGAAAACATGAATACGATAATAACAAGAAAATAATGGAATATATACAAAGCCAGTGAGGAGTTCCCAGGAGGAGGATGACTGAAAGTCCCAGCCTGGACTCAGCGATGGACGGGGACTGAATTCTGGGTCTGAGGAAGGCTCGGACTGGGAGCAAAGGCAGACAGAGTCCTCATCGGACACCAACCACTGAAGGAAAAGCTGACCCTTTGGTCCCTCAGCTTCCTACCGAGCGTGATGTTGAGGGGATGAACACCCCCTCGGTCAGTTTGGGGTCCCCTCCTCCCTTCTCCGCTTCCCACCCTCCAATGGGAGCTGGCCTTGGTTGCCAGAGCAGTAAATATAAACAGGAGCTTGTATTTATACAAGGGAGCTGCACACCATTCCTCAGCATAAATTATAAACAACTGGGTCTTACCTCCCTGGAAGCGAACTGCAGCCTGGAAAATACACCCTGGGTATCCCAGAGCTCTGTTTGTCAGCAGAGGGTTAGTGGAAAACCAAAATAACTGGACAGAAAATTCTGCTTTTCCTCAAAGCAGGATGTGGGACGAGCCTTATGCTGGCTCCACAAACCCAGGGAGGGAGCTGCGGTACCCAGCTGCACAGGGTGGGAGAAGGTAATTTCCACATTTGTTTGGATTGGGTTGGATAAAGGAAATCCTCTCTCTCTAAAGGCCAGGAATGCTTTTCCACAGGGATTGTTCTAGCCTGAGTCTTATTCCCCCTGTGAAAAGCCACAAGTGTTCCTGCCCAGCCCTCAGGGAGCAGGAGGGTACCAGCCAAAGGGGTCAGTAATGGGGGCTCATGTTGACACCACCATCCTCCCTCTCAAGCCCTCCTCTGGGATCTCAGGCATTTGCAAAAGGGAAAGGAGACAGTTTCCTGCTGCTTCCCCACTGCTAATTAGAGGCGGGAGTTAACGAGCAAATGGAGTACTGGTTGTGAGGAAATCCTACAGCGGAAACCACAGGGTTTGTCATGGTCTCCTCCTGCCTGAGGAGGAACACCACGTGGGGTTCCTGTCAGATGGGGAGGCACCCCCATGAGCAGCTTCTCCCAGGCTGCCGAGGCCTGTAGCTGCTCCGTCCCACATAATGTTTTTAGCTGCACGGAAGCTTAATCGCCCTTAACTCGGGTGATTTTCTCCGGAACCTTATCTCCTGAATTCCTTTCAGCAAGGCAGAAACCAGGGATGTGCATTGGCTCCCGTGCTGGGGGGCACATCCTGGGCTGGAGGTCTCTGTTGTGGGGCTGAACCTGATATCTCAGGGCTGTTTTCTCCTCCCTTGGGTTTTAGGGTGGTTTTTCTTCTTCTTCTTCCTCTTCTTGGGGCCGTGGCTCTGGGCTGGGAGCTGCTTGGCCGGGTCCAGCAGATAATGCTGCAGCTCCAGAGTGGAAATGGTTCTCTGCCAGATGCTGCTCTGCTGTTTGCTGGGTTGCCCAGAGGAAAGCTGGGTGCTGCCAGGAGGTCACGGCTCTCTCCTCAAGCACATCTCCTCACCTCTGCGGCAGAAGTCACCTCAGCCACCACCAGCCTCAGGCTGTTTCCAAAATAAACCACATCTCACAAACAGACAGTCATGGTCTCTTCTGGTCCTGGCTGAAACATAGATGATTTAGATTGGAAATGACCTTGAAGATCCTTGAGTCCCAGCCTCAATCCAGTGCTGCCGAGGCCCACCGCTTACACCGTGTCCATTAAACTGGGACCCTGATCGTGGGGCAGAGAAAATCCTACAAAAACTGTTCCTGCTGCCCGCTTTCCCGCTGTCCTCTGCCCTCACCCTTCATCCAGAGCCTTGCAAAACCCGGTGGAGAATGCATTCCCTGTTATCCAAACTCCAGATCTTTCCCTCTGGCTCCAGAGAGCTCTCTTCTCCTTCCACTAACGCCCCATTGCAGGGTGTGGTGGAGGCAGGGAGGTTGCTCTCAAGCTCTCCCGTGACCATCAACTGGGGTGGAGGGTTGAGGGTGTTACAGTCTCTGTTGTGAAGAAACTAAGGCAAAAGGTCTCTAAAAAAAAAACCCAACAAAAAAAACAGAAAACAGTTGGATAAGACCCAGAGAACAGCTGCCAAAAGGATTAAGAACTTGGAAGGAGAGACTGAAAAATCTGGGTGGAGAGGATGGGATGGATGCAGGTTCCCAAAGTCCTGAAGGTGATGCATAAGGCAGATGTGTAGGACGAGAGTGACTCCTGAGCCTGTGCTGGTCTTGGTGCTGTTGGATATCAGTGGTTTTTGCATCCAGGAGATCTTTCTCTGTTTGGTCCCTGTGGTGGATTGGTGCTGGTGTGGACTGGTATGGCTGGGGTGGTTTCCCTCAGCTGTGCCATTGGGAGCCACCCTTCGGGCAGGGACACCAGCGCTGGGAGGACACGTGGAGAAGGCTGGGAGGCTCCACCATCACTTCACTGAGCACCTTTCGCCTTTCCCAACCCCTGCGTGGGCAGTGCCAATGATTCTTTTCATGGTGTCCTTCACAGATCCATCCATGATGCCTAGAGCAGCCACCACGAGAGCATGTCCCTGCCAAAGGATCTCATCCCACCAGCTGGTCTGAAGGAGCTTGCGGGGCTTCACCATGTCAGCCTGGCTGCAGGTGGCCGTCACAGGCTGTGAGTACTCAAAGGGGCTTGTGTGGGGCTTGTGCCTCCTCAGAGAGCATCTGCTTGCAGCATCTCCATGCTCTCCCTGCACCTCTGCTCCGGGTTGTGGGGGTGTTAGTAAAGGTGTGTGCCTCGGGGAGCTTCCTTCCTCCCAGAGCTGCAGCATCCCCATGCCATCCACCATCCCTGTATTTGGGTACAACCATTGCCATACCTGGGTAGCACCATCACTTCTCCGCTGCATGCCTAAGGACTGCTTCCCTCGGAGCTTCTTTTCCACTCTCCAACCACGGCATGCCCTCCACCACCCTTCCCGGAGCCTCTGAGCCTCCTCCCCAGCGCCTTTCCTCTCTGCTCAGCCCAGCTTTCCTCCAGATCCCTCCTCCTGTAGCTTCTTTCCCCGTCAACAATCAGCATCCTCTTTTAAACCTGCTAAAAGCCACTCCGTGGTGACAGCTCTGGCGGATTTTGGAGGTGGGGGGGAGGGGGCTGGAGATACCAGAGGTGACTTTCCACTTGCTGGGTCCCTTTACACCAGTAGCGCTACCATGGGATTCTCAGCCCGGGGTTTTGTGCAGCTGAGGGTGAGTTTTAGGGTCACATCTGTAGCCTGACCCCCTCCCCCCCCCAGATGAGCTCCATCATCTCCTGAGGAAACCATAGAACATTTTCATGCCAGAGGCCTGCTCAGCTGCCTTTTCCTGTTAAAAGCAGCTCATCTACATGGCAGTTACAGCTGTTGGGTTACTCAGAGGTGCGGATTCATGATGAATTAGAGCCTTCCAGACTCATAAGGTCGCTGGGCATCCGTTTTGCAGGGCTTCACCGCACCTTGAGAGGGTGGTGAGGCTGAAGACGCCTGTGGGTCTGAATCACCTTCAGGAAGGTCAGCTCTCAGACACCGGTTATTTCCCCACCAGGACCACACAGCCCCAACAAAAGGGTGTTTCAGAGCCTGTTTTCCAAGCGATGCTCTCCCTTCCAGGGGAGCAGCTCGAGGTCCAGGGGTGAGGTTGCACTGGCTGTGTTCCTCGTTAGCAACTCCTGATGTGCAGAACCACCTGTCCCCAAAGTCCAGATTCCTATCATTTTGACTCCAAAGGGCAAGGGAGCTGGGCCAGGGAAGGTTCAGGTTGGAGATTAGGAACAATTTTGACAGGGAAAGGGTTTTCAAGCCTTGGAATGGGCTGCCCAGGGCAGTGGTTGGGGCACTGTCCCTGGAAGGTTTCAAAAGCCGGGCTGGCGTCCTGCTGAGAGACGTGGGTTAGTGATGGGTGTCATCAATCAGGCTGGTGGTTGGACTCAATGATCTTAAAGGTCTTTTCCAATCCAGACAATTCTATGATTCTACGAGTTGTTTTACCCATCTAAGAAGCATTAGCAAGGCACACGGGCAAAAATGTTACACTTTTTATCTTGTTACATGTTTTTTTAGGAGGAAGGAAGTCAGATACCTGATACAGATAGACTCCAGGAAGTCAGTTGGTAACTTGGGTCAAAAAGAAAACCAAAAATGGAATAAAATGAGATGTACAGGCAGATTAAATTGTCCTTCGGGTTTTGCTTCAAAACTAACCCGTCCTGCTCTGGCATCTCTCCTGTTTCCAGACCTGTTGGTGGTTTTGCAGGGGTCCCCCAGGGTGGTGGAAATCAGAGAGAGGAGAACGGTGGCTGCGGGGTCCTCCGTGCTGCTGCACAGGCTGGATATCCAGAACGTCAACTTCACGGAGTGGGAGTACATCAGAAACACCACCACGGAGTTCATCCTGCAGTACTACGCCGACCAGCCATCTCCCACCATCTATCCCCCCTACCAAGGCAGGGTGGTTTTCTACCCAGGGAACGGCTCCCTGCTCCTGCAGAGGGTGCAGGAGTCAGACAGTGGCATCTATAGGGCAACGGTTGACCTGATGCAGGACAAAGCGTGGACGACCCTCCTTGAAGTCATCCGTAAGTTCAAATGTGGTGAGAGAGAGGATGGGTTTTCTTCTCAAAGATGGGAATCAGAAAAGAGTCATGGAATGGTTTGGGCTGGGCTGGCCACTACAACAGCCTTGTGTAGCTCCAAGATTTGTGTAGCTCCAAGATTTGTGTAGCTCCAGGCCTTGCAGACGCTCTTCCTTCCCACCAGCACTGCCTTTCTCTGTCTCGGAATTTCACCTGGAAAAAAATAAACAGAAATGAGAGCTCACTCTGCTTCAAACTGCCCTTTCTTGGAGCTCACCATCACCGCATGGGCATGTGGGACATGCAGGGGTGGAGGACCTCAGCAGCATGGGATTGCCCTCAAGTCCAGATGTAGCTAAGAGCAGCCCAGATGGTGCAGCATTAGCTGAGGGATGGACTCATCCCTCCTTTCGCACGTGGCAGGGGTCTCCAGCGTGTGAGGCTTGCTCCTCCGTGCGTTGACCTACTTGGATTTGGACCAGTTTAAACGTAGGCACCATCAGAGTCCCAAGGTCCTGCTCTTTGGCTAAACTTCATGACTTCTTTGACCTCTCCCATACTTCCACAGCCACTGCTGTGTGGGAAAAGCCTTATCCTCCTGGGACACCCCACGGCAGACAACATCCAGAAAGTCCTTGTCATCAGTTCCCAGTATAATCCCAGCTCACAACTCTTTTGGGTGCCCTGCCTGATCTCCAGGGGTCGGTGGTGCCCATCCTAGGGATGGTGTGGTGGCAGGGATGGGGACATCTGCTTTCTTTGAACTTGGTGGATGTTGCCCTGCTCCTGCAGTATCTGCTGTCTCTCCAAACTGATCTGGGGGGTAAATCAGAAGGGAAGGACCTGCTCTGTCCCCAAGGGGTTTGGAATTTTTGCATGTTGACCAGTTTTCAGGTCCAAAGCAGGGCAGTTCTCGTGCTCCTGGGAGTGTTACCCCACTGCTCTCTGCTTTCCAGAGCCTGTGCCCCAGCCTGAGCTCCAGTGCAGGTCGAACTTGGCAGGTTCTCCCATCGAGCTGGTCTGCGTGGTGCCAGAGGGAAGGGTGGCTTCCATCTCCTGGAAGAAGGACGGACATCCCCTTCCCCCCGAAAAGTGCTATGGGCTCTCTGGAAACATGACTGTGCTGCGGATAAGGAGGGGAGAGAAGTCGGACTGTGGCTCCTTCTCCTGCAACATCAGCAATGTGATAAGCTGGAAGGAGGCAGACCTCAACCTGACGGTGACAGGTTAGTCTTGCCCCGCCTTGGTAGGTCCAGTGGTTTGTCTTGCTGTCACAGCTCCACCCCACAGGGTGGACCATGGTCTCTAGTTGACTGTCCGGAGCAAGGAAGACCCAGGACACATCCCTTGGCTTTTCCAGCATTTTTGCAGTTTCCTGGGATCGCCACTGTGCATTTTGGGGTTGGCCCCAGCGCAGGGTTTCCCTTCCCTGCCTTGCAGGTCTCACCCCTCCTCTACGCCACGTGCAGAGGGTGGCCACCGTCGTGCTGATGTTCCTCACTGCCTCTGCCATCAGCTTCGTGGTCCTGCTCTGCCAGCTGAAGGAAGGTGAGTGCCAGAACTGTGTCCCAAAATAAACCCTCCTCTGCCCACCCCGGGCAGGATGGGTGGCAGAAAGCCTCAGCCGAGCTCTTTCTCCCCTCTCCTTCTAATTCACTTGGGTAGCATGAGAAAATGTCCTCAGCTCCTGTGTTTCTTCTGATGCCTCTGTAGCTCCTGCAGAAAACAAAAACTTCCCAGAAGCAGCTAATCCCAAAGGGCTTTGGAGAGATGGAGCCAGAAACGTCACAGCACCAAGCCTAAGGGTCATTCCTCTCCCATTCCTTGGGCTTCCCCAGGAAGAAATAATGAGTGCAGGGCACACAGGCTCCATGGGAAGAGCCTTCCTGCCTGGAGCTGCCCAAAGATGACTTCTTCATGTGGTTTGGTGGCCAAGCACACTGGTGGTTGGGTCGTGGTATTAGTTCCGTGCCCAGTTGGACCCATGGGGGCTTCTGTAGGAACACAGATATTAACAGAAAACACGTGTAAAGATGGAGCCAACAGCAAGTCCTCTCCAAGGACTTCTCCATGTCCAGTGCCTGGGGCAGGAGCTTGTGCCACATGGGCTTTCCCTCATGAAGTGGGTCTCCAGAGGAAGCCCAGCACTTGTCAGGTCATTAGAGGAGACAAAAACTGGGGCAAAAACATTGCAAAGCAACTCTCCGGGTGGAGCTGGTGCCTGGTTCAATGTGGAACAACCTCAAATGTGGTCGGTTTCTCCTGGTTCCTTCTGAAGTCAAAGCCAGCCCTTGAAAGTTCACCGGTTCTCCAGGGTTTCTGAATCTCAGGGCTTCAGTTCTTTACAGCGAAAACCTGTGCTGCTTGTTCCTGCTGCTTTGCAGGCTGTGCCTGTCCTGTTTGTGAAGTACTGAGTACATTTGCCTTTTTCCCAGGGAGTAAAACACTGAAACACCTAAGGCTGTTCTCCCACGAACTCCTGTGTATCTCCTCTCTTCTCCTGTTTGCCACCTCCATCATCTGGATGCGGGAAGAAGGTAGGAGTCAGTTTACGTGCTTTGTTTTTGATTGCTTCGGTGTCTCATCTTCCTTTTTCCTCCAGGTCTTTACGGTAGCATCTTTGATGGACAAAAACCATTCTCAGCTCTAGGATGTGGTCCCCTGGCCAGCAGCACTCAGCCAGTCCCCCTTCCAGACCTGTCCCCAGGCCACAGGGAACCTTCTTGGCTGCAGTCCTGCTCCCTCTGCACAGCCCCGTTGCACGGGGTGATGGACTCTGTGCTCCCAGACACAGCAGCTGGGTGCAGGGCCACCACAAGCCAACCTTCCTTGCCTTGTTCTCAGACCTGCCCCAGTTTCCATCTCACCTTCTGGTTTACTTCTGCTCCCGCAGGTTTTTCTGCTGCCTTCTTCTTGTTTGGGTTGTTCTTCTTCGTTGCGGCGATAGGAGCTGCCTGGGTGGCAGTGGTGTGGAGACCAGCAGCTCTCAGCCACTTCAAAAGCACAGTGTGTATGTTGCTGTTTATGGTCTTAATCTCCGGTGGGAATGGTCTGATAAGACCCCAGGACTAAATTCCATAGGTTTTCACTGCAGGAACGGAGTGGTGGCTCAGCATTCTGCTGTGGCACAGGTCCATAGACATTCTCCAGGCCTTGCCCCTACTCCCACCAAAGCCCAGCTGCTCCTCATGCCAGCTGGCATTCCTTATGCGTTCTCCTCTTCTCCCACACCAATTTTTCCCTCTCCCAGGGCACCAAGTTATCTGGAATGCCACAGCCCCCACAACGCTGATCGTCAGCTTGTTGTTCTCCACCCTCCTGCTCGACAATACCCAGCAGCTCCATGGTAAGGGGTGGCCTGGGTTTGGACCACCCATGCCTTGCTGGCCTTTCTTCTGGGGAGCTGTGGGGTATCTGAGGGGGGGTTTGGCTTCACTCAGGGCAGAGACAGTCCTTAGGTGGCTTTGCATGGCTGGCTCTTCAAGAAACCTTGTTGTTGTGGAGGCAGTGGTGGCAACTCCATGCTGAGGGGGGAGGTTGTAGCTCTTACACAGCAAAGCAAGGTTCTCCCTGGTGGCTCCATGATTTGAAACACAGGGATCCCCCTTCACCATCGCACAGAAAGCCCCTGGATTAAAATCCCTAAATGTTCAAAGGGGGGTGTTGGCCAGAGAAGCAGCTGCTGACGAGTTCTTCCTTTCTCCTCGGCAGAGCGGGGCTGCTCAGAGGCTGTTGATCTCACCCTCAGCTGTGTCTTGGCTGCCATAGTCATCCTCCTAATGCTGCTGGGACACATTCTCCTGTACTGTAAGTACCCCCCCAGCTTCCTTCCAGCAACCATCATGAGCTGCTCAGCTACAGAGACCCCCTCTGCTCAGCTCTCACACCTTCCCCAGCAGCGGGTACAAGGAAAGACACTTTTCAGTCAGATAAAAGCCAGACTTTTGAAGAGCAGGACCGTCCAAATCATCTGAGGACCCAACTCTGGTGACCATCCTTTTAGAAAAGCTACCGTAGGCACCTATCTCTGCCTGTGGCCCTTGCCAGCACCTCTGCTTTGTCCACGGGTGCTCAGGGAGAGCGAGTTTCTCCTCCAGAACATCCTACCATGGTCTTCCCTAGTGATAGCCACACCCTGGTCAAAAAATCCCTCAGCTCCAGCAAGATTTGGGAGGAGGAAACTGTGTGATGAATGGATAAAAATAGGTCTGGGAACATCTTATGATCCAGGAGAGCAGCTGACCAATCGTCCCAGTGAAGTGGGACTTCCAGAGTGAGCTCTGGGGTGAGAGGGTAGAGACTAGGGAACTGACTTCCACGTGTCTGCTGTGGGTTTACCACCTTCTTCTTTCCAAAGTTCCTGATTTCTGTGGCCTCGCTACGTGAATCCCCTCATAGCCATGATTAGCAACTGCATCTGGCCTCCCCCTGCACAGGCTCTGTGGTGACCCAGTCCTGAGGATGGGCTGGCCATTCTGGTGGGCTTCCAGGAGCACTGGCTCAGCCTTTGGGATCACAGGGAGCATCTCAGGGAACTGGCAAGAAGGAGGGTCAACAGCGTGTTGAGGGAAGGATTGAAATCCTCGAGGAGAGGATTGAAAGAGGATTGAAAGGTGGCTTGTGGGGCTTCCCCAGAGCAGAGAGAACATTTCCAAGTCTGAAATACGGGAAATACTGCACCGAGCCCAAAGAGCCAAAGGATTTGGACCCAGAGGGGCTCTGGCGGGTGAAAAGCTCCCACCTCCACTGCCCTCTGCCACCAGCTTTTCTTCACCCACCCCCTGCAGTGCAGGGTGCAGCCTGAACTGCCAGGGCAGTGTTGGAAACCCAAGCATTACTCAGCCTTTCCCTTCTTTCCAGGTCTGAGGAGGAAGCAGAAGAAGAAGACGATGAAAAGCCAGGACACCGCACAAGGCAGGCAGACCATGGCCACCCTGGTAACTCGCTGCCATTAGCTGGTGCCCTGCTATGGCAAAGCCTTATTATTTAATGATGACTATTAAATTCCTAATGGGTATTTATGGATATTTAATCCTTAATAGCAAGGAAGCATCTTCTGCCTTCCTGCAGAAGGCTGTGGGCTTTGTCCCCACCCTGTGGGAGACACACGGAGCTGCTGCGGGCTGGTGCCGTGGTTCAGCTCAGCCCCATGGAACAGTGTGGATTGGAAGAGACCTTTAAATGTCACCCAGTTCCAACCCCCTGCCACGAGCAGGGACATCTTCAACTCAATTGCTCCAAGCCCTATCCAACCTGGCCTTGAACCCCTCCAGGGATGGGGCAGCCACAGCTTCTCTGGGCAACCTGGGCCAGGGTCTCACCACCCTCACACCAAAGAAGTTCTTCGTCTCTAGCCTGAATCTCCCCTTTTTTCAGTTTGAAGCCATTATCCCTTGTCCTGTCACTACAGACCCTGCTAAAAAAGCCTGTCCCCATCTTTTTCTGAGCCTCCTTTAAGCACTGGAAGGGGCTCTAAGGTTTTCCTGGAGCCCCAGGTTCACACAGGCTGCCCCTTCTCAAGCTCCTCCAGGTCCCCTTGGATGGCATCCCCCTGGGACTGTGGGGCTTCTTCCCTGTCCTGGGGATCTCTCCTGGCTTTGGGGGGCAGTGAGCGATGCCCACACTGCGGGGCCATGCTCAGCTGCCCAGAGAAACATCTCGGTGTGACGAGTATGTCAGTTCTTGGAGCTGCTGCAGTTTGAGTTGGGTAAAAACATACTATTATACCACACCTCACCCCAAAATAGGCACAAGTAAGTCTTGGAGGAAAATCACAGCTTCTTCACCCACAACATCAGCACTAAACGCTACGCCTTCTGTGCTCCCTTCACTCTCTCCCTCTTCTGCCCTGCTCTGTCTCCGAGAAACCTCCCTCTCCCCCTCCTCCCACGCTGCCCCCAGCCCCACCTTCCTCCCCTGCCCCCTTATTTCAGAGATATCTGAAGGATTTGGGGATCAGGGAAGCCCCCCCTTACTTCTCCTGCAGCCGAGCCTTAGGTTGATGTGGGCACAGGGTCTGATGCTGCGTTTTGGGGGTGCTGGAGGGGGGTCATGATGTGGGGCAGGATTTGCTGCCTCCCCCAGGCCAGTCACTGGGAACCACTGGAGGGACTGGGGTGTTTACAGGAGCGTGATGGCACTGTGTGCTGGTTGGGGGGGAGATGCTGGTCCCAGGGCAGGGACAACGTGCCCCCCAGCAGCTTGGCTGGCTATGGGGTGCTCCACAGTGGGGCTGAGGAGCTCCTGGTCCCTCGACATGCCACCAAAGGACACGGTCCCTGTGTTTTCTGCAGGTGGTGGAAGAAACCTGAGGACAGCAGCAGGAGGGAGGATAAGGGGCCACCTCTCCACCCTTCCAGCCCCCCAGGAGCTGGGAAGCTGCCATCGGCCTGAGGAAGACACCCATAAGCTCTGCTGCTACCCCAGCACCACCGAGGCAAGGCTTGGGGCAAAAATCTTGCTAAAACATCACCACTGAGGTCAGCTCCACAGACAGCTACAGTGGACCCGTGAGACTCTCACACACACACACCTTCCCTGCCTTGGATTCATAAAGTGAGGCCAGAAATTGTATCACATCCCAAGCTGGAGGTTAACCCTCCTCACAAACACCCTCACCTCACGGGCCTTCGGTTTTATGACGTTAATGAGTCAAAAAAAAAAAGAAAAAAAAAAGTAAATGACAATGAAGGGAACAAATTGAAGGAATCCAGCCCAGTTTTCCCAACTGGAATAGACACATTGCTGCTGTCAGTTAGCACAGACCACCACAGAAGAGCAGACCCACCCTCAGCTTTAGCCGCCGGTGGTTCTTCTGCTGTAAAAGACCCAGGTACCCTGGTGGCTGAGCACAGCCGGGATGCTCAGGGGCCAGAGCTTCTCTCAGTGCTCTTTTTGCAGAAGATTTAAGCTGCCCCCTCAGCTTTTGCTCTCCGCAGAGCTCTGCCCACGCAGGATTTCAGTGTCAGCCCCCGTCCCGCCAACCTGTGACTACTATTTTCCTCTTCCTGTCTTTACAAGTCCCTTTTCAAGGTGCAGCTTCTCAGGGGTGGCAGCTTCACCCTCACACCCTCCCTCCCAGCTCCTTCCTGTACTTCCGAAAGGCAAAGGGCTCCCTGTGGCATCACCTTCCTCGGAAAACCCAGCCCAAGCCCTTGTCCATCTGTCCTGTGCCCACTCCTGTCCTTCCCTGGCTGCTGCCAGCTCCTCCTTGGACCCCACGCACCAAACCCTGGAGAGGATGCCTGGCCTTTGGCAGGGTCTCCAGGAAAGGCAGCTCCATCAGGACCCCTCTGTAATTCAGGGTGGAGTTCTTAAGCGTATTTTTGGACACAAATTCGATTTCCCTGAGCTGATTTCCCACCTCTTGAGGGACCTTTCATCCCTGCCGTGCCCCTCAGCAGTTCCCTTTGCAGTTTGTAGTGAAGGAACCACAATGAAACAAACCCCAGAAACTACCTTATGGTGTTTTCATTTGCTCAGTTATGGCTACTCTAATAAATTCTACCTGGATGCTTCTGTGTGTCACCCCGTTTTGCTTCCTCAAGCAGAAGATGACTCCACCCTGCTCCTGACCCTGCCCACGGGCTGGATCCTGCCCCAGCGGGGGCTGGACCAGCTTTCCCTGCCCTGCGGTGAGTTCAGGGCTCTGCTGTGGCTCCTGGGGCTGCCCCTGCCCTCAGGTGCCCAGTCAGGCATTGGTTTCCACTGGTGGAAGAGGGATGCTGTCTGTGGAAGAACCTGGCTTCCCCCTCGGGGCTGGACCTGCTTTTTCCCTGCAGCTGAGCACTGCAAGGCTGGGATGGGGCTCCAGGTCTCCCCTGCTGCATCATTGGGGCTGCCAAGCCACAGGAGGCTGCTTGGGGGGCTCCCCCCCATCCCCAATTCCCTCCACCTCCTCACTTCAAGCCCGGCTTCCCCTGCCTGAGCTCTGGCTGCTGCCATGATCCTGCCAAATCCCCACCGAGCCATGCTGGCAGGGATGCTCTGGGTACCAGCGAGCTCTCTTCCCACATTCCTTTATCCCATGGGCTTAGTTGGGACACCCCTCACTTCCAGATACACCCACCAGGCTGGATTCAGGATGTCCTGAAGAGAAACAGCCCTCTCCTGGTCTGGATTTGGGATGCAGAGGCCCATTTCCCCACCAGCAGAGCAGCCTGGGCTGTATCCATCCTGTCCCGGCTCATTTCAGGTGATTCTATCAAGGTCATTCCCTCTGGAAAGCAGGGAGGGATAAATAAAAGCACATGGAAACACAGTCCAGGTAGGCAAAGGGGGATGATCCCAAAGACCAAAAATCTCCCTTCACCAATTGACAGGCCACCAAGAACTGACAGGGAGAGCTTTGGAGAGGACAGACCTGGAGCTTGGTGAGAGGAGGGACACGGGAGGAAGGTGAGGATTTGGGATATTTGGGATGTGGGACTGGGCAAAGCTTGTTGAGGAATGGTTTGGGGGAAGAGGTGGAGAGTAGGAGGGTAAAAGTGTGTGAGCAGCGCTTGTCTGACCGAGCCCAGACCATCCCCAGCCTGCTCCAGCTTCTGATGGAAGACTTTCTCCATCATCAGTGCCATCTCCTTCTGCATGCCCGCTGGGATGTGGCAGTGACGGGTGGGCACTGGGGTGAGGAGGCACCAGGAACATCCTTCAGCAGCACAGCCACATCCCTGAGCTGCAGCTGGGTACCCAAGAACCTGAAACAGCCCGAGATACCCCCCATAACCACGGAAACAAGGGCTGGAAAAGGGGGAAAGTAGTCCAGAAAAGACGGGAAACAGTCTGGGAAAGTAGAAATGGGTGACAGCTGCTTCAGCTGGAGGAAGAAACAGCCCAAGCCGGCAAAAATCATCGTCTGTGCGGCTGTTCCAGGTGAAACAGAAACCTCTGCTCCAAACTGCGGCGTCCTGCGCCCCCTCCTGCCGCCGGGGTATAAAAACTGCTCGTTTTCTACCCAAAAACGCCTCCCCGCCTGCAAGGATTGCTCTGCGGGAGCAGGGAGCGGCGCCGGGGGATGCTCGCCTGGCTCCCGGGGATGCTCACCTGGTTTGGGGGACACTTGCCTGGCTCCCGGGGATGCTAGCCTGGCTCCAGGTTCCCCGATGTGGCTCATCCAGGCAGGAAAACTTCATCCAGCATCACTGGCCTGGCTCCTGGAGCGGTCTGACGAGCGCTGCACCGGTAACATTTCAAATAATTCATATTTCTACAGGTATTTATGTAAGAAATTAACGATACATATACCTACTATCTGATACTGATACGTAGATACTGAGATTCTGAGCATACAGAGCTACTCACCGCTTTTAGCAGTGGTAATTTTGGTAGTAGCTTGAAATACATGTTTATAGAGACTTGCTTTTCTGGGAGTAATTCTATAGTAACTTGAACTATACACTTTGCTTTCCCAGCAGTAATTTGTCCCCTTGGCAAACCCGAGGACAGACGCCCAAACACTTGTGCTGCATGGGAGAGGCCCTTGGTGGGGGTTTTGTCGGGGCTGCTCCAGAAAACGATTGAATTTCACTGTCTTTCACTCACAGCTTCACCCACGAGCTGCACGGAGCCCCCGCAGCTGCTTCCCAGGGAGGAGGAAGAGCCTCAGGAGGGAGGAAGGACACAAAGGCAGAAGGAGGAGGCTGTGGAGGAGGCGGGTGTTGCAGCATCTCTTCCACGGGCACATCCCAGCATATCCAACACACTCCAGGTCACAGACACGGGGATCTCTTTACTCAGGGCACCCTTAAACCCTGGGAATACTCTCTCTCTTTCCCAAAGGCTGTTTTTCCCCCGCCAGATTCAGCTGCTACACCACCACAAAGGGATTTCCTGCAGCCCAAAAGATATTTCCCCCCATGGCAAGCACAGCTGCTCTGCATCAACCTGCACAAAGGCCTCCAGATGAACCCCCAAGCTAAAACCTCCCCCCAAAAGCCCCCCCAGGGTGAACCCCAAAGGCATCTGCCACCCCTCCGGCTTGGGTGGCATCCTCTCACTCATCCATCCCCCACTCCCAGGACCACGGGCCGTGCCAGGGCGGCCGCTTGCCAGGCCAGGGTGACTCAGGGAACTGAGACAGGTTAAAAATACCCTCGCCCGGCTGCGGGGCAGGGTTCTCGGGTTGGTTTTAACCCCGAGGGGTCATTTCCCACCCTGAGAGAGCAGGGCAGCACCAGCTGGGGTAACGCACACACCTTTATTACTAGCAACAGACTTTAAGAAAACCAAAAAAACTCACCACGTCTCCAAACTGAGTTACAGACAACTCTCCAAAAAGTTTAAAAAAGTAGTTTTTGTAAAAGGTGTGGCTGCATTGGCTTTACACCTGTGCCCGGCAGCCTAAAGCTGAGCTTCAAACCTGGTTCATTCTGCCCAAACTGCTCTGTTTCCTCTCATGCTCTAATTGTAAGGTGAAATCCCAGGCTGAGAGATGCCCCTTTGCTGCCACCCCCTTTATATCCCCATTTTCTCCCCACCTCAGGCATCCACTGCAGGCAGGGCAGGGAGGGTGGGCAGGGAGGATGGGCAGGACAGGCAGGTGCCAAGATGATCAAGCCACAAGCCAGTAAACTCTCCTATTATTTTCCAGTTTGTCCCAGAAATAGGTGCAGGCCAGCTCAGGGACTGCGGGATGCGATGTGAGCCTCTCCTGCTTGCCCCTCTGTTCTCCACAGAGAGGGGGTAACTCCAAGGAGAGGGAAACCCACCACCATCCCCCGGCCAGGAAAGCCCTTTGCCACAGAAGCAGGTCCAGAAGCAAGAGCCAACGAGGAGAAACATTCACTCGCCGTGCTCACTTCATGGCTCAAAGTGAGGAGAAGTCCTCAAGCAACCCGCTCTGGGAGAGAAGGGACCATCCCACAGTGAGCAGGGCACCCAAACCGCCTGTCCCCAGCCTGGGGACTGGCTCAGACAGGGCGCTGGACCCGAGGGTGTCCCCATGGGAACAAAAGATGGGTCCAAACACCCCAGCCTGAGGCTCACAAGGCACCGTGTGAGGTCCAGCACTCCCGGGAGAGCATCCAGTTTTCTCCAGGGTGAAGATGCCAGTCGTGCTTCCTGGATAATTAATTTCAACTATAGGAAAAAAACATAACAACCCCTTCAGGAGCAAAGCCCAGCAGAGCTCTGCAGGAGCAGCACGGGGAAGGGAGGTGACGGGGCCAGGGGCTGGAATTGGGGCTGCCCTGGCCCTGTCAAGCAGCCTGAGTCTCCCATCACCCGCAGGAGCAGCAGAGGGGAAGGATAAGCTCATGTAGGAGAGCAGGGATGTCCCCAACTCCCATCGGAGCCCAAGGCTGGAGGACAGAGGAGATGCAGCCATGGAGGTTTCTTTGGGGTTTCCTTCCTAAAACAAATCTTCGTTGCTGTTCCTCCCTCCCCGGCCACCTTCCACTGGCCCCGCTCATCTCCTGCCCTCCCCAGGGCACAACCACAGCAAAATCCTGCCTTTTATCCTCCCTCCGAGGGTCAAACCAAGCAGAACACCCACAGTCTCAGCCCACAGTGAGGGGCTCAAGCCCTGGGGACACAGGGGCTGGCACCGTGTCACCCCCCAGCAGCCCCAGGACCGTGTGTTTGTCCAGCAGAGATGGTGGTGGCTCCTTCCAGAGCAGGAAGGCAGGAGAGGTAGGGAGGTCTGGAGGACAGCAGCAGGGTCTCCAGGCACAGCCGTGCCCACCTCTGATCCAGGGACATGGAAGGGGCCCTGGGGAAGGGCAGGATGACACAGAAATAGTCCTGGATGGTGTTTTACAAACAAATAGTTGTTGGCTTTGGCAGCTGGAGCAGTTCAGCAGTGAGCCCAGGAGAGGCTGGGACAGCATCAGGTGTCCGGTTCTCCCCCAGAAGCATCCAGCACCATCAGGGGAAGGCAGCAAGGGCACAGCCAGCCAAGATCTACCTGCAAGGAGAAGAAGGTCTCCATCTGAGACCTGAGAAGGTCTCCAGTCCCTCAAGAGGCTCCAGGAAAGCTTGGGAGGGACTCTTGATGAGGGAGGGGAGCCATAGGACAAGGGGGAAGGGTTTGACACTGAAAGAGGGGAGATGGAGCTGAGATCTGGGGAAGAACTTTGCTGTGAGGGTGGTGAGAGCCTGGAACAGGTTGCCCCTCAGCTGCAAGGAGGGGCTGGCAAAGGACCTTGAGCCCTCCAGCTTGCCCAGCTCAGTTCTGGTAGCCAGGGCTGGAGGAGCAGGGCCAGCACCGGGAGAGGGGCTGGGAGCACCTTACCTACAGACGTTGCGGCACGGGCGGTCCCTTCTGCACCAGACCAAGACACCTGGGGACAAACCAACCATTGTCTCCATCAAACATCCCAGAGATGGTGCTCGGTCCACGTGTGGCATCGCTTGGCCAGGAAACCTCAGAGGGGCTGGAGGAAACCCCCCTGCCCATCTCCACGCTGCCCCACAGGCACTGCTGGCCCCACCACTGGCCGGGGAGCCACCAGCTCCGGCCACATCTGAGTGTGACAGGGATGAGGAGAGCAGGAGAACGTCAACGAGCTCCTCCAGCACCCACCCTACCCAGCGCCTGGAGGCTTTTCACAAGAAAAACCTGAAAACTTTTGTGCAATCGCAAAACAGACACATAAATCACCCCAGGAGAACCTCCTCCTTCTATTTTAAACTGCCAGATCCTCTTCTCAAGCCCAGACTTGGGCATTTCTTTCTTTGTTGTGTGTTTTTCCTCCCCCCCTTCCCTGCCCTTCGAGTTTGCAGTTGGGGATGGGACGGAAAAACTGCTCTGTGGCTCCAAAAAAGGAGGAAAAAAGCAAGACCACTGAGGAAAGCAGCACATTTCCCTTCTGTGGGCACAAAACCACTGCAGAGGGGGGACTCAGTGCTGTGACCCTAGAAGGGATGTGTGACATCCCCCAGTCCCCATGGGATTTGGGGAAGGGGGGGTGAGGCTGACCCAGATAAGGACAGTAAAGTGTAATCTCGTGCTGGCTGAGGACACTCAGGAGGCGTTTTCATGCCAAGCTTCCCCTCCACGGAGAGGGGAGGAAAGGGAAGGTGACAGAGCACAACGTCACCTCCTGGGGCTGGGGACACCCTGCTTGACACCACAGCAGTGACAAAGCCCCCGCCTTGGGTGGGAAACCCAGGTCCCAGCGAGGACGTGGTCCATCAGCCAGCACAGACCCCCCTCACGCCACCCCATCCCTTCCCACATCCCACCCCCACCACAGCACCCACCAGGGACGCAGCAGCTGGCCAAAGAGCCAGGGCAGAGAGTCACCCACCTGCGAGCGAGCCCACCACCACGCACACCAGGATCACGGGCAGCAGCACATTGGCAGCGTCTGGAAAGGAGAGAACCCACCATTTCTTGGCTGGATGGAATTTAAACCCCCCCACAAACACACACACACCCCCTCCACGCAAAAATCAGGCAGTTATGAGACAAGGGATGAGGATGTGGGGTTAGGGGGACGTTTCCCCTGTTTCTTTTTCCCAGCATGAGGAATAAATCCCCACTTACGCTGGACGTGGAGCAGGAAGGAGGTCTCGTTCTGGCTGACCTCGTTGCGGACCACGCAGGCGTAGTAGCCGCTGTCGTTCATGGAGGCTTTCAGGATGCACAGGGTGCTGTTGTCCACAAACTGGATGTGCTCGCTTCCCAGCAGCAGCTCCCCGTTTTTCTTCCACCAGTACAAGTCCGCCTTCCCTTCCAGGACGTTGCAAACCAGTTTGGTGCTGGCTCCTGCCTTCACGGAGGAGTTGCCCACGATTTCTGGCTCGGAGAGGGGCTCTGCGGGAGACGGAGCGGCTGTCAGCATGGAAACCCACAGCTCCCCGGGCGCCAGCCCCGGAGGACTTTCCTCCACAGCGATTCCAGAGGTTCTGCCATCCCATCACTCACCGACAACGCGCAGCTGGAACCAGTCTGTGGCCTCCGAGCCGGACCTGAAGCGGTAGAGCCGGCCATCCCCCGGCTGCAGCACCATCTGCAGCGAGAGGTCCGTCTCGTTGAAGCGGGTGCGGTTCTCGTAGGGACGGGAGGTGTTGGGGGCTCCATCGAAGGCGTAGCTGAGGATGACTCCTTCCCGAGGGCCACTTTTGTACTCCCAGAAGACAACCTGGCTGGCCCTGGGCGGCGGGACGGTCAGGAGCACGGTGCAGCCCACGGCCGAGACCAGCCTGTGCGAGGCCGGCCGGAGGTCAGCGGAGTAGCAGGGAGGGAGCGTGCGGGCTGAGAAAGAAACCAGATTTTACTCCATGACATCCAAGATTCAACTTCCTCCACCTGCAAAGTGTCCACAAAACCCCTCCCTGGATCAGTTGCTCGCCAAACCTCAGGGCTGGGCACTTCATCCTGTAGGTTTTTAAGCAGTGAGATGGAAAAACAGAAGATCCCGATAATCGTGCACAATTTCCCTTCAAAGAACAGAGTTCTTCGCCTTAATGCTCAGCTCAGGGACCGGCACCGCTCCAGCAGCTCGTACCCAAGGATGGCTGCAGCTCCTGGGGACCCCACTCCACACCCAGGTCCCACTCAGGGAGCCCTTCACCCCCCTCCCACTCCACGGGGGCACAAAGCCAGGGGAGACCGGGGAGAAGGAGCCCTCACCACCCACAAACGCTTTCCCATCGGATCACAGCCAAAAAAACAGACTGTAAGAGACGGGAAAGCCTGCGAGCCCCTTCCCGATCTTCCTTTGAAAGCTTTTGGCCAGGGAAAAGCCGGGATTTGGGAGATCCCAGCTCTGGGACTGGTCTGGGCTTGTTCTAACTGGAGCCAGGGGAATCTCCTCCAGCCCGGTGGGCGGCGAGGGGCAGCCCCGCACCCACCCCCGCCCCGG